>OV121126.1:0-446340 GCA_921293315.2 Nemurella pictetii
ACACAATCGCCCTGCGTGGCGGCGTACCATGACGGCAACGGTGCCATTGTGGACGTGTTTCTCCTGGCGCAAGGACACACAATCGCCCTGCGTGGCGGCGTACCATGACGGCAACCGTGCCATTGTGGAGGTGTTTCTCCTGGCGCAAGGACACACAATCGCCCTGCGTGGCGGCGTACCATGACGGCAACGGTGCCATTGTGGAGGTGTTTCTCCTGGCGTGGGAAACACAATCGCCCTGCGTGGCGATGTACCATGACGGCAACGGTGCCATTGTGGAGGTGTTTCTCCTGGCGCAAGGACACACAATCGCCCTGCGTGGCGGCGTACCATGACGGCAACGGTGCCATTGTGGACGTGTTTCTCCTGGCGCAAAGACACACAATCGCCCTGCGTGGCGGCGTACCATGACGGCAACGGTGCCATTGTGGACGTGTTTCTCCTGGCGCAAGGACACACAATCGCCCTGCGTGGCGGCGTACCATGACGGCAACGGTGCCATTGTGGACGTGTTTCTACTGGCGCAAGGACACACAATCGCCCTGCGTGGCGGCGTACCATGACGGCAACGGTGCCATTGTGGACGTGTTTCTCCTGGCGCAAGGACACACAATCGCCCTGCGTGGCGGCGTACCATGACGGCAACGGTGCCATTGTGGACGTGTTTCTCCTGGCGCAAGGACACACAATCGCCCTGCGTGGCGGCGAACCATGACGGCAACGGTGCCATTGTGGACGTGTTTCCCTGGCGCAAGGACACACAATCGCCCTGCGTGGCGGCGTACCATGACGGCAACGGTGCCATTGTGGACGTGTTTCTCCTGGCGCAAGGACACACAATCGCCCTGCGTGGCGGCGTACCATGACGGCAACGGTGCCATTGTGGAGGTGTTTCTCCTGGCGCAAGGACACACAATCGCCCTGCGTGGCAGCGTACCATGACGGCAACGGTGCCATTGTGGAGGTGATTCTCCTGGCGCAAGGACACACAATCTCCCTGCGTGGCGGCGTACCATGACGGAAACGGTGCCATTGTGGACGTGTTTCTCCTGGCGCAAGGACACACAATCGCCCTGCGTGGCGGCGTACCATGACGGCAACGGTGCCATTGTGGACGTGTTTCTCCTGGCGCAAGGACACACAATCGCCCTGCGTGGCGGCGTACTATGACGGCAACGGTGCCATTGTGGACGTGTTTCTCCTGGCGCAAGGACACACAATCGCCCTGCGTGGCGGCGTACCATGACGGCAACGGTGCCATTGTGGACGTGTTTCTTTTGGCGCAAGGACACACAATCGCCCTGCGTGGCGGCGTACCATGACGGCAACGGTGACATTGTGGAGGTGTTTCTCCTGGCGCAAGGACACACAATCGCTCTGCGTGGCGGCGTACCATGACGGCAACGGTGCCATTGTGGACGTGTTTCTCCTGGCGCAAGGACACACAATCGCCCTGCGTGGCGGCGTACCATGACGGCAACGGTGCCATTGTGGAGGTGTTTCTCCTGGCGCAAGGACACACAATCGCCCTGCATGGCGGCGTACCATGACGGCAACGGTGCCATTGTGGAGGTTTTTCTCCTGGCGCAAGGACACACAATCTCCCTGCGTGGCGGCGTACCATGACGGCAACGGTGCCATTGTGGACGTGTTTCTCCTGGCGCAAGGACACACAATCGCCCTGCGTGGCGGCGTACCATGACGGCAACGGTGCCATTGTGGACGTGTTTCTCCTGGCGCAAGGACACACAATCGCCCTGCATGGCGGCGTACCATGACGGCAACGGTGCCATTGTGGAGGTGTTTCTCCTGGCGCAAGGACACACAATCGCCCTGCGTGGCGGCGTACCATGACGGCAACGGTGCCATTGTGGAAGTGTTTCTCCTGGCGCAAGGACACACAATCGCCCTGCGTGGCGGCGTACCATGACGGCAACGGTGCCATTGTGGAGGTGTTTCTCCTGGCGCAAGGACACACAATCGCCCTGCGTGGCGGCGTACCATGACGGCAACGGTGCCATTGTGGAGGTGTTTCTCCTGGCGCAAGGACACACAATCGCCCTGCGTGGCGGCGTACCATGACGGCAACGGTGCCATTGTGGACGTGTTTCTCCTGGCGCAAGGACACACAATCGCCCTGCGTGGCGGCGTACCATGACGGCAACGGTGCCATTGTGGAGGTGTTTCTCCTGGCGCAAGGACACACAATCGTTCTGCGTGGCGGCGTACCATGACGGCAACGGTGCCATTGTGGAGGTGTTTCTCCTGGCGCAAGGACACACAATCGCCCTGCGTGGCGGCGTACCATGACGGCAACGGTGCCATTGTGGAGGTGTTTCTCCTGACGCAAGGACACACAATCGCCCTGCGTGGCGGCGTACCATGACGGCAACGGTGCCATTGTGGACGTGTTTCTCCTGGCGCAAGGACACACAATCGCCCTGCGTGGCGGCGTACCATGACGGCAACGGTGCCATTGTGGACGTGTTTCTCCTGGCGCAAGGACACACAATCGCCCTGCGTGGCGGCGTACCATGACGGCAACCGTGCCATTGTGGAGGTGTTTCTCCTGGCGCAAGGACACACAATCGCCCTGCGTGGCGGCGTACCATGACGGCAACGGTGCCATTGTGGAGGTGTTTCTCCTGGCGTGGGAAACACAATCGCCCTGCGTGGCGATGTACCATGACGGCAACGGTGCCATTGTGGAGGTGTTTCTCCTGGCGCAAGGACACACAATCGCCCTGCGTGGCGGCGTACCATGACGGCAACGGTGCCATTGTGGACGTGTTTCTCCTGGCGCAAAGACACACAATCGCCCTGCGTGGCGGCGTACCATGACGGCAACGGTGCCATTGTGGACGTGTTTCTCCTGGCGCAAGGACACACAATCGCCCTGCGTGGCGGCGTACCATGACGGCAACGGTGCCATTGTGGACGTGTTTCTACTGGCGCAAGGACACACAATCGCCCTGCGTGGCGGCGTACCATGACGGCAACGGTGCCATTGTGGACGTGTTTCTCCTGGCGCAAGGACACACAATCGCCCTGCGTGGCGGCGTACCATGACGGCAACGGTGCCATTGTGGACGTGTTTCTCCTGGCGCAAGGACACACAATCGCCCTGCGTGGCGGCGAACCATGACGGCAACGGTGCCATTGTGGACGTGTTTCCCTGGCGCAAGGACACACAATCGCCCTGCGTGGCGGCGTACCATGACGGCAACGGTGCCATTGTGGACGTGTTTCTCCTGGCGCAAGGACACACAATCGCCTTGCGTGGCGGCGTACCATGACGGCAACGGTGCCATTGTGGACGTGTTTCTCCTGGCGCAAGGACACACAATCGCCCTGCGTGGCGGCGTACCATGACGGCAACGGTGCCATTGTGGACGTGTTTCTCCTGGCGCAAGGACACACAATCGCCCTGCGTGGCGGCGTACCATGACGGCAACGGTGCCATTGTGGACGTGTTTCTCCTGGCGCAAGGACACACAATCGCCCTGCGTGGCGGCGTACCATGACGGCAACGGTGCCATTGTGGAGGTGTTTCTCCTGGCGCAAGGACACACAATCGCCCTGCGTGGCGGCGTACCATGACGGCAACGGTGCCATTGTGGACGTGTTTCTCCTGGCGCAAGGACACACAATCGCCCTGCGTGGCGGCGTACCATGACGGCAACGGTGCCATTGTGGACGTGTTTCTCCTGGCGCAAGGACACACAATCGCCCTGCGTGGCGGCGTACCATGACGGCAACGGTGCCATTGTGGACGTGTTTCTCCTGGCGCAAGGACACACAATCGCCCTGCGTGGCGGCGTACCAAGACGGCAACGGTGCCATTGTGGACGTGATTCTCCTGGCGCAAGGACACACAATCGCCCTGCGTGGCGGCGTACCATGACGGCAACGGTGCCATTGTGGACGTGTTTCTCCTGGCGCAAGGGCACACAATCGCCCTGCGTGGCGGCGTACCATGACGGCAACGGTGCCATTGTGGACGTGTTTCTCCTGGCGCAAGGACACACAATCGCCCTGCGTGGCGGCGTACCATGACGGCAACGGTGCCATTGTGGACGTGTTTCTCCTGGCGCAAGGACACACAATCGCCCTGCGTGGCGGCGTACCATGACGGCAACGGTGCCATTGTGGACGTGTTTCTCCTGGCGCAAGGACACACAATCGCCCTGCGTGGCGGCGTACCATGACGGAAACGGTGCCATTGTGGACGTGTTTCTCCTGGCGCAAGGACACACAATCGCCCTGCGTGGCGGCGTACCATGACGGCAACGGTGCCATTGTGGACGTGTTTCTTTTGGCGCAAGGACACACAATCGCCCTGCGTGGCGGCGTACCATGACGGCAACGGTGCCATTGTGGAGGTGTTTCTCCTGCGCAAGGACACACAATCGCCCTGCGTGGCGGCGTACCATGACGGCAACGGTGCCATTGTGGACGTGTTTCTCCTGGCGCAAGGACACACAATCGCCCTGCGTGGCGGCGTACCATGACGGCAACGGTGCCATTGTGGACGTGTTTCTCCTGGCGCAAGGACACACAATCGCCCAGCGTGGCGGCGTACCATGACGGCAACGGTGCCATTGTGGACGTGTTTCTCCTGGCGCAAGGACACACAATCGCCCAGCGTGGCGGCGTACCATGACGGCAACGGTGCCATTGTGGACGTGTTTCTCCTGGCGCAAGGACACACCATCTGCCAGGCCAGCGGGAGCGTTTCGGCATTTGAGACGGTGCAGCTGCTGCTCGGCGCCTATTACGTATGTGATATGGAGTACCCATACTACTACGAGAGTTTTCTCAATTTTTTTACCACCGAGCTTCTGCATGAGAAATGCCGGAAGAGTGCCAAACTAGCATTTGTAAATTTCTTAAAAAAATTCAAATCTGTAGAGTGAACTTAGATCCACACCTTTCAATATTTTTGTATTGGGCTTGGATAGACGGTTGCCCTTGTTGCGTTACCTCCCTGGATAATATGATTTCAGATCTTAAATAATAAATATTTTTGTATTGGCCTTCGATGGTTGTCACGTTACCTTTCTGATTAATATGATCTCTATATTTTAATTATTTTTGTATTTGACTGAAATGGGTTTGTTTTTGATAATTTATAATATATTATTATCTTTGTAAGGAAAGTGTAGCAGGAAAAAGGTGCAACCAAACCAGGGGCCAGATTCACAAAGGGTACTCAGTCCTAATACGTACTAACTTTAGTACGAATTTGAAGGTAATGCAGGAATGGCCACTAATACCAGTACAATATTGTATTAAGTAGTACCATCTCAGACTGGTACTAGCGAAGATAATACCGTCACATGAAAATGTAAGATATTTATTTTCAGTGATATTTTCGTTTATCTGTTCACAATTATCTTTAAAATCATTTTACTACGAAGCACGAAGTTTATTAGTTCATATTTGCGCGCTTTTCAAACAAATTTCGAGCCTTCTGACAGCTGCGAAGGGGAGTGCCTGTCACCCTGTGGCAAGACTAAAGGAAACATTATAGGAATCTTTGCTCAAGACCAAATCGTAGAGTAATAAGAAATATTGTCAATAGTGGGAGTAAAAGCTCCATTAATTACAAGTTTCCTTTCGGCCACAACATTAACCAAAGCTTTTAATTCGTTTGGCAAGAAATTGGGCTGGCGGGTCTTTTTCTCGTCCAATTAGTTTTTCTTCTCCATTTGTGTTTCTATAAATATAAAGCGTATAATATAAGATCTGCTCAATACTGTGAAATAGTTTATTGTTAATGAAAATATGATTTCAAGTTGAAATAAGTTTAAGAAACGAGGTGTCACTTACCGGCTAGATTGGCGTAAACAGACGAAGATCGAAATGAATTTGCATCTTTGAGAACTCATCTGTGATTGGCCGAAATGAATTCGTTTATATGTGAACCCGCTTGTGATTGACCGAAATTTCAAATGTCATGACGTCACTTCTAAATGCGTGACGTTTTATCGGAATAGTGCTAATACCGTGATAAGGAATACGGTATTAGCGTGGTATTAGCTAGTACGTACTATCTCTTATTCGGTACTAAAGTTAATACCCTTTGTGAATCCGGCCCCAGGGAGAAAACCAAAGTCAGGAAAAATAAAATAAAAATAATGTCAACAAGCATTTTTGCATAAATAATTATTTGTTTAATAGAAAAACCTATATTAGTAACCAATTATTGTAAAACTAGTTTATCAATTGTAAATAACAAATATCAAGTTGCATATATTAATTATATCCTTCTTACCGATTCAGCAAAGACTGATACTTGTTACATATATGCAAGACCACGATGCGTTTGCTCGCGGGGAACTGAAGAACTAGTAGAGACATACATCAATACACAAGAGGCTCGTATTTCAGTTGAAAACGAGCAAATAACAATTGAGAAAGCAAGACTTGTTATTGAGCAAAATAATAGCGCTGCTTTTGTGACAGCAGCGGGAAAATTTGGTCGTATGATGGACGCAATGGCCGAATTTTTAAACAGAAAATGAAATAAATATTAGTTCCAATTTCTAATCTAATAAAATTAATAAATTGAATAATCAAAAATGTACCTCTCTCCTAAATACTTGCTAGCTTCTTGGTGACTTGACTTGAAAAATGAAAAATAGGGCATATTCACACTTCATGCATTCGTGTACTTCATTCACTGTAGGGCAACTATAGGGCATTCATACGGCAACTAGCAGCGGAGCCCGTGCCTACGGCACTATGTGTGTACGTCTTATACTTTGAATTTATTTTTTCATTTTTTCATTTAATTATCAGTCCATTAGGCAAACCCTTTTTCCCATAAAGCAAACCATATGCCCATAAGGCAAACCCTATGCCCATAAGGCAAACCCCTATGCCCATAAGGCAAACCTATATGCCCATAAGGCAAACCCCTATGCCCATAAGGCAAACCCTATGCCCATAAGGCATAACCCTATGCCCATAAGGCAAAACCCTATGCCCACAAGGCAAAACCTATGCCCATAAGGCATACCTATATGCCCATAAGGCATACCTTCATGCCCATAAGGCATACCTACATGCCCATAGGGCAAAACTATATGCCCATAAGGCAAAACCCTATGCCCATAAGGCAAACCCCTATGCCCATAAGGCAAACCTATATGCCCATAAGAAAAACCCCTATGCCCAAGGCATAACCCTATGCCCATAAGGCAAAACCTATGCCCATAAGGCATACCTATATGCCCATAAGGCATACCTATATGCCTATAAGGCATACCTACATGCCCATAGGGCAAAACTATATGCCCATAGGGCAAAACTACGTGGTCTTAGTAAAAAATAGTATGCTTATAGGGCAAAATCTCGGCGCAACGTATTTATTTCGGGAATTTTTAATTGTTTGCAATAAATCAACCCTGAAACAGCCCCAGTGAAAAAAAAAATTGGAAATCAGAGTAGATGGAAAAAAATTTGAAATTTGAATGGCAAGACACGGTCAAAATCGCTAGTTTTTTGCATTTTTCACCTTGAAATACTTGACGGATTGCCACGAAATATAGCCTATACAACGTGTCGTAAAATTCTACACATTATTCTCCCAACAGAAGGGTCCGAAATCGCGCGTAAATATGGTTGAATCGCTGAAAACATGAAAAATCCCGAAAAAACAGTTGGAAAAGTGAGCAGGCAGGCAGGCAGGCAGGCAGGCAGGCAGGCAGGCAGGCAGGCAGGCAGGCAGGCAGGCAGGCAGGCAGGCAGGCAGGCAGGCAGGCAGGCAGGCAGGCAGGCAGGCAGGCAGGCAGGCAGGCAGGCAGGCAGGCAGGCAGGCAGGCAGGCAGGCAGGCAGGCAGGCAGGCAGGCAGGCAGGCAGGCAGGCAGGCAGGCAGGCAGGCAGGCAGGCAGGCAGGCAGGCAGGCAGGCAGGCAGGCAGGCAGGCAGGCAGGCAGGCAGGCAGGCAGGCAGGCAGGCAGGCAGGCAGGCAGGCAGGCAGGCAGGCAGGCAGGCAGGCAGGCAGGCAGGCAGGCAGGCAGGCAGGCAGGCAGGCAGGCAGGCAGGCAGGCAGGCAGGCAGGCAGGCAGGCAGGCAGGCAGGCAGGCAGGCAGGCAGGCAGGCAGGCAGGCAGGCAGGCAGGCAGGCAGGCAGGCAGGCAGGCAGGCAGGCAGGCAGGCAGGCAGGCAGGCAGGCAGGCAGGCAGGCAGGCAGGCAGGCAGGCAGGCAGGCAGGCAGGCAGGCAGGCAGGCAGGCAGGCAGGCAGGCAGGCAGGCAGGCAGGCAGGCAGGCAGGCAGGCAGGCAGGCAGGCAGGCAGGCAGGCAGGCAGGCAGGCAGGCAGGCAGGCAGGCAGGCAGGCAGGCAGGCAGGCAGGCAGGCAGGCAGGCAGGCAGGCAGGCAGGCAGGCAGGCAGGCAGGCAGGCAGGCAGGCAGGCAGGCAGGCAGGCAGGCAGGCAGGCAGGCAGGCAGGCAGGCAGGCAGGCAGGCAGGCAGGCAGGCAGGCAGGCAGGCAGGCAGGCAGGCAGGCAGGCAGGCAGGCAGGCAGGCAGGCAGGCAGGCAGGCAGGCAGGCAGGCAGGCAGGCAGGCAGGCAGGCAGGCAGGCAGGCAGGCAGGCAGGCAGGCAGGCAGGCAGGCAGGCAGGCAGGCAGGCAGGCAGGCAGGCAGGCAGGCAGGCAGGCAGGCAGGCAGGCAGGCAGGCAGGCAGGCAGGCAGGCAGGCAGGCAGGCAGGCAGGCAGGCAGGCAGGCAGGCAGGCAGGCAGGCAGGCAGGCAGGCAGGCAGGCAGGCAGGCAGGCAGGCAGGCAGGCAGGCAGGCAGGCAGGCAGGCAGGCAGGCAGGCAGGCAGGCAGGCAGGCAGGCAGGCAGGCAGGCAGGCAGGCAGGCAGGCAGGCAGGCAGGCAGGCAGGCAGGCAGCCAGGCAGGCAGCCAGGCAGCCACGAAAAAATTGAAAGCTACCAAAATAGGGATTTTATATAAGGTTGATTACTAGTGCCGAAAATAGTCATTAAACTGCATCGAACTGCATGGCCATCTGCAGCGATGTCGATTGGTCCTTGGTGGTGTGGCCCTGCAGCATCCAGCACTGCAACGCCGTTAGCAGGCAGGTCGAAGGGATCAAATACTGGCGGTGGATTCGGCACTCTGTAATGGATTCCAATATTGTGGACCACGGCACAGGCATTGATGATCAACCCTATGGAGAAATAAACTCAATTCAATGCAAATGATAAGAAATTATAAATTATAAATCTACATTCGCTCTGCTTCGACTGCTTTCTGGTCCCCTAGTGTTCATTACCTGCTGCTTCAGGGGAGTAATAATAATAATAATAATAATTTGTTTATTGTCAGCGGGATCATTGTACATGATATGAGACAGTCATACACTTAAGAATAACAATAATAGAAATACAAAAATACATTAAAAATGCATAACTTTCACTAGTGCAAACCACATAGTCACCTTGTATCTACGTATGTAGAAAGTCACTTATTTTATAAAAACATTCACTTAAAAGATATTGCTTTAACATTTTCTTAAAATTATCTCCTTTTTGGGTTTTGACATAGCCTGGCAGTTTATTATATAAAAGAGCTCCGGCATGCATTGGGCATTTGTCAGATTTTTTAAAGTTGTTCTTCTTTACATAGATTTGTGCGTTACCTCTGGTGTAGTGCTCGTGGACATCTGAGTTTGCGGACACTAGGTGGTTGTTAAAAATTACATACATGATGGTTGAGTATATGTACAGACTAGGTAAAGTTAATATACAGAATTTTTTGAAAAGAGTTGAGCATGAGTCTTTATAGTATACCTCGGCACATGGGTCTTTGCTTGCTCTCCCAAGTATCCTTATAGCTTTCTTCTGGAGTATGAATAATCTTTTGGCATGTGGCGAGCTACCCCACAATATTATAGCATAGCTTAGGCGGGATTGTATCTGAGCGAAGTATACGAGCTTGGCCGTCTCCAGATTACAGGTAAGCATTAGTTTCCTAATTAAATAGCAGCTAGATGCTACCTTCAGGCAAGTCTTTGAAATGTGACATTCCCAGTCAAGTCTTTGGTCAATAATTACACCTAAGAAGTTGGCTGATTGGTGGTTTTTTATGCAAGCCCCCTCTATTGTTATTTGTAAGTTGTCGTTGGTTGACGTCTCCTTAGAGCCGAATTGCATCATAATCGTTTTTGATGTGTTTATGATCAAGTCATTGTTTAAGCACCATTGTTCTAAATTTTGCACCTCTGATCTGCAAGCATTAGTGACTGTTTCTTTCCTCCCGCAAACGAGGTGTGAGGTGTCATCAGCGTAAAGTGTGAGGGATCCTGTATTAACACAGTTTGTAATTTCGTTCGTGTATAGGATGAATAGCAAGGGAGATATTGTTGCTCCTTGGGGCATTCCTACGTTAGTAATCACTTCATTTGAGAGACTGGTCCCGTTTTCCCCCCTTATTTTGACCACTTGCCGTCTGTTCTTAAGGAATGACGCTATCCAATTGTTTGCATTGCCTGAAATCCCCATATTGTTAAGTTTGTTTAAAAGAATCATATGGTTTAAGGTATCGAATGCTTTAGAAAAGTCGTATAGTATCCCGATTGCTGTTTCTTTATTCTCTAATGCCCTGATGATGTTGCTTGTAAAGCTCCCAATTGCCGTTGTGGTGGATCGTCCTTTCCTGAAACCATGTTCCCAAAACTCCGTATTTGCTGACAAAATCTAATATTCTATTGCACATTGCTGTTTCGAAAAGTTTTGAGAATGCCGAGAGCATAGCAATTGGACGATAGTTGCACACGTCCTTTCTGTCACCTTTCTTGAACACTGGTATTATGATCGCTTTTTTAAGTGCATCAGGAAATGTTCCCTGTTCGAATGATGCATTTATGATGGCTATTAGAGGTTCTGATATGAAAGTGATGACCTTTTTTAGCACCCTTGCAGGTATTTCGTCATACCCTGCCGAGAATTTGTTGAGAGCTCTGTCCGCTATTTCATATAATTCTTTCCTGGTTATTGGAGTTAGGAAAATGTTGTTTTTTACGATTCTTGTCAGTTGTTGGTTTTGATTAACTTTATTCAGAGTTGCTCTGTTATCCAATAGGTCAGGAACTATACTGCAAAAATAGTTGTTTAGAATATTTGCTACCTCTTTTCCAGATTCTATGTTTTTTCCATCGTGACGTATTTTTATCTTATTTTGGGTTTTCACCGTATTAGTTGTACAAGAATGTATAATGTTCCATGCAGTTTTTGGTTTATTTTTAGAATTTCTAATTTTCTTCTCATTGTGATTTATTTTTGATTGTTTAATTTCTTTTTTGTATATCTGTTTGGTCTTATTAAGCTCTTTTTTGTCATTATGATTCCCTATTCTTTTGTATATATCCTCTAGCTGAATTAACTTTGTGCCTATCTGTTTAAGTTTCTCAGTGTACCACTCGTTACTTCTGTTTCTATGGTTACCTCGTGCTCTTTTTACTCTAAAGGGAAATGCCTGATTAAACTCGTTCATAAACAGACCCGTGAATATCTCATACATGTCATTCACTCTATCTGCTGTGTGTACTTTGCTCCAGCAAACCGAACTTATACCTATCGAAAACATTTCCATTTGGGTGTCACTGAACGTCCTTGACCAAATCTTCCTGTCTTTGTTATTTTTTTTTTGCTTTCGCAAATATGGCACTGAAATAATTTGGCCCAGGTGGTCAGACAATCCTACTTCTATGTTACCATTGAAAACAATACTATCGTCATTTGACAAAATATGATCAATGCAACTCTGTGTGCAAAGTGTTTTTGTTTGGGCTATTCTAGTATTACCAGAATTGATAATTTTGAAGTCGTATAAATATATTGTTTCCTCAAGATATTGTCGTAGTTTTTCATCATTAATATTATAATTAAAATCTCCCATGATTATGACTTTTGACTTTTGAGCGTTTTTCGTTGCTTTTTTGATCAGTAGCTCTAGCTGGTTCCCAAATTGATCATATTTTGTTGCCTCAGGGGCTCTGTAAACAGTGATTATAATGACGTTCACCGGTGTTACGAGTTCTATAGCACATAATTCCATATCACGTTCAATAGACATTTCACAAATATCATTTCTTACTTTATATGCTAACATTGGGTCATTTCTAACATATATGCAGACTCCACCACCCCTTTGGGCTTTCCTTGACATATGTGAGGCAAGTTGAAAGTTATTTATTAGAGCTGTTTCTAATTGCGATTCTCTCAGCCAGGTCTCAGAGAGGCACATAATATCTGTTTTACTGTTGTTTTCGTTCAAATAGATTTCAAGCTGGTCTATCTTATTATACAGACTTCTTATATTAAGGTGCATTATGTCTAGCATGTTGCTTACTTGTTTACTCTTCTTGTTGTTCTTGTGATTTTCTGATTTATCTACGTTGTATTCTTCTTCATTTTTTGCTCTTTCTTCTTGCGCCTTCTTGTTTTCTTTAGTCATTTGGTCTCCCGTCTTCTGTTTTCCAGTCTTGATCTCTCCGGTCTTGATTTCTCCAGTCTTGATCTCTCTAGTCTTATTCTCGTCAGTCCATCTGTCTACCCAATCTTCCATCTTCTCTTCTTTTCCTTCTTGCTTGCTGTTTATCTTCACTCGCTGCTATGTTGTGGTCTTCTTTCTCAAAAGTGCCTCGTCAATCTTTTCTACAATCAGCTGTCCTAATAGATGACCTCCTCGACGATTTAGATGTAGTCCGTCTTTTGCTTGCTCGCGTTGCGTAATCCTTGAATTCGGATCATAAAATGTTGCGCCGCGTTCGTCACACAACCATTGAATACCGTCATTGAGCTTGTCAATTGTACTTTCATATTTGTCACTTCTGTACGCCATCCCACCAATTACCCATTTTGCGTTCGGCCAATTTCCTCTAGCTGAATCAATAAGTTCATCAATTTCGGCCACTAAATGCAGTTTTGATCTGCGTTTCGTGTTATTTGTGCCCGCATTTATGACTATAATCTCAGGTTCACTTTCGATTTCAGATTTTTGCCGCAGCTGATTTGCAAGTTCATTGACCCGAATACCTGGGTACACTTCGACGTCACAACCCTCTCGTTTACATAGTTCCGCAGCTCCCCGGATCATCGAGTCTCCTAGCACTTTTACTTGTCCCTGTCGGTATTTTGGCACTATCATTTCCACTTCACTGCTTTCTTCATTAGCAATTTTCTTTCTTGATATAAGTCTTCTGTACTTCTCATCTCTGGTTTCTGTCTTTTCATTGTTCTTACTTCTATCTTGTTCTCCTTCGGCTTCGTCATTTTTTACGTTTTCGTCCCTACTCTTTCCGCCTCTATCTTCCCTATCGTGCGTGGCGAATTTCCGCGATTCCGATGTTAGAGTCCAGACGCCGCGGTTTCTCAGATGACCTGTGGGCCCGGGTTTTATTTTCGATGACGGTGATTCTATTTCACAGACCATATTTCTCACTGACGTACGGCCTTCCCTATGCTTTGCTTCGTATAGTGGGTCCACGCCCCTCTCGCACAAATTGTCGTCCTTCTTTAAATCTTCGAACTGCGACTTTAGAAGCGTAATAATTGTTTCCAGATTTCCATTTCTTTTATCCATTTCCAGCAGAAGTCGGTCCTTCTCAGCTAGCTTATTATACAGCTGAATTATCAGGTTGATTTGTTGGCATCCATTCATGTTGCTTAGCTTACCGCCATTTTCTGGTATCCCGCCCCCTTGGCCGCCGTTCGATATCAATTTCACGATTTCTTCTTCAATTGCAGCTTTGAGTTTCTCCACCAATTCATCTTTTTTGCCAGTCTTCAGTATTCCCAGTCGGTAACACTCCTTTCTGAGGTCTACAGCACTCATTTCACTCAATAAATCAAGCTTTTCGCGGAGCGTCGTGCACTGCTCGTCTACACCGTCCGCCATACTTGTACTATCTTTCCGACAGCATCTGAACTTTGCTTTGAACACACCAATACAACGTTCCACAGTGCTGCGGCACGAGCAAAGTCGGGCATTGTATCGCCCCTCGGGTGTGTCGGGGGCAGGGTGGTTGGCGAAAGGTCGCAGAATCCAACGTTCCGTAGGGTATCCGGAGTCACCTGAATGTTGCCAGATTGAATGTAACACAATGCAGAATGGAAGGTTGGTGTGATGGCTAACATATAATTTTTCTATTGTTAAATAATGAAAAAATGGATCACCTAATAGCCATGTTCCTCGCCCTCCTGCATTATAGTGTGCAGCCATTGCGCCCCGTGCTGCTGAGAGCCGCCAGATGTGTGCGTCGTGGGACCTTCCACCGTGCCGTGCGTTTATTGCACAAATGGCCAGCTTTTCATCACAAACTTTAACAAAATTTACCATGATTCATGAATAAGACAATGATTGACTAAACGCTAACATCCTGTTATCATAGAAAAATCATATCCACATGTATGGTTAAAAACTTGGAATGTAATAAGTTGAATATTTCTACCATCTACTTATCCTTTGTGTCATTTCAATTTTGTTTTGTATTAGATTGCATTTGATTTGCTTCCCTGTAGTACCAATACCTTCTATAGAATATGTGCCAGTCTAACAAATTTCAATAATTACAATAAGTTGTAGGTACTAACAATTTGCACATTTTTGCTGTGGTATCCTTTTCTATTTCGAAATAGATGCTCCCTTGCATGGATGGGAGCGACAATTGAAATGTGGGTGCAGTCTACGATTCCGATAACACCGGGGAATTGATTTTCAGCCATAAATCTGAAACAAACAATAACCAATTGAGAAAATAAACCATCGCTCTCTCTAAAATCTCTAAAATATGAACAGGCAATTTGTAAGTAATTATCTTGTTCAACATAGGAGATAGGTAGTAGTACTAGCATTGAATTTAAATCCAATGATAGGTAGGTACTTGGTAAAGTACACATTCTGAGTAGGTATACCTATGTCCTAGTAATATTCCGAGATTATATGTAGTATGTGGACCAACCTTTCCTTCGTGTTTTGTTTTTCTTCCTCTGTGTGGGGGAATTTTATCCATCGAGCTAGTAAGTGAAGATTAATTGCTCTTACAACCTCCTTCATGCATACAGACACGCTTGCCTGACAAATGGCTTGTAAATAGTTGGATGAGCGTAGCGAGCGAAGCGAGCGAAGCGAAGACTTCAATTTGACCACCTGTAGAAAAAAAGTCCATGTGTTTGTTTGTTTGTTTTTTTGTGTGTTTGTTCGCGCTCTACCGCCCAAACGGCTGATCCGATTTTGATGAAATTTTCAGTGTACCTGAATTTGTTCTGAACTTAGACCCCCTGCGTTTTTCAGGTTGATAGCTTTAGAACTTTTCTCAAAAATCCAAATTTACGAAAATTTTCAGATTTTTCGCCATAATTTCGGTGTTTGTTTTTACTCTACTAGCTAAAATACCAAGCCGAATTTGATGAAATTTGCAGAATAGCTTTTGTATACCGTATACACTATACTGGTTAACCAAGAAATATGTTTTATATGTTTTTAATACGTTTTTTAATCGTATTTTTAGATTAAATTTTCAAGTTTTTTGCCGTTTAGCATATCTAAACTGTAAATACCCATGCTTTTTCTTCAACAAACGTTACAAATATGTTGACCGTAGTGAGATGTACCGTTATAACAGTTATTCTGCGATTTGAAATGGTTTTTATATGAAAATTATCGAAAACTCCATCTGTCGTCTAGGCTGGACAAAGTTTGACAGCTAGGTACTGATTTTGCTTGGCCGAAAATTAATTGCCTCTGGATAATTTGTAGTTCGCAAAAAACTGCCGTCTTGTTATATTATCGCCACTTTATTTGACCATTCTTTTGTTTCCCATCAAAATATGTGATTCAAAAATGTGCTCATTTTAAGACCGGACCATCAGTACTTTTAAAATGCCACGTAAAAAGTCACAACGAGGCAAGAAAGAAGAAGCGGCAAAGCGCATGCAGGATTGCAGAGCGAATGAAACTATCTTTGCCAGGGAAGTCCGACTGGATGACAGCGCGGCCAGGATGCTCGGCATCAGGGCAAGGGAGAACGAGGAGTCGCTTGCTCAACGCCTCGCGTTAAATCGGCGAAAAACAGCCGCAGCTCGGGAAAACGAGACAGACATACAAACTCTTGAACGGAGACAGTCTAGCTTAAAGAGAACATTACAGAACCTTGATCACGAATCTGCTTCTGAACGGGATACGAGGAAGCGACAATGTTCAGAAAGAGTGGCATTGACTCGGGCAGTAGAAACACCATCTCAGACTCTCTTGAGGAGGGTGCATAGTTTAAATCGAGTGTCCGAAGCACGCCGGGAAGAATCTACTGAGCAGACGCTGGCGAGGAGGGCAGAAAGTTTACAACGTGTAACTGAAGCCCGCCGAAGTGAATCTCCTTTGGAAACATCACAAAGGAGGGCAAGGAGTCGGCATCGAGTGACGGAGGCACGTCAGGCTGCAAGATGCAGTAACAATGTCGAAGGGAACGTTTTCCTTCCTCCTGGACCTGAATCACAAGGTAAAGTGGAGGCTTTTGAAGCACACATGAGCAATCTTGATTGGTCCTGTTGTATCAACTGTCATAAAAAATTTCCCGGACTGAAATTGAATGCGGCAAAGCTTTGCGCTAATTGCAAAAGAAATCGCGGTATGTTCACTTCGGCAAACAAAATGAACCCAGGAATAGTCCCAGATGAGTTGTTGGCGTTATCAATTATTGAAAGTCTATTAATAGCACGCATCCATCCTGTTGTGTCTGTTTATCGTGTCAAAGGGCAACAGTATGCGTATAGTGGCAATGTCATTAACTTCCCGCAAAATGTTTCGGAATTTGCGACAAATCTACCAAATTCCTTACATTCATTGACCTCTGTCGTGGTTGTTCGGCGTTCTTCCGCTCATTCGGACAACATTGCTGACTTCAATGTTTGTTCACTTCGTCTTCGCCGAGCATTGTTATGGTTGAAACAAAATAATCGGTTCTATGCGGACATTAACATCGACGAAGATACACTCGCCAGCATGCCGGAAAATGGCAACGTGTACGGGGAGTTAGAGTTCATGGAAGTTGCAGACGGAGCCAATGACGATGACGATGGAATGCTTGAGCACACAAGTGTTCCCCAAGTCAATCCTATAGACCAACAGAACCGCATTGCCAGCGCCCTCCAACCAGACTCCGTCCCATGGCCCACAGTGTCGAATGTACCTGTCAACGAGTACACCACTGAAGGGTACATCGTTCAAGCATTCCCGACTCTATTTCCGACTGGCGACGGTGACCTGAGGGACACTTCTCGCCAAACTCAGGTTAAACCGACGCAATACTTGCAATTTCTCATGCAATGCCACGACGGTCGATTTGCCAAAGATAGCCGCTTCCGGTTCTTTGCGCTGAATTCCACGTTGCGCTGGAATGCCATCAGCCAAGGTAATATATTGGTCAGGAAAGTTGATCTGAACGGGAAAACGGCCGGTCAGCTTAAAGATATCCTGGAAACAAATCCCAATCTTGCAAACAAAGTAATGTTTTTTGCTTCGTCACTTCGCATTACAAAATCATACTGGTTTAAACGTTGCAGCGAGCTGAAAGATATGGTCGAATTCATTGGTGTTCCAACTGCATTCTTTACACTCAGTGCAGCAGACTTACACTGGCCGGAGCTATACGACATTTTAGCTCCTGATGAGCATTGGGATGACATGTTGCCGCAGGTTGCTGCTAACCGACGTCGCCAACTGTTGTGTGAGAACCCTTTGATCGTCGCATGGTTTTTTCAAGAGAGGGCGGCTTTTTATATTAAGCAAGTTCTTGGCCCAGTGTTCAAGGTGAAAGACTGCTGGTTCCGCTATGAATGGCAGCATCGCGGAAGCAGTCACGTCCACGGCTTGTTGTGGCTTGCAGGCGCCCCTGATGTAGAAAAATTAGACTTCAATAACCATGAAGAAGTGGCTAGAGCAACACAATATTTCCACAGTATTGTATCCACTGTCAATCCAGGCCTTAACAATCCACCTGCCGCTGCACATCCTTGCCAGTTACGCATCAGTGACGTCATGGACAAAGACCAAGACTTAATCGACCTACTAAATATGGTCCAACGACACACGCGATGCAACGAGGGGTATTGCTTGCGACGGAAAAAGAATTCTAACGAACTCCACTGTCGCTTCAAATTTCCCTTCCCCATGTGTGACGAAACAACGCTCACAAAAGATGAACACGACCAACTAACACTTCAAACGGAAAGAAATGATCCACTCTTAAACAGATTCAATTCATTTATAACCCCGTCATGGCGAGCAAACACCGACTTCCAGCCTGTCGTTTCCAAGCATGCGGTGTTAAATTACATTGCCAAGTATGCAGCCAAAAGTGAACCTCAATCTAAATCTTTTAATGACTTGTTGAGAAACATCCTTGCAACTGATGTCAATGCAAATGATCCTGCCAAGCTTGCAGTTCAGAAATTAATAATACAATCACTAGCAGAGCGTGATATTTCGGCACAAGAATGCTGCCATCTATTAATGGGCTATCCGCTCTACCACTCCAGCCGGGCGTTCGTATCTCTACATGTTGGTGGCGACCAATGGGTGCCCCTTGCGGCCGATGAGGAGCCGGTTGATGGCGCCAACAAAAAATTGGTAGACATGTACCCTAAACGTCCTGCCTCAATGCATGAACTATCTCTTGCCGACGCAGCATCGAAGTTCAACTGGACCGGCCGATGGGTGTGCCGAAAGACTCCAGCGGTGATTAGAGTCTTTCCAAAGCTCTTTCTGGGCACGGACGCAATTAAAAACGAGGTATTCTACCACCAGCAAGTTATTTTAAGAGTACCATGGATCAATGAGTCGGACTTGAACCCCAACGATGGGCCATGGAAGGATGTTTTTCTTGCTGCTGGTCTGGTGGCACCGGAAGTGTTAAATTTGGAGGCTGCACCGCAAGAGATGGAGGACGATGAGTGGGAAGAGCTGGAAGTAGTGAGGCCCCAAGAAGAGTGGATGGTTGTGGCTGGCATGGGGCCAAACAATGCGGTGGTCCAATGTGAGATCGGGTTGAGAGAATTCGACACATCATTCGCATGGACTGCCTCATATGCCAAATATCCTAATATCGAGACCGTGCACAGCTTCTTGTCTGAGATAAAACGTGTTGACATGCAGATTGACGACCAAGTCCACACACTTCCGACATGCAGTGCAGAACAGCAGCAAGTACTGGACATCCTTGCAGAACAAATAAACTCAATTAAAACCAAGTCAAATTATACGTCCATACGCCGGCTAATTGTCCAGGGGACGGCAGGTACTGGGAAGAGTACAGTAATAAAGGCCATGACTGCAAAGATGCGCGAAGAGTTGGGAGACGACAGCTTCCTGTTGCTGGCACCAACCGGAGTTGCCGCGTTTAACATCAACGCCTCCACTATCCATTCCGCTCTTCAAATAGGCACAAATTCAGCTAAGTTCCGCGATCTCACCGGGAAAGGTGAGAGAGAATTTCAACTGAAAATGAAGCCTGTGTCCTTTTTAATTATCGACGAGTACTCGATGATTGGTAAGAATCTTCTTTCCATGGTTGTTAAACGTACCCGACAAGCAAAACCAACAGAGGCGATACATCCGTTCGGTAACATGTTTGTTTATCTGTTTGGCGACATTCGGCAACTTCCTCCCGTGTGCGACCAGCCTCTCTTCTCAGATAAGACCTCCACGTATGGGTTCTCAAACGACGGTATGATGGCCTACCGATCATTCAGCCATTGCCACACTTTGTCCATTGTGCAGCGTCAAGCTGGCGACAGCCCAGAGAAAATGAGGTTTAGAGACCTTCTCAGCAGATTGAGCAACGGGTGCTCCACGCTCGACGACTGGAATTTGCTGTCTACTCGCTTCCAGCAAGCGCTTAGTTTCGAGGAGGTTTCAACATTTACACGATCCCTGTTTCTTGCACCAACGAAGGAAACAGTTAGCGCACACAACTTGAAAAATCTGAACGAGTTGAGTCAACCGGTTGCAAAGATCTGTGCCCTGCACAACTGCGCCAAGGCTGCTCAAGGCACTGACGATGCAGCGCAAGGTCTTGAGGCGACCATTTACCTGTCTCGCGGCAGTCGTGTGATGTTGCGATCCAACCTGTGGACAGCACACGGGCTGGTGAACGGAGCCACGGGAACTGTCGAGGAAATCATCTACGCCCCATACACAAAACCACCAACTGACCAGCCTTTGTGTGTGCTTGTGAAGTTCGACAACTACACCGGCCCTTCCTTCCATGTACCCAACATGATACCGATCTGCCCTATCGCAAAAGCATGGACTGAGAAGGAGGTTAAGTGCACACGTGTGCAATTCCCTCTCCAACTCGCTTGGGCAGTCACCATCCACAAGTGCCAGGGAATGACGCTAGACTCTGCCATCATAAGTCTGGGGACGAGAGAGTTTGCAACTGGCATGAGTTTCGTTGGTATGTCTCGAGTAAGATCTCTGAAAAACATGATGATCAGCCCAGCATTTCCCTTCGAGAGGATCGGCAGACTTCACCTCTCGAAAAGTTTAAAACATCGAAAGCTGGAGGAGGCCAGGCATGCAACTATGTCGCTCTGATCACACAAACCGTGGTAAGGCGTAGAGCCTCTTGGGGAAGCGTCCACGTTAAAAAAAATGGTAACAACGCGTCAAGCCGATACCTCCTTCAAAAAAATTTACTATGATAAGGTGATGTGGAAATTCGGCAAAAGATTCAAGACGTATGTGGACTTATTCGTTTACAAGAATCATTTACTGAGCTTACATGCCAAAATTATGAATCAAATTTGATGAACTTTGGAAGATCAAAATCTGGGCTGGTATACACTATACCGTATACACTATATACATGTACTAGCAGCGGAGCCCGTGCCTCCGGCACTATGTGGTTACGCCTTTTACTTATAATTAAATAATTTTTTTAATTCAATTTTTTTAAGCTCATAAGGCTGCCCCTTTACCCTTAAGGCAAACCCTATGCCCATAAGGCAAATCCTATGTCCATAGGGCATAAGTACGTCCATAATGCAGAAATGTGCCAATTCTGTGCCTTTGTTCAAAAGGGAAACCCTACGCCCATAAGGCAAACCTTATGCCCATAAGGCATCAAGCATACTTACGACTTTTTCTTTTAGTTTTTAACGACATGGGGTGCATTTTCACCCTATGGACGAATATAGTTCACCCAATGGACGTGAATAGAACCTATAGAACTAAGGGTGAACCATACGCCTTTAGGGCTAAATATGCACGTAGCAGTTGAAGTAGCAGTCTAGGCTGGGTTCCCAAAGTTTCGACCAAGTTTTCAAATAGAACTGTTCAATTGATTCCATGAGGAAAAAAAACTCTGCTGTGTATAATAAGCTGTGTTTAAATTCTAGACAAAGACGCGTGGTGGAGTGTAAGTGAATTTTTCCCTTTATGCATAGAAGATTTATGCAATTGATGCATATAACATATGGTGGACCATACGCCCTTAGGGCAAACTATACGCCCGTTGGGCGAACAATAAGCCCAAAGGGTAAACTTTACGCCCAAAGGGCGAACTAAACACCCATAGGGTGAACCATACGCCCTTGGGGCGAACTATACGCTCAAAGGGCGAAATATACGCCAAAAGGGCGAACTATTCACCCATAGAGTGCACTTTACGCCCATAGGGCGAACTATACGCCCATAGGGCGAAATATAGGCCCATAGGGCGAACTATACACCCAAAGGGTGAACTTAACGCCCATAGGGCGAACTATACGCCCTTAGGGCAAACTATACGCCCTTAGGGCGAACTAAATGCCCATAGGGCGAACTATTCGCCCATGGGGCGAATTATACGCCCATAGGGCAAACTATACGCCCATAGGGCGAACTATACGCCCATAGGGCGAACTATAAGCCCATAGGGCGAACTATACGCCCATAGGGCGAACTATACGCCCATAGGGCGAACTATACGCCCATAGGGCGAACTATACGCCCATTGGACTACTACTAGGCTATGCGAACACTCATATAATCGTGTTGTGGATGAGCGTAATATTTACGCTCACCCTCAACGCAATTATATTGCGTGTGCGCATAGCCTAGAGGCTTTTATGATCAATTTAACATGTCCAGTAAGAATTAAGCAGTTTTCTCAATGACATTTGAATATTTCAAAACGTAAAAATCGATTTAAAGAAAAACTATTCAAATGATTTGGTTCAAATTAATATAGTATATTCTTTTTACGATTTATAATGTACACAGTAAATTTTGTGGACATCGCTTGAAGATAAAGTGGCTTAAGTTGCAAAAAACTGAAAAAACGCTAAAAAATCGTCATAAAAGCGCCATTTTCAAGAAAAGTGCTTAACATACAACAATGAAATTTTTACACAAACATTAAATCGTGAGGGTCAACATTTCCTGAAAGTTTCGTCAAATTATATTCAGATACTTGGCCTCTAGAGTGCAAAACGTGTTTTGGAAAAACTGAAAAATTTCGTAAAAACATAATAACACAAAATTTACTCGTCCGATTTGCTTCAAAAACGTGGCAGATCTAAGTTCAGAGAAAACGAAGGTCCTTGTAAATTTTCATCAAAATCCGTTTTGGCGTTTGGCCGGAATCGTGCGAACAAACACACAAAAAAACAAAAAAAAAAACACAAAAAAAAAAAAAAAAAAAAAAAAAAAACATTCCGGATTTTTTTAGCAGTAAAGTGTAATTGAAGATTTCGCTTCACTCGCTACGCTCGTTACGCTCATCAATAAACCCAAAGGGTAAACTTTACGCCCATAGGGCGAACTATACACCCATAGGGTGAACCATACGCCCATAGGGTGAAATATACGCCCAAAGGGCAAACTATACGCCAAAAGGGCGAACTATTCACCCATAGAGTGCACTTTACACCCATAGGGCGAACTATACGCCCATAGGGCGAAATATAGGCCCATAGGGCGAACTATACACCCATAGGGTGAACTTAACGCCCATAGGGCGAACTATACGCCCATAGGGCAAACTATACGCCCTTAGGGCGAACTATACGCCCATGGGGCGAACTATACGCCCATAGGGCAAACCATACGCTTATAGGGCGAACTATACGCCCATAGGGTGAACTATACGCCCATTGGGCAAACTATACGCCCATGAGGTGGACAATACGCCCATAGGTCGAAATATACGCCCATAGGGCGTACAACATGCTCATAGGGAAAACCATACACCTAAAGGGTGAACCATACGGCCATGGGGCAAACCATACGCCCATAGGGCGAGCTATACGCCCATAGGACGAACAATACGCCCATAGGGAACACCATGCCATATGGTGAACTATACGTCCATAGGGTGAACTATACGCCCATAGGGCGAATTATACGCCCATAGGGTGAAATATACGACCATTGGGCGAACCACACGTGCAACGGGCGTATGGTTCGCCCTATGGGCGTATGGTTCGCCCTATGGGCGTATAGTTCACCCTATGGGTGTATAGTTTGCCCTATGAGCTTATAGTTCACCCTATGGGTGTATAGTTTGCCCTATGGGCGTATAGTTCACCCTATGGGTGTATAGTTCACCCTATGGGCGTTTAGTTTGCCCTATGGGCGTATATTTCACCCTATGGGTGTATAGTTTACCCTATGGGCGTAAAGTTCACCCTATGGGTGTATAGTTTGCCCTATGGGCTTATAGTTCACCCTTTGGGTGTATAGTTTGCCCTAGGGGCGTATAGTTCACCCTATGGGTGTATAGTTTGCCCTATGGGCGTATAGTGCACCCTTTGGGTGTATAGTTTGCCCTATGGGCGTATAGTTCACCCTATTGGTGTATAGTTCATCCTATGGGTGTATAGTTCACCCTATGTGTGTATAGTTTTCCCTATGGGCGTATAGTTCGCCCTATGGGCGTATAGTTTGCCCTTTGGGCGTATAGTTCGCGTATGGTTTGCCATATGGGCGTATAGTTCACCCTATGGGAGTATGCTTCGCCCTTTGGGCGCAGTATAAGGGTTAGACTGATGGACCTTGGGCATAAGTTACATTGTTTTTTTTGCCTTTTACATTTTCGTTTATTACTTTGTCCAAATTTTTCATCCTCTTTGCTGATTCCCTTAAGACATTTAGGCGATCTAGCTTCTGACCGTGGTAATCTATTAGTTAAGCCCTCGTCAAGATGCACCCCATGCCTCCATTTTAAATGGAGGCAAACATTTCGAAATCTATTTTGTCAATTTTATACCTACTTTAGAAATTTGCAAATAAAACTGTTTTTGAGGCTATTCGATATATTAGACTCGCATTAACTAACATAAACAACTTTATGGTAAGTCATTTCTATCAACATCAGTAAACAGTAATAATTTAACAGAAAATGAAGATTTAAAAATGCTTTGTTTTTGAGTAGCAGCTTTTGAAAAACATCTGTTGAATAATTGTAGCACCTCAAATAGTATTCTTTTTCGCTGTTTGAATCCTGAAAAAGATATAATATAGAAATTACGGTTTTTTCGACTGCATTCGTAAAGATATCGAATAGTCTTTTAGTAGCGGGGCCCCATGCCTCAGGCACTATGTGTTTACGCCTTTTACCTTTATTGATAATACTATTTTCCATGAGACAGCCTCTTTGCCCATAATACACACCTTATGCCCATAAGGCAAACCTGATACCCATAAGGCATAACCCTATGTTTATAAGGCAAAAATATGCCCAAAAGGCAAAACACTATGTTCATCAGGCAAAACCCTATGCCAATAAAGAAAAACCTTACTCTTAAAAGGAAACCCTATGCCCGTAAGGCAAAAATAAGCCCATGAGGTAAACCCCTAACTCAAAAGGCAAACCCTGTGCCTATAAGACAAACCCTGTGCCCATAAGACAAACTTTATGCTTAAAGGAAAATTTCCCCTCCCCTTACACTACCTCTAAGCTTCCGTTAAACTACTCATACCTACTTCTACACTACCGCTTCACGACCAATACCCTGCTTTTAACCAACTGATAAACTACTTCCACCCCACCTCTACCTCTACCCTAATTATACCCTTCCCAACTACTCATCTACCCTTCCCCTACCCTGCCCCTATTCTGCGTTGAAATTTTTTTCCGTTTCTTATGTAAGATACTGTAAGCACTACTTGCCTTGCTCTCGGGTATTCAAGTTACGTGAGTTTGGCGACGTTTTTATAATTTTATTCAATGCATTGACTCATAGAAATTATTTTTTGCCAGTGCAGTCAAATACTGCCGTGAAGACAATTTTGCTTTTGGTTTTTCGCGATTTAAAATGCAAATATGAAGCCTGATGATTACAATTGAAAGTTGGTACGCGAACATGCCCTTATTTGTTTGTTTTTATTAAAAAATAACGCGTAAATTATTGCAATGTAGATGAGTGTGTGTTGCACTCTTGAGTCATAATGCATGTTTTTGTTTTGAGCAATAGAAATTCATTCTTAGCCATCTGTCAATTGACTAAATGTCGGAATTGTTTTTATGTATTTTCCTCAATTTAAATTTCATTGAAAAGACGAAAAATTGTTTCAAATGAAAGAAGAAACATGTCCACGTTTGAGAATTTGTATGAATAAATATCATCATGTAAATTGGCGTGACGATGATTGGACGATGCACTCGGATTAACTGTCTAGGCTGGACGTGCAAAGTTTCGATCGCCTTTCCTTGTAGAATTGTTCGTGTGATTGTTTTGACACTTCCATGCTGTCCTCGTGGAAAGGGCTTGTTGCTTTTTTCTTGCAAAATAAACTCGTTTTTAACCATTTTTTTATAGCGAAATTTCGGCCATGTGCTGTTATCAAGTTATCGCAATTTGAATTAGATTATTAGATTATTACCTTAGATTTTCCGTTATTATTAAATAAAAGTGTATCATGTCACGTCAATGAGTGCTCGTTGCACTCGGGTTAGCTGTCTAGGCTGGACTTAAATACCTACGGTCGACTTTTCACAAATAAATAATCAATTGATTGCATTGAAACTTGAATCGGTCGGCGCAGAATGAAATCTTTACTTAATTACTTGCTTGCTATCTTTGAGTTGTGAGAGATGGAAATTAATTATTTTGCCATGGCTGTCAGATGGTGACATTTCGTTGATGCTCATATCAAGTTTTCGTAATTTGAGTTGCTATAAAAAATACGTGAGACGATTGGAAATGGTAGAAAAATCAAGAAAGTACCCGAATTTAGTTGTTTTTAGTGAATATAAAGAAGTAAAATGCAGATTTGGTGAGTGCACGTTGCAAACCAAAGGCCTATAGGCCAAAATCTTTGCGAAAGTTGGCGGCAACTTTTGATTTAATTCATTCCATCAACTCTGGAACAGCCCTAGTGAAAAAATGTATCCTGGTAGTCTGTGCCTGTTTGAGTTTTAAGCCCTTGAAATTCATAATTTGCCAGCTGTCATTGACGAAATGTCAGAAATGTTCTTATCACGTTTTGGCACAAAAAATCACAATGAAACGATGAAGGATATCTCCAAATGGTCAGTAATGCATGTACGTACCAAATTGAATGTGTAATTATTATTATTTCGTGTAAATTGAAAAGTCAATGAGTGCACTAAGGTTGCACTTGAACTCAAAGTAGCTGTCTAGGCTGGGCCGCGAACGTTTCGACTGAGTTTTCTAGTAGAAATATTCAAGTGATTCAAAGGAAACATAGCCTTAGCAGTAGAAAATTAGCTGTGTTTTAATTCTAGACTAAGACGTTTGGTGGAGAGTGCGTGAATGTTTCATAAAAGGGATTTCTAAATTTGCACTACTGAATACAAAGAAACATAGCCAACAATGGAATCCCGGGGCAACCAAATCGACGGACATTATATATATTATTATTAGACTAGCAGCGGAGCCCGTGCCTCCGGCACTATGTGGTTACGCCTTTTACTTTTATTGATAATAATATTTTCAATCCCGATATTCATAAGGCATAACCTCATAAGGCATAAGGCATAAGGCTCATAAGGCAAAAATATGCCCATAACGCAAAACCCTATGCCAATAAAGAAAAACCCTACTCTTAAAAGGAAATCATATGCCCCTAAGGCAAAAATAAGCCCATAAGCCCTTTACTCATAAGGCAAACCCTGTGCCTATAAGACAAACTTTATACCCAAACGAAAACTTCCCCCACACTCCCCCATAAACTACCCGTTCCCGACTCGTTACACTACCTCTAAGCTTCCGTTAAAGTATACTCATTCCTACTTCTACACTACCCCTTCATAACCAATACCCTGCTTTTACCCAACTGATAAACTACTCCCACCTCTACCTCTACCCTAATTCAACCCTTCCCAACTCCTCACCTACCCTGGGCCTTTCCTGCGTTGAAAATGTTTTTCCGTTTCCAATTAAAGGTATACTCTCGGGTCTGGTGCGTACTACTTGCCTTGCTCTCGGGTATTCAAGTTACGTGAGTTGGGCGACGTTTTTATAATTTTATTCAATGCATCGAATCTGCAAAAGTCTAAAGTGACAAAAGTATCCATTAGAACATTAATAGAAATCATTTTTTTGCAAGCTGTCAAAGGCCGTCATGTAGAAAATTTTGCTTTTGGGTTTTCGCGAATTAAAATGCAAATCATAAAGTCTGATGATAACAATTGAAAGTAGGCATACCAATACGCGAACATGCCCTTATTTATGTGTTTTTGTTAAAAATAACGCGTAAATTGCAATGTAGATGAGTGTATGTTGCACTCTTGAGTCATAATTCATGTTTGAATTTTGAGCAATAGAAATTCATTCTTAGCCATCTGTCAATTGAAGAAATGTTGGAATTGTTTTTATGTATTTTCCTCAACGATTATTGCACGATGCACTCGGATTAACTGTCTAGGCTGGACGTGCAAAGTTTCGATCCCCTCTCCTTGCAGAATTGTTCGTAAGATTGTTTTACACTTCCATACTGTCCCCGTGGAATGAGCAGTTGCTTTTTTCTTTCCATATAAACTCGTTTATAACCATTTTTCGAACGGCGAAATTTCGGCAATGTGCCGCTATCAAGCTATCGCAATTGGAATTGAATTTGAAAAAATCCCTACGCCCATAACTTAAAAGGTTCCTAAATGCCCATTTGGCAAACCTTAATGGCCAGAAGAGAAACCTAAATGCCCATTTGTCTAATACCCATAAATGTCTAAATGCCTTAATGTCTATATGTCCATGGGGAAACTTGCCCTAAACTACGCCTTCACTACCCCTACACTACCCCTTCCCGACACCTACAAAATCCCTAACCTACTCCTTATCTACCCCTTCACTACCCCTACGCTTCCCAAAAAGTGTTCCTACCTTCTTCTTCGACTTAAAATTTAATTTTATATTATATTTTTAGGAGTATAAACTTTCTTCCTCCAACGTTCTTCCTCCAACATTTCATCACTACCCCTATACTCTCCCTGACCTACTCCCATACTACCCTTAAACTACCCCTTAATGACCAACACTCTGCTTATATCCAAATCTTGCCCCTATCCTGCTTTGGAAATTTTGTTTCGTTTCCAATAAAGGATATTTTCGATTATTCAAGTAACGTTAATATTTCGACGACTTTAAATTTTATTCAATACATCGACTATGCAAACGTAAATTGTGAAAAATGTATCCATTAGGTCACTGCTGTTTAGAGTTTTGAACATACTTAGAAATAATTTTTTTCCAGCTGTCATATTATGCTGTCATATAGACGATGCTGGCTTTGGTTTTTCGCGATTTAAAATGCAAGAAAAAGAAGTCTGATGATTGCGAATTGAAGTTGGTACGCGTACATGCCCTGAATTATGTTTTTAATTACATTGACGCGTAAATTGCAATGTAGATGAGTGAACGTTGCACTCACGGGTCACCATGCATGTTTGGGCTTAGGACTTGGCATTTAATACCCAGTTTTTCTGAAAAATGCATGTTTGAGTTTGGAGCATTTGTTAGCGAGCTCTCAATTGATAGAATGTCGGAAATATTTTTCCTTAGTTTCTGCAATTTAAATGGCCTTAAAGTGACATAAAACGGTCTCAAATGAAAGAAGAAACATGATCACCTTCGAGAATGTGTAAGAATAAAATTTCCGTTATAATGAATGCACGATGCACTCGGATTTACATTCTAGGCTGGACGTGTGAAGTTTCGATCGCCTTTTCTTGTGATTGTTTTGACACTTCCATGCTGTCCTCGTGGAATGGGCTGTTGTGATTTTATTGCTAAAGAAACTCGTTTTCAGCCATTTGTCGAACGGCGAAATTTCTGCCATGTGCTGGTATCAAGTTTTCGCTATTGGAATTATGACGAAAATACATAAGAGGCTATAGTTAATGAACGTGCCTGCCTTAGATTATCTGTTCTTAGTAAATAAAAGTGTATCGTGTCACGTCGATAAGTGCACGTTGCACTTGGGGTAGCTGTCTACAGGCTGGACGTAATAAGTTTTGGTCGACTTTTCACAAAAAAAAATTAAGTGATTGCATTGATACTTGAATCGGTCGGCGCAGAATGAATTATTTACTCAATTACTTGCTTACTTTTCTCCATTTGGCTTTAATTCAATTCATTGAATCGCATCAGGGAAATATATCCTGTGATAGTTAGTCGCTGCATCTTTGATTTGTGAGAGATGGGAATTAATTATTTTTGCAGCTGTCAAATGGTGACATGTCGGCGATGCTCATTTCAAGTTTTCGTAAGTTGAGTTGCTGTAAAAAAACGTGAGACGATTGAAAATGGGAGATAAATCAAGTACGTACCCGAATTTAGGTGTTTTTAGTGAATATAAAGTAGTAAGATGCAAATTTGGTGAGTGCACGTTGCAAACCATAGCAAAGGCCAAAATCTTTGCGAAAGTTGGCGGTATCTTTTGATTTTCTTCAATCCATCGCCTTTGGAACAGCCCTATTGAAAAAAGGTATCCTGGTAGTCAGTGCCTGTTTGAGAATTGAGCCCTTGGAATTTATAATTTGCCAGCTGTCAGTGACGAAATGTCTGAAATGTAATCGTCATGTTTTCGCACAACAAATCGCACTGAATCGATGAAATACATCTCCAAATTGTTAGTAATGCATGTACGTACCAAATTGAATGTGTATTTATTGTTATTTCGTGTAAATTGTAAGTTCGGTGAGTGCACGTTGCACTTGGCGTAGCTGTCTAGGCTGGGAGGCGAAAGTTTCGACCAAGTTTTCGTATTGAAATGCTCGTTTAATCTCGAGGAAACATGTCAATTTCCAAAACGAATTGTGCGTTTTTAAATTCTAGACGTCAAGACGCGATGTAGAGTGGGTGAATTTTTCACAAAAGGGACATCAAGATTTTCCCGTTTGCACTCGATTTGCACTACTGAAACATAGCCCAACAATCAAAACCCGTGGCAACCAAAACTGGACATTATATAAGGTAGATACAAATAAATACGCTCATCCAACAACGCGTCCACAGGTAGCGTTCGGCGAAGCCCTAGTCTTGGCCAATGCGCCTTTGGTAGCTGCCTGATGCTATGAAGTTTAAAGTTGTTATCACCTACGGAAAAGAAAGAACAACAAACAAACTTATTAACAATAAACATCAAAATGTTTTACGCAATTGTATAGGTTAAATTACAGCAAAAAATTACAAATTACAAAAGTTAAAGGTGATAAAATGTAGGAAAAATATAATGGCAAAAAGTAACAACTTCTAAGCTTGAAAGTGGATTTATACATTTTGGTCAATAGTGCAAATGTCAACCGTCATTGCGTATAGTTCAAAATAATATATATCAATGTACTAACTCTCATCCACGGCGGAATCGACGAGTTTCGCCGATTTGGTCGAAGGTGCGGGACCAAGCTGTCAATCAGCATGTGAGCGGCAGCCTTCGAAAGGCGATAAGGATTGAAGAAATGTCGTTCACTGACCGAAAATGGATCGAAAGAATCGCGCAAAATTCGTCGGTTGATTCTCATTCGATTATTTTCCCGTTGGTTTTGACTATCTGGAATTGCGATCTCTAATAAATTTTGAACCATCACAATATGAGCTAAATCGGCCGCCATTTTGATTTGAATATCACGGTGATATCTAGATATCACCACCGATTGGATCGGTGATATGTTTGCTACGAATTTCAGACTTTTCACCCGAAAAAAAGTTACACAATCGCAAAAAAAATGTGATTATTTTTCACGTGATTTCTCACACGAAACGTCGTGATATTGCACCAAGTGATATTACACAATCGCCACCCTGGAAATTATAAAAGCAAGCAACGCCAGAAAATGCTTCTGAGCCGTGAAACTCAAGAGGGGCTGTTTATCACAGGTGATTATCAAGTGCAAGAGAAGAAATAGCCAATGCAGCATTCACTGAATTGACATACTTTAATGCATTGCATTTTCTTTTCAGTGAAGTCAATAACTGCAATGACCAAGTTAATGCTTTCAAAAGGGGCCGATTTTGTTCTGACCGTCAATTTCAACCAGGACGAGCTCGAAATGAATTTCTCAAAACAAAGGGGAGCTCTGGAGCCAAAACTAATCCTAACGTAGACAGGTAACCAGAACGTTAAAGTTAACATATTGTTGAAAATACTGGTACCATATTAAAAATTTAAAAGCCTGCGACTAAAACATTCCTTGATCTCTGGGTACGCCAACAATTTTGCTAAACTGAAGACTCTCGATAAATATGCACACTTTGGAAAAGGAAGCGTTACGCAAGTCAAATCAGCCCACCGCCAGCAGTGATGCCGCAGAACGCAAAAGAGTGAAGGAGATGGATTTGGGTTCTCAGCAAGCAATTGACAAGTATCTTGTTTGGAAAAAACTTATCACATGATTGTATTTGAGTTGCCTAGATTCAAAACCGGCCATCTCCACCTTAGATGATTTTGAGTAAATCGCGAAAAACTGTAACTCATGAACCGTTGTCCATGGAAAATTTAATGATTGTTTAAAAATTACCCGAAAAATGAAAAGAAAATGTGACAAAAACTGATTCAATGTGGCAAGTTATTTACGCCCCCAAAAAAAATGAAACGTAATGGAGTTGGCCGGTATTGAAATTCACTTTGGTCATTGGCCCGTTTTGAAACTAACTGCATGGGATTTGGCCGGTTTTGAATTGAAGAAAAGAAAAGGAGATACTTCTTAAATGGATGTAATTGACTACTTATTAGTCTTTTCAATATACATGCCAGTGTTTTTGCTTTTGGTTTTGTTGATTGACATTTTGGTTAATTATTCGGTGAAATTTAAACATTAATTAGGATTGAAACAGATTCAATTTCGAACACAACTACCACCACTACCCCGCCCTGTTCCTCCATAGTGTGAGAGACCATATAGTGTGCCTGAGTAAACTCAGCCTCAAGGTCAATGAATCTTATATCTGTCAAAATGTGTAAATTAATCTTTTTAATGGATTGGACAGCAGATGATTCAAATACACAAATTGGGTTGGGAAGTTGGGTCGGTTCAGGAAAGGTAGGATTAGTTGGGGGCGGGGGAGGGCGAGGTTCTGTTTTTAAATTTGGATATCAGCTGATAGTTTCTGTGAGTTTAGCCAACCTAAAATGCTCACCTAACCTTACAACACTAAAAAACCAAACAGTGAAGTGGAATAATTGGAGATGGCCGATTTTGAATTTTATCACTGTCATTATGTATGTTAAATTTGTGGAGTTGGCCGCTTATGAAACTCATTGTTAAAACGGCCGGTTTAGAATTTCAAAGACGAGGGAGTTGGCCGCTTTTGAAACTAACGTGAATCTTTAGAAGCCTGCTACGCAGGGATTTGGAGCTTTTTGCACCTGAAAAATAGCTAGATGTATGGGAGGCTCTAATTTGAGGCACTTACACGGCGTAACTTTTTTTTTTCAATTTATGGAGTTGGCCGGTTTTGAATCTAGGCAACTCATTTGTCAGTCTTGTACATATCAGCCTTTGTCATCGCAGGATCGTTATAAAGAATAATGGTTAAAAAATGTTTAAAACTATAGCGTTGATTTAGGTATCACAAAAATACAGTCTCGATTAAAAGGTAACTTAAAATAATTGACTTATTCATATAAAAAGCATATTTTTCCGTCTTCCTATGCCTGTGCATCCTAATCCGCTGCCAACTGCTTCCGGAGTGGTTTCTTGCTCCTGGACATCCTTTTCGCCGCTTTGTGTCCCTCTTTGACGTATCGGACAAAACACCGTGACCTTCCTCCCAAATGGATTCGCAACCCTTCTTTCTTTGCCTTTTCTTTTGTCTGCTCGTCAACTTCTCCCCAGGGCAAACGAGACCACACCTCACTCAAGACACGGTCGCCTTTTAACAAACTCTTTAACATTACAGTCGACCGGACCTGTTTGGTAAAATACTTGTCTTCCATAGCTAAATCCAACACAAAAAAATCATAAAATTGCTGGCAAGGTAAATACCCTCGGTTAACCCCCGCAGTCCACCACAAATTTTCCATCTCTTCCGCTTCTAAATCTACATCTGCCACATTCATCTTAAATTTCTCGAATAGAGAAACTCCGTACTTTTCTTCCAACTTTCTTAAGATATACCCTACATAGTAGCGGTGTGCTGCTCCGGTGGTTTCTGACGCCTGCCACTCCTCCTGCTGTGGTGCATCTTGGCATTTTAAATGAGTTAAGAAAATAAATAGTTTCTCGCAGAAGAGCTGCAGAACGCTCTGGGTCGCCAGCTGGAGTCGCTTGTCTTGGGGGTCCATGAATGTTGCAATAAATTGCTTGGGCGGCTCCACAAACTCTTGTACCATCCTCATCTGGTAATTCTTTTGGAAAAAGTTCTCCCTGGAGTTGGTTGCCAGCAAATCTTCCACCATTTCATTCCACTTCTTCGAAAAGTGAGGCACATCTTCTTTCTTCATGGTAATGTTTTTCTTTAGTCTCTTTGCCAGCACTTCTTCAATTGCCTCTCCAAACATCATTTTTATTTCCTGCTCCATTGCCTGCATGTTAAGAGAGAGATGGGTTAGTTAATTTAAAATGAAGGCAATTCGACGACCTGAAAGTAACTTTATCAACTGAAAGTAATTCCATTTCGAAACAAAGTATACAACTAAACTAAAGTTATAAGGTTATAAAGTTTTATAATAATTTTTTTTTCAAACTTACCTCCAAAAGTCCGGTCCGGCGATTTGTTTTCAACAATTCTTTCATAGATATATAAACAATAAATAAAATCAACAGCAAAAGGTAACAAATAACAAATAACAATAACAATAATATAATTTGTACCTATCTATATATTCATTTGAATATTGCAAATGTATCTACGAAAGATGTTGAAAACAACTATGGCCTGCACATGTACAGCAGAGGTGTGGGAAAAATGGCCGCCATCCCCTCCACTCAAGCTAACACATGTGTACGAAACTATTACCCATCACCCCATAAGACCTTCCCCTCCAGTTCTACAACTCCATGGTTACGCCATGCTCCACAGTGGCGATTCTGAAGAGGATGGTGTGGGAAGTAATTTTGATTCAGAACCCGATGATGCCTTTCGATGCATTTTCAATGCCGATGTCAGGATTCAAAATGAAGACCATGGAGTAAGTAACGCTGCTAATTCATCTGCAGTAGAAGCTTTGACTTATCTGGAGGAAAAGTCGAGGAATTTGGAAATTCTACACAAGTACCCCACGGTAAAAGAAGTCTTTCTGAAATATAATAGCACACTGCGTTCGTCAGCGCCAGTGGAACGCATGTTTAGCGCTGGGAGCCAAATATTGACACCAAGGCGATGTAACTTGTCTGACGACTCTTTTCAATTGCTTCTACTTTTAAAATGTAATGCTGCCAGCATTAACATGGATGTGTAAAAGTTTCTATTTGGAGTGAAGGGTGCTGAGTGCTGACCCGTTCTATGATTTTAAGGTAAATTACACGTTGGAAATTATTTTCAATTGGACGTCATCACGAACGGCATGATCGATATAAGTTAACGAACAGCCCGTCAAATCTGTTAGAACTTAGATTGTGTGTATTTCATAATTTACACAGGTATACCTTTATAATCAAAGATTGGTTACTTCTAGTTCTAAATACTTATGCTTCCGTACTTATGAATATATGATGCAATAAAATGTTTACAAATTATTGCGAAATTGCATTAAAATAAATATGTAAATTGATATTTAGTTGTTTACATTTTTAATTCCCGGTCACATCCGCTATCCCTTTGCAATCCTGATTATCCCTGGTCTTGACCATTCCACTAACAGGAAAAAGTATCTTTTCCTCAGATACTTTTATCTAGATACATTTCCAACGATCTTTTATCTTTATCTAGATACATTTCAAACTCGGTATCTGATCTTGTATCTAGATTGTTTTAAAAAGTATCTGTTACAACACTGCTGGGGACTACATATGAAAATTTCATTTATTTATTTCCAACCCTGTAGTTCTGAGCAATTAATAAATAAAGTATTAAAATAAAGTGGTCTTTAAAGTGGTCAGTTATTTAACTGTAAAAATTAATGAAAAAAAATTAGTATAATCTAATAGGTAACAGCTAGTATAACATCCACTTCCCTTACAGAAAAAACAGGACGTTTTTAAGTCGTCTCAGACTATTTAAAAGCGACCGTTTTGAAAGGTCGTTTTTACGTCGTAGAAGAGTCTGGAATCTGAAAAATATGATCCTTTTGCGATCTAAAAACTACCCTTTTACGATCTCCGTCGATCGCTTTTGAGTCGTCTTTGGGTCGTCTTTAGATCGCAAACAGGTCGTCAATGAATGGAGCCGACCAAAAGGTAGTAAAAGGATGACAAAAGGTGCGTATTTCGATCGCAAACCAGTCGTCAAAAGCTCGTAAAAAGGTTGTTGAAAGATCACAAAACGGACGTATTTGAATCGTTTTTGAGTCGTCTTTCGATCGCAAAACAGTCGTCCAAAGCTCGCCAAAAGGTAGTTAAAAGGTGACTAAACAGACGTATTTGAATCGTTTTTGAGTCGTATATCGATCGCCTTTAGATCGTAAATCGGACCCACAAATAATATTTTCTACAAAATTAGCATATAAATATCTGTAGCAGATAGCTAGTCGGGAAGGGGAGTTGGCATTGGTAAATATTGTAGGGTATATTATTTTATTAACCAGTATATAGAGTTTCAAAGCATTTATTTTTTGGGTTGTAAATTTACATCTGTGTCTCATCTTTCGGCGATGGCATATTCGTGGTGACAGTCTCCTCGATGCTGTGGACCGACTTGCCCGTCGTCCGCGCGCCTTCACACAATTCCTGTTGATTGTCTCTTTAAACGCCTTCGTGGAGAGGCCGGCGGCTGTCATGTTCTGGTTGACGAATTCTGAAACAACGAAGGATAGCACCGATTAGAAATCAGGTAGATTATTGGTGGTATGGTGGGGGTGCCGCCGCCGGCTCGGTGGAAACTAGAAATGTCATAATGTTGATAATTTATTTGTCTATGATGAAGTTCTGATGTCCACCAAGAATTAATTATCTGAAGATATTTAGGAGGCAAGATTTGCTCGATTGAAATCCCGCGTTACTTGGGAATTAGCACATCACCCAGGCGGCTATTTGTCCCGTTATAGTAAACCGCAAGGTCTGCACACAATGCGATAACAATAGTGGACCCAAGTTCCCAACCCCGAAATTCGGACGGCCATTCAACCCTACCACCTGCAGGTGTCGGTACAAGTTTCCGTCTTGTTCATACATTCCATAGCCGAAGACAAGTATCGACAGTGAGATCGACCAAACAAATTACTTCATACAAAAATCAAAAAAATTGTAATTTTTCTTGTGCTGTAAAAATTTCTATGAGCATCAATCCCTTGGATGATAATTGATAATTGATTTGAGCTTGTATGAATACCCTGACTGAATCACGATTTGGTGGACGCTTGACACAATCCGTCACTTCCTAGAAAAGTGGATTTCAAACTCACGGTAGATGCTTGCGGCTTCCGCCTGGGGATAGCAGCGTTGAGGTCCTGGCCGGCCGTCGACATCGTGGCCAGCTGGGAAATTGTCATAATTTCTAATGAGAGTTTGCTCCCCAGCCGCGTACACCAACGCGGTTCAGGTTCACCCACACATCTGATCTCGGATACGCTCAATCTGTGGTGGACGTGGAAGAACACAAATTTATAAGCACAATTCATTTTCATTCGAAGATAGTAAAATGCTGAAGATGACTGAAAATTAATTGAGATAAATGAGATTGTGACTGTGTTCACTTTTATAATGGTAAATGTATTCGTTCGGAAATGTCCGAACATTCCCAGATAAATCCAAAGCTTCTCCAGCTTTTAAAAAAATATCGTCCTTCCAACTTATTTTACACGTTTTCACATGTAAAATCTTGCCTGGACTTGTCTGGCAGTTGTCTATGTCACAAGGGATCGGTCATGCGGGGTAGTTGACAATTAATATCGCGTCTACATATAATATTACTATTTCTATATTAATGTAATTAAAAAAAAATCTCACCTTGTCCATTTGCTGGTCCATGATTGATTCTTGAAGCTAGACTTCTTGAAACTGTATTCACTACCTGCAGCCACTCCTGCATGTTGCCTCTCCGAAACCTTTCTGAAGAATGGAATTCGAGATCTTCGACAAAATATTGTCGGTGAAAATTTGTGAGCGTGTGCGCAAAGGAAATGTTAGACAAACTCCTAGCAAAGAGATGACGTTAGTAGCGATTTTAACAGTAGAAACAAACCAAAAACGAACTACGCTTCTTATCAATGTGATTTTTACTATAAATAGTTGCTGGAGGCCGAAATCAAAAAGACGTTAAAACTAAAAGGACGCTCGACGTATGAACCACACATTAGGATTTTAAATTGGATGACAATCGAAATGGAATTTGAAAAAAAAAAAACTCGACTTATTGGTCACAAAACTGTATGATCTGAAAAAAAAACACACGATTTCGGTGGCAATGTTTTTCGTTTTTCCCGTTGGGCTGCAACGCCCATGAAATAATTATAAATAATATTTACAAGAGTTAATACCCATCAGAATTGTGTAGTCGAGCTGAATACTCGATCGTGAAAACGATAAGAGATGTCCACATCTTTATATAACAATTATACAGCTGTGTTCATTATGGAAAATATATGAACCAGTAACCATCACAAAACCTCTAAGCCCGGTTCGCATGAAGGGTTCGTATAAATCAGGCCCGTAATTTACATCTCGGCAAATATGAACAACTCTAGCAAGTCGATTATGAGCTGGCTAAAAATATGGCCAATAGCAAATTGGATTTTTTGGAACCATGTAATGACCCAAAATTTCATCATGTAGGAATATTTGATGGTGCTGGTTAATCAACTAGAGCTCTATTTGCAATTCTGCTTCATAGCAGAGCTTTTAAATAAGAAACAAAGCTTTTGCCACAAAATTTTACCGAAATTTGACGTGGGGTGTAACTTGATGAAAACAATCAGTATCCCCTATTTCAATTCATTACAATTGATTATAATATAGTCAAATTTATACATTTATCAAACACTTCGCGAAAATCCACCCCGAAAATTACACATTTACGAGTGTCATGCAATTCATTTTGGTAAAAGAAGCGATTTCTCAAAGATGTCCAAATGAAGTCTTTAAAATGATAATTTGGCGACATATTATATATTATGATGTAATAATGTTATCTCGTGTTTGGTGGTCGCACAGGTTTTTGTTGTCTCTTATTGTGCAACCGAAGATTACAAGACGTATGGGCACCGGTCAAAATCATAACATGTCTCAAGTTGACTCAAAAAGACATCTTAGTCCCCTAACACGGACTCGTATTTTAGAAAAATAAATTTGAGGAAAAAATTTGACTTAATAATGTTCTTGACATGTTGTATTGCCATTTAACAGTAAGTCAGCCTTTTACATTGTAATGATATAGGTCGCACTTTCACATTTATCAAGTGCCCTTCCACAATTTTACCATTTAATTTTAATTTTCCTCGATCTATAAAATTTTCCAATAGTCCAAAGAACTGTATCATATTCTCCAGTCAAAGCCAGAATTATGAAAAGCAGAGTTTGAAATATGAGCGCGCTAGATCTGACATCCCACCAATCAGAGCAGCGTGCTCATCGCGTGCTCAAGCCTTTGTTGAAAGAAAGACTTGTAGAATTTTCCCTGCCATGCGGTCGCTTTGGGGTGTGAGGGTTGTGGAGGCTGAGACCGAGAACTGTATAGAAATCGAATACAATAGAATTTTGTAAGGATTTAAAACCAGATGCTGACCCTTCCTTTCCGGCCAGCCGAAATGATTGCGATAAGTGGTCAATGTGTCCGATTGAAATGTTATTAAAATTAGTCGCGTTCACATAAATTTTTCATGAAACACGCACTTTGAGTCATGTCTCTAGGACGAAAAATGCGTGAGATACAGGGCAAATGTTTTGATCATAGGCATGTTTATTTGCGGGTAACATAATGTTTTCTTGTCAGTCAAGTGTTGGTTTGAAATCTGTTTGAAATGATAGAGATATTGATTAATCTTGCTGTATAAAATCCTCAACATTGGTAGAAATTATTAGTTTGATTTGAAGAATAATATCGAGGTCGTTCACTGCGGCATCGTTTGTCGTGTGGGGAGTTTGCGGGTCCAGTGCGGGCTGAGCGGGGGTGCAATGCGGGTGCAATGTGGGCAGTAGGGTGGGACAGGGATGTGGGCATGTTGTGGGCAGTGAGTGGGACAGGGATTTTGCATAGTGTGGGGTTGCGACCATGTGGCTACCATGCGGCTCCCGCACGGGAATTGGGGGGGGGGTGGGGGGGGGGGAAGGCGATTCCAGGCTTCCGCACGGGAAACGCACAGATTACCTCCCGCTTACCCCGCACCACCCACGAATCCCACAGTGCCCGTGGGGTGTGTTTGCTGGGTTGTTTGCCGACGGTACTTAATTTATTAAATTAAATTTCGAAGATTCAAAGAAGTCTCATAAACGTTCGAATAACCAGCGTTTGATGTCACTCTTTTGGCATCGTAATTCGATCGCCTCTGACGTCTTAAAAACGATTGATTTGCGACTGTTTAACGTCAGTAGTATATAAATGGGGGTTCTGAGCCACCAACTTCTCACGTGACTCCCGTCCAAGTTAACTTATTTTTTCTGCAGAGTCAGCACTTTTATTTCAAGGTCGTGTGACTTTGGTGTAAGTTAACATATATTTTTTTGCAAAGTCACGTGACATCCGTCCAAGTTAATGATCTAAATAATGCAGCGTCAGCAAATTTTATCTTGTAGAATGTTCTCGAAGGTTCTCGAAGGTTTTTGACCTCTGAAGCTCACAGGTGCGACGTATCAATTACGCAGCATCAGCAAAAATTGATCTCACGATCATTTCTATATGTTTATAGAATTTTCTCGAAGGTTTTTGACCTATGAATCTTACAGGTGCGACATATCACTCTCTCTTGTACATTCATAATTGGTAAATCTCTCTCTCTCTCTCTTTCTCTCTCTTTCTCTCTCTCTCTCTCTCTCTCTCTCTCTCTCGTACATTTCCTCGATGGATCGATAGTACTTGTCATCGTGCGACGTATCAATTACGCAGCATCAGCAAAAATTTATCTCACGACCATTTCTAGATGTTTGTTCTCGAAGGTTTTTGACCTATGAAGCTTACAGGTGCGACATATTAATAATACAGCATGAGAAAATTTTATTTTCTAGAATGTTCTCGAAGGTTCTCGAAGGTTTTTGACCTATGAAGCTCACAGGAGTTACGTATCAATAATATCACGTCAGCAGAAATTCATTTCTATAAGTTTCTATATGGTTCTATTTTGTTTTTAAATCACATATGTTAAGGACCTGACAATCTACGCAGTTGAATCAGAGTAAAGTCGCACCTGCACGAACCGGAAAGGAGTGATGTATCAATAATACAACGTCAGCAGAAATCCATTTCTTTAAGTTTCAGTATGGTTCTACGGTTATTTTTGTTTGTAAATCACAAGTGTTAATGACATGACAATCTACGCAGTTGAATTAGAGTAAAGTCGCACTTGCACATACACGTTGAATCTACGCAGTTACAGGAGCGTCATACCAATAATACAGTGTGAGAAAATTTCATTTTCTACATTAATATGGATTCAAGCAACAAGTCACAGATTGACATGTAAGTAATTTATCTCTTTGTAACAAAAATTACAATAATTATAATAATTCACGGGAACAAATTTTATGGATATAATAATTATTTGGAATACAATTATCGTATACTTGTTTACCTATTGCATATTTATTAATTAGTTGTAAATATTAAATATATATATATATATTTTTTTTTAGGGATATTGAAGAAGCTATTAAAGCAATTCTTCTAATTAGCAGTGAGAACATTGGGATGAATAATTTAGAAGAGTAAGTCAATTTGGTTACTTCTTTTAAATCTACAATATTATTTTTTCACGTTAAATCATTAAATTGTATTATTTTCTAGCAACGAAATGGGGAACGATGAATACACAATGAATGGACGGATGGCAACAGATACGGCTACACCAATGACGTAAGTCAGTTCATGAAAAAAAAAATCTTTTTGATTTCGAAGCTATTTTATTTAGTAAATACGTGAAATCACCTATTCACCTATTATCACCTATGTTTGCAGGGCTACTTCAGAGGAAACGAATTTATCTTATCAAAATGAGGTTCTCAGTTTAATGTAAGTGAATTTCATTCATAAGAATCAATTGGAAATGCAAATATGTTTGTGTAATTAAAAAATATATATATATATATAATAATAATAATATTAATAATAATAATAATAATAATAATAATCGTAAATCTCTTCAAGGGAAATTGACAACATTTGTAATGCCGTACTCACCGATTTGGAGAAGAAGAGGAAGTCAGTTGAAAACAATAAGTAAGTAGACAGTCTGGTTCTTGTATCAATTACTTTCTACGGTTATGTGAACTTATTTTAATTTCTATTATTTCAGCCGTGTAGAAAATCTATCAAATACGATTGATCCCATGTCACTCGAGCCAACACCAGGAACTTCGAGAAAGTGAGTCAATTTTTAAATGATTAAGATGAAATTCCAAAATATGTAGGTATAGGTAATTGAATTTATTTCCATAGACTTTATATCTTAAAATTACTAGATAAATTTTTACCATTTCAACATTTAATAAATAGGTGGTATACCATTATTTACATTATTTCATTTTTCTTTGCTAATTTAAAAATTTTATTTTCAGGAGATCACATCAATTAATAGCATCATCCTTATCATCGTCAGTTACCAATACAATGGAACTTGAGTCAGCGTCAACAAAATTAAAAAAGTGAGTTCATTTTAAATATTTATAGTATTTAAAAAAAAAACTAAAACATAAATGAAGATGATGCTTAGATGCATAGGTATCTTTATATTTTTCCTTAATTTTTATAATGTTAAACGTCAGTATGTCAATTTTGTTTCACTTTACCAATATTCTAATTAAATGTTTTTATTTTCAGGAGAGCTCATCAATTACCATCTGTCAAGACCATCCTACACCAATGTGAGCACTGTGAAGCAAGATTCTCACGTAGAGGCAATTTGAAGAATCACATGTTGAAAACTCATCTGAAATGCCACATCTGCCCCCGTGTATTTAGAAGTCAAAATGATCTGATGAGTCACGTTAAAAATCATAACCATCAAACGGGGTACAGCTCTCTAGCGACACAGGGTAATCTCATTAATCGACTAACACAACTTGGCGGAGGAAGACTTTCAAAGTCGGCATTGAATGATTCAGTAAAAATATATCAATTTGACATTCCGAATCCGAAAACGGATATTTTAACTTTTCTTTCTGATAATAAGTTATTAGTTGAGAAGCGATTGTTAGAAAATCTTTCTGAGAAACGTGGAGTAAAATCATATCTCGCAATCTTTACAATTTTTTCCAAAACCACTGACGATGGTCAGGTTGAAACTGCACCAGTGTTTCGCAGCTGTAATCAAATTTTGTTACAACCTTTCGAATTTAATAAGCAGTTCAATCAAGCGTTTGAAAATATTGCCAAAGCAGTATCTTCTTTCCAAAGAGAAGGTAGTAACTGGATTTTCCAAAGATTAAGTAAAATGGAATTACATATCGCCGATTATGTTCCTCTAACCGGTAGTAGTTACATTCCTTTACCAAAGAAAATCGAGAATAAAAAAGCCACCATTAATATAAAAAATTTCGACCAAAAATGTTTCCTCTGGTCCGTTTTAGCGCATCTTCATCCTCAAAACCAACATCATCAAAGAGTCAGTCATTATAGGAGGTATGAAGATGAGCTAAATATGACTGGGATCGAATATCCAGTGAAACTGTCTAAATTAGATCTTTTCGAAAAACAAAATAATATATCAATCAACGTTTTTGGATATGAGAATGAAATGTTTCCCTTACGCATCACAAAATTAAATTCTGAAAAGCATGTCAATTTATTATACATATCGAATACAGAAGCGAACCACTACTGCCTAGTAACCAATTTAAATAGATTACTCAGCGATCTAACAAAACATAAAACACGGGCATTTTACTGTCACCTCTGCTTACATAGATTTACTAAAAAATCACTTCTCGACGAACATTCAAAATTTTGTAACCAATTTGAACCACAAAAAATAGAAATGCCTCGTGAAGGGGAAAACATTTTAAAATTTAAAGACTATAAATTTAATTTAAAAGTTCTATTCACAATTTATGCAGACTTTGAAAGCATCACTAGTAAGATCAGTTCTTGTGAACCTAGTGGTGATACGTCTTACATCCAGCGTACCGCTCTCCATGAACCTTCAGGATATGCTTATGCAATAGTAAATTCAGATGGAAAACTACATGCTCCAATTACAGTGTACAGAGGACCAGATGCAGTTGAGCATTTTTTAAACAACCTTCTTGATGAGGAACTAGATTTAAAAGAAATAATGAAAGTAAATGTACCCATACATATGACTTTAGAAGATATTCAAGATTTTACAGAAGCTAAAATTTGTTCAATTTGTAAAAAAGAGTTGGGAGATGATAGAGTCCAAGATCACTGTCATTTAACAGGTAAGTACAGGGGAAGTGCCCACTCTAATTGTAATTTACAATACCAACTCGCAGAATTTATTCCGGTAGTATTTCACAATTTGAAAGGTTATGATTCTCATCTCATAATGCAAGAATTAGGTAATATAAAAACTAAAAAAATTCACTGTATTCCCAACAATATGGAAAAATATCTTTCTTTTCAATTTAATTCATTGAGATTTTTGGATTCATTACAATTTCTAAATTCATCTTTGGAAACTCTAGTAGAAAATTTGAAGGGATACGGCGAAGAACGATTTATTAACTTCATTGAACACTTTGCCCAGACAACAGATGCATGGCCTCTGTTACTTCGCAAAGGTGTCTATCCGTATGACTACATGGACTCTCATTCAAAATTCTCTGAAACGCATCTCCCTCCCAAGTCGGCATTTTTCAATACTCTACGTGACGAGTCCATCAGTGATGAGGACTACGAACATGCTCAAAATATCTGGAATACATTTGAAATTCAAAATTTAGGCGAATATCAAGACCTGTACGTAAAAACAGACGTACTTCTTTTGGCTGATGTTTTTGAAAATTTTAGAAATCTCTGTTTAACTAACTATGATCTGGATCCTCTGCACAAGTATACTGCACCTGGGCTAGCCTTTGAAGCCTGCTTGAAAATGACTGGCGTAGAATTGGAGCTGTTTACCGACCCAAATATGTACATGTTCATGGAGAGCGGTATACGTGGTGGTGTGTCAATGATATCGACCCGTTACGCTGAAGCTAACAACAAGTACATGGATGACTTCAACGAGGACAAAGGGTCATCTTACATCATGTACCTCGACGTAAACAACCTCTATGGACTGGCCATGTCAAGATCACTCCCAATTTCGGGTTTTAAATGGATGACTAAACAAGAAATAGCTTCATTTAATATTGAAATTTTTGAGGATAACTCAGATTCTGGCTGCATTTTAGAAGTTGATCTCGAGTACCCTGAACATCTACATGATTTACACAATGATTATCCACTTGCCCCAGAAAGAATGAATATTTCCAAATCAAATTTGTCTCCATATGGCAAATCGCTATTAAAACATTTGAAAATAAATCTTACCGATGAAAACACAAAATTAGTTCCAAATTTAAATAACAAACAAAATTACATTATCCATTGCGAAAATTTAAAGCAGTACCTATCAATGGGGTTAAAACTTAGTAAAATTCATCGCATTTTGAAATTTAAACAATCTCCATGGCTTAAAAAGTATATTGATTTCAACACTGAACAGCGAAAAAACGCCAAAAATAATTTCGAAAAAGACTTTTTCAAGCTTTTGAATAACAGTGTATTCGGGAAAAGTATGGAAAATGTGCGTTGTCATCAAAATATAGAGATAATCAATAGTGAAAAAAGATTGAAAAAAGTAGTCGCATCACCATCATTTGAAAGTTTCAAAATTTTTTGCAACGACCTTGTTGCAGTACAATCGAAAAAGAAACGCCTTCTGTTAAATAAACCAATATTTACTGGATTTAGCATTTTAGATATAAGTAAAACTTTTGTGTACGATTTCCATTATGATTATATTAAAAAACGGTATGGGGATCGAGCGAAATTACTTTTTACTGATACCGACAGCTTAACTTATCACGTTCAAACAGAAGACATTTATGAAGATATGAAAGCCAGCATCGATCTTTTCGACACTTCAAATTACCCATTAAATCATCCACTTTATTCTACAAAAAATAAAAAAAAATTAGGCAAAATGACTGATGAATTAGGATCGAACATCATTAAAGAATTTATAGGCTTAAGATCTAAGATGTATTCAATACTTGAGAGCAGTGGAAATTGTAAAAAAGTAGGTAAAGGCATCGTGAAAAATGTACTGCAGAAAAAGATAACACACGAGGATTATAAACATTCAATTTTTGAAAAACAAATTCATAGAGCAAATATGCGTTCTATAAGAAGTTTTAGTCATGAAATTTATACAGTTGACCAAAAGAAAATTACACTCTCACCTTACGATGACAAACGGTACATCCTTTCGGATGGTTTCAACACTTTAGCCCATGGACATTATTTGATTCACGATGAAAACGACGATAACGATAGCGATGATGATAATGTTGATAACAACCATGATGATGCAGATGTAGATGATTAGATGTAGAACATATTGTAGTGTTTATAATAGGAATTAGTTGACTAGAACATTATATTTTATTCTTTTAGTTTGAAATGTATTGATAAATAAAACAGTAATTGAAAAAAAAATTAATCATTTTACAACTTTACCAAAATATTCCCCACTCCTAAATCCATATCCCACCCGTCAAACTTGAATCTCATTCTGAAATTATTTCAAATTGAATGTCACAATAAATTGCTGGTAAGTACTTTTACAATTTCAGTCTTCACAATGGACGTGCGATGGAAGGTACCGTTTACAGCTCTACTTGCTGGCAGTACTGGTTGTGGGAAATCAACGTTTGTAAGGAGATTTTTAGCAAATCTAGATCAAATGACTGATCAGTGCATTAATCAAGTAATCTGGTGTTATTCCGTGGAAATGCAAAACTTTCAAGATTTCATGACTGATCCTCGCTTAACATTTCACCAAGGACTACCAAACATGGATGATTTTAGTGCTGAGAGTGGTCCAAAATTAATTATTCTCGATGATATGATGACAGAAATGGATAAAAGAGTAGTAGATTTGTTTACGAAATTTTCACATCATAAAAATATTTCAACTTTTTTCATAACTCAAAATTTATTTTATAAAGGGAAAGAAATGCGTGATATATCACTGAATTCACACTACATTGTAACTTTTAAAAATCCGAGAACGAGATCTCAATTCTCGTGCATGGCAAGACAGCTAAATCCAAAAAATGTTAAATTTTTGGAGGAAGCTTACGAAGATGCTACCAAATTACCTTTTGGGTATTTACTGGTAGACTGCCATCAGAAAACCGATGAAAATCTACGTATCCGAACGTCAATTTTCCCAGACGATGAAAACCATATTGTCTACATTCCGAAATAATTATAAATAATCGAAGATCTAGCTTTTGCCCGTCATTCTCTCATCATGAGCGACACGGTTATCAAACAGGCGCATGTGCTGCATACGTTGCAGAAAGCCAGTCCGACGATGCGTAGAGCGATATTAAAAGCGTCCGATAAAAATTTGGTTCGATCAATTTGTGAATGTGCTGAAAATTGTATATCAGGACGTGTAAATCTGCACCCAGCTCAGAAAAGTCGACTCTCTCGACACAAGCGGTTGCTGCGAAAATTGGTGAAAAAAGGCGACACTTGGCAAAAGAAGAAGCGAATTATTCAAAAAGGTGGATCTCTAATTCCGTTACTGTTGGGACCAATTCTGAGCGGTGTTATTTCAGGTTTGATGGCATGATGAATCATACAAAGAAGATGGTTTTAATTGATCAGCAAACGCTTGATCGTATTAGTAAGACTAAGGTACCAACAAGTTTGCAATTAAACAAGTCACAAAATGCTTCGTCATCAGCAAACGCAATCAAGGATAAGATTATGGCACTACGGAATGAAATGAAACAGATTCTTCGACTAAAAGATTTGGACGACAACGAAAAACTTTCACGTTATCAAGAAACATTACGACGATATCTACATTTTATTTCCATAATGCCACAAACCAATGGACCGGTTCAGCCTGAATGTCAAGAAAAATCTGTTCCTACAGGGAAGGAAATTAAGCAAGAAATAATTGACAATAAACAAGAAATCAAGCCTTCCAATACTGCAATCGATCAAATAAAAATTGAAAGTGAAAATAAATTTGAAAATTCTACCAGGGTTGATGATAAAAATTCGTTGAAAGATGAGCTGCTGCGTTCCATATCTGAAAAGAAACGTAACACTGCGGAAGAAATCTACACAATTCTTACTAACAGCGAAATTATTGACTGGAATCATGCAGGAACTGTGAAAATAAATGGTTGTGATATCGTCGATTCATCAATAATCGAATTAATATCTGATATTTTAAGTAATCGTCAGACTTCTCATCCTAATGGCTGGCAAAAATTTGCGGAAGTCTTAACGGAATTAAAAGTCCCAATGAAATATATATCAAACACTCGTCGAAGAAACTTCATTCGTTCAAAACAGAACGAAGCTGCGAGTTCTCCAATCAAAAGTGCTGAGAAGAGGAAGAAACGAAAAATAGAAGATCTATCACCGCCAGTGTCACAGGGAAAAATAGGTGCCGTTAAGCGAAGAAGTGCTCGTGTGTTGACCACTGCCAATTGGAAACGATTTAACTTTTCATCATGAATGCTAAAACAAGAAAATTATTACAAAAAATATATTTCGATCCGACCAATGCAGCTGGATTTTCTACTGCAGACAAGTTGTGGAAGGCGACGAAGAAAAAGATTTCGAAAATGAACGTTGAAGAGTGGCTTGAAAATCAGGAGACCTTTACTCTACATCAACCACTGAGAAAAAAATTTGACAGAAATAGATTTATCTCGAACTATATTGATGATGTTTGGCAAGCTGATCTTTGTGACATGCAATCTCTGAGTAAATATAATGATAATTTAAAATACTTGTTGACTGTTATTGACATTTTTAGCAAATTTGCATGGATAATAGTTTTACGTAATAAAACAAGTGCAGAAATAATGAGAGGTTTTCAGGAAATTTTTGAATCATCTAATCGAAAACCTACAAATTTAAATATGGATAAAGGCAAGGAATTTAAAAATAGAAATTTTCAAACGTTTTTAAAAGATAGGGATATCAATTTTTATTACACTAACAATGATACTAAAGCAGCTGTAGTCGAAAGATTCAATAGGACAATTAAACAAAAAATTTGGAAGTACTTTACTTATTCCTCATCTAACCGTTACATTGATGTGCTCCCAGATTTATTGCACAGTTATAATAATTCAATTCATTCTACAATAAAATTTTCCCCAGCTGACGTGAATATCAATAACATGTTGCAAGTATGGCGAAATCTTAATAATCGAATACCAGTCATTAAAAATAGAAAAATAAAATTTGCAGTTGGTGACCATGTTCGAATTTCTAGAGAGAAAGGTCAATTTGAGAAAGGATTTGAAAAGAACTATTCTGATGAGATATTCAAAATTTCCGAAGTTCTCCCTAGACGTCACTTAACAGTTTACAGAATAGAGGATATGAGTCATCAACCAATCGAGGGAACGTTTTATGAAGCTGAGTTGAAACGAGTGCGAATTCAAAAATCTACTGTGTACAAAATAGATAAAATCCTCGATCAGAAAAAAAACGGACGCAGTACCAAACTATTAGTCAAGTGGCTCGGTTATCCATCCTCTCAAAATTCGTGGGTTGATAAGAAAGATATTATTCATTTATTATGAATCGAAGCGACGAATTCTTTTTAACTCTACCGAGCAATAGTTCCGAGAAATATTATTCGACAAATAGCCCAACTAGATTTGTGACTCAATTACCACATCGCATTGAGTTACGTGACGATTGGGAAGTGTCATTATTTTCGATAAACTATCCCTACACTATAGGCAACGTTTCACCAGCTGATAACAAAGTGACCTACAGTTTAAAGCCCACTGAAAAAGAAGAAAGCGTAATAACCAAGACTCATGGAATTAAACCCGGCTATTATGATAACGCGTCAGCTATTCACCTTGCTATTAATAAAATTCTCGCGAACACTACTCCTGGGGATATCAGCATTTTACTTACAGATTCAAAATCATTTACAAATATAGACGTTGTAAACGATAAAACATTTCAATCTGTGGTGTTATCTGATAATCTTTCCATGCAACTAGGATTTGACCCTGGTATGAATATTATTTCTGTTAAAAAATCACCTCGCAAATGTAGTTTGAATGTAAGTTTACCGAATGAGTTGTATATTTATTGTGATATTTTTGAATCTCATGTAGTAGGCGATGTATTTGCTAACCTCGCTCGAGTCATTAACTTTGATACGTTCTATTATAAAGAAAAGTATGGCGGGGTAAACTCAGTGTCATTCAATCCACCAATGTACTTTCCGGTTTCAAAGCGTGAGTTTTCATCGATAACTGTAGATATAAGAGATGTTTTTGGCAATCCAATCACATTCGGTGCAGAGGTTCTCACGGTTGTACTTCATTTTCGTCGTCGTCGTCATCATCGCGAGTAGATGCAAAAATGTGCCATCGCAACAACAGCTACAATGATCGCTACATCAATTATTTTGATAATCAATGTGGATCCGGAATGAACATATATCATGGAGCTAAATTTCAACGTGGATATGGATTGGCATCATTTTTGAAAAGTATGTGGCGTCTAGCTGTACCAATATTCAAAAGTGGTGCAAGATCTCTTGCTCAAGAAGGATTAACATCTGGCTTCAATTTTGCAAATGATTTGATGGAGAGAAAAAACGCACGACAATCTTTTGAAAATAGATTGAAGGAGGCTGGTTCAACCTTGAAGCGAAAAGCTGAAGATAAACTAACACGAATGCAAGGTGCTGGACTTAAACGTGTAAAACAACAGAGAACACTTCAGTTGGTGACGAGCGGTCGAGAGAGAAAGGTTGTTAAAAAGAAGAGGAAATCTCCTAGTTCTAAACCGAAGAAAATTTTCAAAAAACCGAAGCTATCGAGGAAACTTGGAGATATTTTCGAATAAGAAGATGTCAGTGATACACAGCAATTCAATGGAGGCTATGAAATCCGAGCTCGATCTCTTTGCCACACCACTGACACAAGCAGCCATCGAGTATGGTTATACGGTCGCTTACAAACCAGTGGCGTCTTTGGAAAAAAGCTCTCAATTTGAGTTCGTGGTTGGTGGCAGTGGAGAAGAGTTGATCGATTTGGCACACACCGAATTGCATCTACATGCTAAGGTCACTAAAAGTGATGGCACTAATCTTTCAACAGGCGATGATAAATCTAATGTAACAGCTCCTGTGAACAACTGGATCCACTCGCTTTTCTCGCAAGTTGAAGTTACATTGAATGGGAAACAAATATCATCGCCTTCCAACACCTATGGTATAAGAGCATACATCGAATCTCTGCTCAACTACGGCCGATCTGCAAAGACATCTCATTTAACGTCAGGGTTATGGTATAAAGATACTGCAGGAAAATTCAACGATTTCAAAGATAATGCTGGACTTTTGAAACGAGCTTCATTTATCAGAGGAAGTAAAACTGTTGATTTAATGTCCAATATTCACCATGAATTATTCGGCTCTGATAAACTTCTTATCAACGGTGTGGAAATGCGGTTAAAATTTCATCTGAATAAAGATGCATTCCATTTGATGTCGGAAGATACTGCAGTAAAAACACAAATCAGCGATGCAACATTATTTGTGCGAAAAGTTCGAGTTAAGCCAGCATTGCATCTTGCCTATTCACGCGCTCTCGAGCATTCAAATTTAAAATATCCACTTTCTAGAACTGAAATTAAAAATATCACAATTCCGGCGGGGGTTCAATCTAGAACCATTGACAATATTTACTTAAACCATTTACCAAAGAGGATTGTAATAGGATTTATTTTAAATTCTGCGTTTAATGCTGATTTTGGAAAAAATCCGTTTTACTTTGAACATTTCAATTTAAACTTTTTACAGTTGTATAGTGGTTCCCAACAAATTCCAACAAAAGCTCTAACTCCAGACTTCGCCAATAATCTATACATTCGTGCATATAAAACATTATTTGAAGGTACTGGCATTAATTCTCAAGATGTTGGAAATGATATTTCACGCGAAGAGTTCAAGGACGGTTATTTCTTAACCGTTTTTGACTTGACATCAGACCTGAGTGCTAGCTCATCTCATTGGTCAATTCAAAGAAATGAATCATTTTTCATCGAAGTACGCTTTAGCACTCCATTAACCGCCCCAGTTGATATGATTTTGTATTCAGAGCATGATAGTTTAATGGAAATTACCAAACAACGAAATGTAATCACCGATTTTTAAATTTAGAATTTGACATCTTCGTAAAATATATAAAATTATATTTCCTCCCCCCACCACCATGTTCTGTAGCAGTGAAGTTGAATATTTATTTTATAATCATAATTTATAGCAGACATTTGTCATTTCGAGTTGGAATCTTGTACAATAGAGTAAACATGATTTCGTTGCATCTAGAAGAAGCCATGCTTTGTGATAAGTTTACGAGTTCATTGTTTCGCGGCGTATTTGCTGCAGATAACTTACCACGGGTAGTGCAAAAGCCGTGTGTGTTAATTGCTAATACTGATCCTGCAAGTAAGCCTGGATCACATTGGGTTTCTATACATATCGACGAATTTTGTCGTGGAACCTATTTCGACAGTTATGGAATTCCACCGATTGTGAAAAATCATCATGAATTTCTAAGTCAACAATGTACGTCGTGGACATACAACGAAATGCAATTGCAAAGTCCGACTTCTGACGTATGTGGTGAATATGCAGCATTATTTCTAGCCCATGCAGCTAGAGGACTTAGCATGCAGGAATTTTTATGGTCTTTTCAAAATAGATCCTGTGAAGAAAACGATGCACTTGTTCGACAATTGTTTTTCGAGAAATTCAAATTATGTTTTGCACCTGTTCGAAAAGATATGAATAAGCAAAGTTGTTGTAACCGTGATTCTAATCCGCTTTTTATGATGCGATTTTAATAAATGTATGTAATTGAGAACTGAGAGTGAATTATTATTATTTAGATAGAACCTATATTCCTCAGCATGAATCAACATTGTTATTTTAGTGTAGTAAAGGTAATCAAACTATCGAAATTCAGTTGACTAAACAAGTTCAAACCTGTCTAGAAATGCGTGATCACGAACAGGAAGTGTCATATCGTATTACATGTTAACACGCAATCGATGACTGTTACATGTAGCAAATTGAATGTCTCACCGGAGAAATAATGCTGGATTTATGATTGTTGATTTGATAGAAATGAAATAAAATATTAAAAGCAATTTCAAATTCAAAATTTTTAAATTTTACTAAAATAATATACCACATGTGGGGTTCGAACCCACGCACTCAAAGAGTTTCTAATCTTAAGTCTGGCGACCACTCGACTAACCTGACTTAGAAAAATGCTGATAATTAGTATGATAAAATCCAGTTCGAAACAATTTCCATATTGATCACACATTAAAACTTCAGTAATTGTTAGGTTTGATATTATAAGGGATTTGGATGTAATTGGGATTGGAAGTATTTTCGGTGAAAAAATGACACCTTCGAGAACAAACATATAGAAATGGTCGTGAGATAAATTTTTGCTGATGCTGCGTAATTGATACGTCGCACGATGACATGTACTATCGATCCATCGAGGAAATGTACGAGAGAGAGAGAGAGAGAGAGAGAAAGAGAGAGAAAGAGAGAGAAAGAGATTTACCAATTATGAATGTACAAGAGAGAGTGATATGTCGCACCTGTAAGATTCATAGGTCAAAAACCTTCGAGAAAATTCTATAAACATATAGAAATGATCGTGAGATCAATTTTTGCTGATGCTGCGTAATTGATACGTCGCACCTGTGAGCTTCAGAGGTCAAAAACCTTCGAGAACCTTCGAGAACATTCTACAAGATAAAATTTGCTGACGCTGCATTATTTAGATCATTTACTTGGACGGATGTCACGTGACTTTGCAAAAAAATATATGTTAACTTACACCAAAGTCACACGACCTTGAAATAAAAGTGCTGACTCTGCAGAAAAAATAAGTTAACTTGGACGGGAGTCACGTGAGAAGTTGGTGGCTCAGAACCCCCATTTATATACTACTAACGTCCCTTGTATTTGCATCGCAATTCGATCGCCTCTGACGTTTTAAAAACGATTGCATCGCGACTGTTTAACGTCCCTTGTATTTGCATCGCAATTCGATCGCCTCTGACGTTTTAAAAACGACTGCTTTGCGACTGTTTAACGTCCCTTGTATTTGCATCGCAATTCGATCGCCTCTGACGTTTTAAAAACGACTGCTTTGCGACTGTTTAACGTCCCTTGTATTTGCATCGCAATTCGATAGTCTCTGACGTTTTAAAAACGATTGCTTTGCGACTGTTTAACGTCTCTTATGTTTGCATCGCATTTCGATCGCCTCCGACGTCTTGAAAACTATCGTTTAGCGACCGTTTCACGACCCTTTTTAACGCGTCGCAATTCGATAGTCTCTGACGTCTTAAAAACTATTGCTTTGCGACTGTTTAACGTCTCTTGTGTTTGCATCGCATTTCGATCGCTTCCGACGTCTTGAAAACTACCTTTTAGCGACCGTTTCACGACCCTTTTCATTGCACCGTAATTCGGTCGTCTCTGACGTCTCATAAGCGATCTTTTTGCGACCGTTTCACGACTGTTAGACGTCTTCACAACAACAAACTACCTTTTAGCGACTCGAATACTACCTGACTATCACAAAACGACTTGTTTGCGATCAGAACGACTCTTTCACGACTAGTTTACTACCTTATTTTTCTGTAAGGGTTACTAGCTGAACATTAAGGGTGGGGGGTTAGGCTGTTACGGTAAATTCTCAGTTTTTTTTCCTCAGACGAGTCGGAAATGTTGTCGAAGGATGTCGTGTCCGGCTCCGCTCTGGGTTTTAGTTTGGTTGGTTTCGACCCATTCGCGTAAAAATATGAATGGACTTGTCCGCATCCAGATGCCCACGTGCTGGTTATAAATTATAGTTTATATTTATTTTCTCTTTATCTAATCATTATTTTATGAAATAAAAAGCTTAGGTCCTAGAAAATGTCAATGTTGATGTCATAGAAAAAATACAGTGCTCCCGGCCGGTAACTTTTCAAGTAATTATGTGATAACTGAATTGACCAACGCACATTTCATTACTTCAAACACATTTTCAGAAAGCCAACTCACAACATAAAAATATATCTTACTTCTTCTCAAAGCCAGATAAATTATCTAGGACCTAAGCTATTTTGTTTCTTTCTATCACTGGTGACTTGATTGTAAGAAATAAAATGGTAGGAAGATTCTTACACTCGAGGCTCGTGGGGCTCCCCCCACCTTAAGAGAGTGCGAGCCACGGTGATTAACATAGATATGTTCTGGGTATATCGGATGCTCCACCGGTGTGGGTGCGATCAGGACGTGCGTGCAATCGATTGCCCCAACAACCCCTGGCAGCCTGAATTTATTGTTGAACCTGTAAGCATCATTAGAACATAGTTTTATTGCATCATTCTATAGATTCATGAAAAGGAAAATGGTAAAAATAGATTTTCTTGCAGATAGGTAAATGTGACACTTCATGTGGTAGGATTCTATAAATACTATAAAAATACTGTATTCTATGTGGAATAACTATAATATCTTACACAGCTTTAATGCTTGCTTGATCCATGAGTGTCGATGGAAATTTCACCCATATTGGCAGCAAAAGATCGTTGATGGCTTGGCTGACAGCCCGAATGCAGCGACTTGCCGACTTTTGACTAACGCACAAAGTTTTTTCTTCCCCAATGGGACGCTGGTAGCTGCCGACAGCGAAGAAGCGTAGGGCTGTAAGAACCTGTTCGAATGTGGTCCTCATTTACTAAAAATATCATAGCCAGACAGAGGAATAATCTATTTGACATAATCATACGATGAATTTAAGTTATTTACTTGATTATCGAGTGTAAGCTTACAATAACCTTAACGCTTAGGCTGCTCCGCCTTCTTTGAACAGGCAAGGCAGGCCGCAAATCTTCAATCAGCGTTCTCACAACGGCCTTAGATAGTCTAAACCTTGCCACAAAAGCTCGCTCTTGCATCTCAAGAGCGGCTATTCTTTGGCTGAATACTCGTGGTGCTCTATTTACTCTTCTTTCTTCCACCTTCATCTCGGTCAAAACTCGCAAAATTTCTTGAATATTATCGACGTCCATTTTGAAGTTATAATGACACATTCTCGTAAACAAAAACGAAACTCGTGAACAAAACAGCTGTTGAGAATTCTCGTTCGTTAAAACACGAGAATATCCGAACAAGATTTTTCGAGACTCTCAAACCGTAAAATTTGGACGATAATTCTCGAAACGAGAATAGGGCATCTGCCAAACTTTTCGCCGCTGTAGCGCTAGTGATGGCTTGTGGGATTCCTGTAGTAAACATGGCTGCTAAACGTGCTCGTGCAAGGGACACATCATTGAGTATCACATCTTCGTCAAGAATGGGAAAAGAAAACAACGTCGCAGAATTGAAGAGCAAGTTAAAAGAGTTAGGGGCCAAGCTTACAGGACCTAAGGCCGAGCTCAAAGAAAGGTAAGACCTAGCAAACAATATACTTTGCAGTAAATAGACTGCATGCTGTTGTCCATACTTGCCAAGCAGGTTATGGTTATCTAAATGTTAGTTTTGTAAATGAAACATTTACGTATCTTTAATGTCTTTCTTATTACAGACTCCAGTTATGGGAAGACAACCAGCTCAATAGGCGGTTGTTTACACCTGTAAAAGTGCCTGGGAACAGCGTGGAGGCCTTCCCCGCAGAAGATAAGTTTGATGGGATCGCGGTTGGTCTCAACAAACGTGATTTAAAACGCTTTGATCTAGAGACAATTTCAAATTGGTTTGATGAAAGGGGAGCTGGGGCAGGCCAGAAAAAGGGTCGTGGTTTATTCTTAAATAAATTCATTAAAAATGTAGTGGTGGCTCGAAGGGGCCACAATTTTTTTTTTTAATGTCTCTGCTCTGCGCAAACAAAGATGGCCGTAGATTACAAGGTTTTTTTCCACGTTTCTTTGGGAGAGGAGCCTGCAATTCAGCAAGCCAGCTGCGAATGTCCGGCAGGGAAGGGAATGTCAGCCGCATGCAAACATGTTTCGGCGATCGCTCACTTTGTCGAGCATTACGGCATCACAGGTAACATAGCTCAACATAGCGACATATTTATACTATAGTTTATAATACAAGTCTACAATTAGTTGATACTAGTAAATAACAATAAGTCACTTTTATAGATGACCTTCAAGTGCAACTCACTCTACTGTGTCTCATCTTCGTTTCTACAATGCAAAGGTGGTATAACCCTACCATTGAATTTGAAGCCTGGGCAAATTCAATTATGTTAATTACCTTTTTTTACTTGACACTACTTTGCCAGTAGGTACTGGTATTTTATTCTATGCATAATTTGTTCAGAAGCAACTAACTTATCGTTCTGTTTACAGGTGAAAGTTTGGAAAGTGTTGCGGTAACCAGTCGGCTACAAGTATGGCACAAGCCTTCGCCAGGAGCTGGCAGAAAGCTGGAGAAGGTGACAATCGAAGAAATGATCGGCGCTACCCATGCTCCGCAGCCCGTGGATGACAATACGGACGACTTCCTCAACCGACTCGTCAACGAGGGATGCCCTTCAGCTGTCCTGGAGAGCAGGACAGTCGACGCGAGTGGATATCTCCACGACCACGACTACAGCAAAGATGGGCTGGCAGTAATTTATGTCAACGAAATAAACAAAGTGTCGCCGATAGATATTCCACGCTTGGAGTTCCAGACACGTGCCCAAACAAAGTCCGCCCTCTGGTTTGGCTTGCGCCGCTCAAGAATCACAGGCTCCATGGCCCACGACGTGATCCGCACTGTCCGGGCCGGGAACTGGGCCGTCGGTCCTGCTTTACGGCAAGTGCAGCCAGCGAAACCCCTAACAACAAAGCCCATTGTGTGGGGCAGGCAAAATGAGAAAAATGCAATCAGCGAGTATGAAGCACTTGTGGGAGAGAGTGTAACCCCATGTGGTATTTTCATTGATCCAAAGCGTAGTTATCTTGCAGCAACCCCGGATGGCACGAATACTGATAGAACCATCGTGTTGGAGGTTAAGTGTCCGTATTCCGTGCGAGAGAAACCCCCTTCATCTGCACACTATTTATCAACTGGTCGGCTATCAAGATCGCATAAGTATTATACACAAGTGCAAATGCAAATGAATGTAACTGATATTAAAAACTGTGACTTTGTAGTATGGACTCTTAAAGGCATCTATTTAGAATTTATTAGCTATGATAAGGATTTCATTGAAAGGGCTTTGACTGACATTGATAAATATTATAAGATAGTTTTCTCTCCAATTTTTGTACGACATCTGTGGGCTCGGTAGAAAAGTATTCATAAATGCAAATTGTTATGTTTAAATGTTTTATTCACAAAATTATAATGCTACTTACAATTTGTATTACCAAATAAACTTGATACTCTGAGAAGTTACTATTTACACATCTTGTTTTGATTTTTTTTTACTGCACAAATCAACATATGAATTCCAGAACTTTTTTTGATATTTGATTGGTAAAGATTTCACAATGGTGGGCTTGATATTGCATAGCATAGTGCAGTTGTAATTAATTTTGTTGGCCAATGGCCATAAGTGGGTTGGCATCGTATCGCACATTATTTGATTGATTTTCGATAACCCTATCAAACGCTCGACATGGATTCTTCTATTCGCTATTTTTCTTGTCGCCATTATTTCAGCTTCGGTAAGTTGTTTTTTTCCTCTTAGAAACGGTGGAATGTTGAGGGCTACGTTTCTCTTTTCGAGGAGGTCAGATATTTCAAACCCCCTGTCCGCTAGAATTGTAGTACCTTCTTCAGGAAGCTCCGTAAATTTGCTCAGAATCACTATCTGTCGGTCACTCGTTGATCCCCCGTAGAGGTCGGAACAGAAAATAATTTTCCCTGCTTCATCTATTGCTACCAAACTTTTAAAAGTTGGTTTATTTTTGTAATGTGAATAAGTCAGTTGGTGATACGTAGGGTTCTCACTTTTCTGCACAGGAATCTCCGTGCAATCTATTATGGCTCGGTATTTGTCGGGGTCTTTGTTCCCAAGCGACCAAAAGTCCACAGATTTTAACGATGAGTAGATACGGCTGGTCCAAAATTCAAATAACTTTGAAACTGATTTTGAAGGAATTCTGAAGAGATACGCTAGCATTTTATAGTCCAAGTTTTGTTTATATTTTAAAAGAGTTATAAGAAGTTGGTCCATCGGCAGGCAAGTTGATGCGGGCACTGCAGGGTTTTTTGCTGTTATAAATCTAAATAGGAAGTCGAAACGATCACTAGTAAAACCAGAAAAGGACTGCACCTCCTTGTCGGATAAAAGTTGGTACGAAATAAACTGGTCAATGGTATTGGTCAGAAATGTCTGTGTTGCGACACTTTCAGTGGCCGAACATTCGGCAGTGGCTGTTGGATTGTCTCTGTTGGGGCCTGCTTCTGCATTTCGTGAATCAGCTTGATTAATTACTTCGCTTTGCTCATCACTTTCAGCTTGATCCATCTTACCCCTCTGGGGTTGTTCCTCCGTATTTGAATTGTTGGAGCTTGACGAACCGGTCTCCGTTGGGTGAATGACTGCATCTTGGATGAATATTCTCTTTTCTAGCCGTACTCGCCGAGCAGCTGACGTATCCTTTTTGGGATTTTCGAGGAGTTCTAGGGCTCGTTTTGGAAGATTTAGGGATGGAACTGCATTGCTCTTCAAAAGTTTCCAAAGACCTAGAAAAAGCACATGGTCAATCATGAGAAACAATTTACTAACATTTACCACACACAGTTAATTCGAACAGCAATGCATTAATTAGGTGTTATATTTTACACATTGATATAAATAATTATACTGAATTATAATTACCCATTGAAGTTACGGTGTAGTCAGAGTCGGCGAAGTGCTTGCTGCAAACTCTGTGAGCTGGCTTCACTGGTTTTCCTGTCCTGATTTTGATGGCCCATTCCTTCGCCAATTTTAAGTTTTTCGGAAAGATGTGATATTTTATAACATCATCATTCCTTTTTCTAGCTTTTGATGTGCATTGTGGGACGATGCACGATTGGACCATTTTTAAAAATAAATAAAAAAGGTGCTAGTGTTTTCTCACGCCGCCCATCTAAAACCACACGTATTACAAATTCGTGCGAGTTACCGCCATGACAGTGCCACAATCCATCAGTGGCGCTGTTGGCGGCCAAAATATCGTCCTAGCTTGGCAATGCCCTATTGTTAGACTTTATTTAGGCCTCAGTCATGTCAACAGCCATACCTTGTTGAAAACACCGGTTCTCGTCTGATCACCGAAGCTAAGCGACAGTGGGCGTTGCTAGTACTTGGATGGGTGACCACTTGGGAACACGGCGTGCCGTTGATAAAATGTAAACAACTTAAAAACAAATTGCTTTAAATGTTTAACCCTATTTGGTTGGGTTTATTGTAAGACTTTATTTAGACCTCAGCCATGTCAACAGCCATACCTTGTTGAAAACACCGGTTCTCGTCTGATTACCGAAGTTAAGCGACAATGGGCGTTGTTAGTACTTTAATGGGTGACCACCTGGGAACACGGCGTGCCGTTGACAAAATGTTTTTGCACTCCTTTTTTTTTAACAACTCAAAAACTAATTGCTTTAAAGGTTTAACCATACTTGGTTGGGTGTATTGTAAGACTTTCTTAAAACCTCAGCCATGTCAACAGCAATACCTTGTTGAAAACGGTTCTCGTTTGATCACCGAAGTTAAGCGACAATGGGCGTTGTTAGAACTTGGATGGTTGACCACTTCGGAACACGGCGTGCCGTTGACAAAATGTTTTTGAACTCCTTTTATTACTTAACAACTCAAAAACAAATTGCTTTAAATATTTAACCATTCTTGGTTGGGTGTATTATAAGAATTTATTTAGACCTCAGCCATGTCAACAGCCATACTTTGTTTAAAACACCGGTTCTTGTCTGATCACAAAAGTAAAAGTGACAATGGGCGTTGTAAGTACTTAGATGGGTGACCACTTGGGAACACGGCGTGCCGTTAACACAATGTTTTTGCATTCCTTTTATTTCTTACATATCAAAAAAATGTTGCCTTTAATGTTTTACCATGCAATGATGCAAGGTTGGTAGCATTGTAAGACTTTATTTAGACCTCAGCCATGTCAACAGCCATACCTTGTTGAAAACACCGGTTCTCGTCTGATCACCGAAGTTAAGCGACATTGGGCGTTGTAAAAAAAAATGTTTTTGCAATCATTGTTTTTTTACAACTTAAAAACAAATTGCTTTTAATGTTTAACCATATTTGGTTGGGTGTATTGTAAGACTTTATTAAGACCTCAGCCATGTCAACAGCCATACCTTGTTGGAAACACCGGTTCTCGTCTGATTACCGAAGTAAAGAGACAATGGGCGTTGTTAGTACTTTAATGGGTGACCACCTGGGAACACGGCGTGCCGTTGACAAGATGTTTTTGCACTCCTTTTTTTTAACAATTTAAAAACAAATTGCTTTAAATGTTTAACCATACTTGGTTGGGTGTATTGTAAGACTTTCTTACAACCTCAGCCATGTCAACAGCAATACCTTGTTGAAAACGGTTCTCGTTTGATCACCGAAGTTAAGCAACAATGGGCGTTGTTAGTACTTGGATGGGTGACCACTTGGGATTACGGCGTGCAGTTGACAAAATGTTTTTGAACTCCTTTTATTACTAAACAACTCAAAAAAAAATTGCTTTAAATATTTACCCATTCTTGGTTGGGTGTATTATAAGACTTTATTTAGGCCTCAGCCATGCCAACAGCCATACTTTGTTTAAAACACCGGTTCTCGTCTGATCACCAAAGTAAAAGTGACAATGGGCGTTGTAAGTACTTAGATGGCTGAACACTTGGGAACACGGCGTGCCGTTGACACAATGTTTTTGCACTACTTTTTTTTCTTACATTTCAAAAAAATGTTGCCTTTAATGTTTTACCATGCAATGATGCAAGGTTGGTAGTATTGTAAGACTTTATTTGTGCCTCAGTCATGTCAGCAGCCATTCCTTGTTCAAAACACCGGTTCTCGTCTGATCACCGTAGTTAAGCGACAATGGGCGTTGTGAGTACTTGGATGGGTGACCACTTGGGAACACGGCGTGCCGTTGCCAAAATGTTTTTGCACTCCTTTTTTTTTATTAACTCAAAAACAAATTGCTATAAATGTTTAACCATACTTGGTTGGGTGTATTGTAAGACTTTCTTACAACCTCAGCCATGTCAAAAGCCATACCTTGTTGAAAACACCGGTACTCGTCTAATCACCGAAGTAAAGCGACAATGGGCGTTGGAAGTACTTGGATGGATGACCACTTGGGAACGCGGCGTGCCGTTAACCAGATGTTTTTGAACTCCTTTTATTACTTAACAACTCAAAAACAAATTGCTTTAAATATTTAACCATTCTTGGTTGGGTGTATTGTAAGACTTTATTTAGACCTCAGCCATGTCAATAGCCATACTTTGTTTCAAACACAGGTTATCGTCTCATAACCGAAGTTTAGTGACAATGGGCGTTGTAAGTACTTAGATGGTTGACCACTTGGGAACACGGCGTGCCGTTGACACAATGTTTTTGCACTCCTTTTATTTCTTACATATCAAAAAAATGTTGCTTTAAATGTTTTACCATGCAATGAGGCAAGGTTGGTAGTATTATTAGACTTTTTTTGGGCCTCATTCATGTCAACAGCCATACCTTGTTGAAAACCCCGGTTCTCGTCTGATCACCGAAGTTAAACGACAGTGGGCGTTGCTAGTACTCGGTTGGGTGACCACTTGGAAACAGGGCGTGCCGTTGACAAAATGTATTTGCTCTCCTTTTTTTTTTAACAACTCAAAAACAAATTGCTGTAAATGTTTAACCATATTTGGTTGGATGTATTGTAAGACTTTATTTAGACCTTAGCCATGTCAACAGCCATAACTTGTTGAAAACACCGGTTCTCGTCTGATCACCGAAAATAAGCGACAATGGGCGTTGTTAGTACTTGGATGGATGACCACTTGAGAAAACGGCGTGCCGTTGACAAAATGTTTTTGCACTCCTTTTTTTTTAACAACTCAAAAACAAATTGCTCTAAATGTTTAACCATACTTGGTTGGATGTATTGTAAGACTTTCTTAAAAACTCAGCCATGTCAACAGCCATACCTTGTTGAAAACACCGGTTATCATCTTTTAATAACCGAAGTTAAGTGACAATGGGCGTTGTATGTACTTAGATGGGTTACCACTTGGGAACACGGCGTGCCGTTGACACAATGTTTTTGCACTCCTTTTATTTCTTACATATCAAAAAAATGTTGCTTCAAATGTTTTACCATGCAATGATGCAAGGTTGGAAGTATTGTAAGACTTTTTTTTGGCCTCAGTCATGTCAACAGGCACACCTTGTTGAAAACACCGGTTCTCGTCTGATCACCGAAACTAAGCGTTAGTGGGCGTTGCTAGTACTTGGATGGGTGACCGCTTGGGAAGACGGCGTGCCTTTGATACAATGTTTTTGCACTCTTTTTTTTTAACAACTTAAAAACAAATTGCTTTAAATGTTTAAGCATTCTTGGTTGGGTGTATTGTAAGACTTTATTAAGACCTCAGCCATGTCAACAGCCATACCTTGTTGAAAACACCGGTTCTCGTCTGATCACCGAAGTTAAGCAACAATGGGCGTTGTTAGTACTTGGATGGGTGACCACTTGGGAACACGGCGTGCCGTTGACAAAATGTTTTTGCACTCCTTTTTTTAAAACAACTCAAAAACAAATTGTTTCAAATGTTTAACCATACTTGGTTGGGTGTATTGTAAGACTTTCTTAAAACCTCAACCATGTCAACAGCCATACCTTGTTGAAAACACCGGTTATCGTCTCATAATCGAAGTAAAATGACAATGGGAGTTGCTAGTACTTGGATGGGTGACCACTTGGGAACACGGCGTGCCGTTGACAAAATGTTTTTGCACTCCTTTTATTTCTTACATATCAAAAAAATGTTGCTTTAAATGTTTTACCATGCAATGATGCAAGGTTGGTAGTATTGTTAGACTTTATTTGGGCCTCAGTCATGTGAACAGCCATACCTTGTTGAAAACGGTTCTCGTTTGATCACCGAAGTTAAGCGACAATGGGCGTTGTTAGTACTTGGATGGGTGACCACTTGGGAACACGGTGTGCCGTTGACAAAATGTTTTTGAACTCCTTTTATTACTAAACAACTCAAAAACAAATTGCTTTAAATATTTAACCATTCTTGGTTGGGTGTATTATAAGACTTTATTTAGACCTCAGCCATGTCAACAGCCATACTTTGTTTAAAACACCGGTTCTTGTCTGATCACCGAAGTAAAGTGACAATGGGCGTTGTAAGTACTTAGATGGGTGACCACTTGGGAACACGGCGTGCCGTTGGCACAATGTTTTTGCACTCCTTTTATTTCTTACATATCAAAAAAATGTTGCCTTTAATGTTTTACCATGCAATGATGCAAGGTTGGTAGTATTGTAAGACTTTATTTGGGGCTCAGTCATGTCAACAGCCATACCTTATTGAAAACACCGGTTCTCGTCTGATCACCGAAGTTAAGCGACAATGGGCGTTGTTAGTGCTTGGATGGGTGACCACTTGGGAACACGGCGTGCCGTTGACAAAATGTTTTTGCACTAATTTTTTTTTTACAACTCAAAAACAAATTGCTTTAAATGTTTAACCATACTTGGTTGGGTGTATTGTAAGACTTTATTTAGACCTCAACCATGTCAACAGCCATACCTTGTTGAAAACACCGGTTCTCGTCTGATCACCGAAGTTAAGCGACAATGGGCGTTGTTAGTACTTGGATGGGTGACCACCTGGGAACACGGTGTGCCGTTGACAAAATGTTTTTGCACTCCTTTTTTTTTAACAATTTAAAAACAAATTGCTTTAAATGTTTAACCATACTTGGTTGGGTGTATTGTAAGACTTTCTTAAAACCTATGCCATGTCAACAGCAATACCTTGTTGAAAACGGTTCTCGTTTGATCACCGAAGTGAAGCGACAATGGGCGTTGTGAGTACTTGGATGGGTGACCACTTGGGAACACGGCGTGCCGTTGACACAATGTTTTTGCACTCCTTTTATTTCTTACATTTCAAAAAAATGTTGCCTTTAATGTTTTACCATGCAATGATGCAAGGTTGGTAGTATTGTAAGACTTTATTTGGGCCTCAGTCATGTCAACAGCCATTCCTTGTTGAAAACACCGGTTCTCGTCTGATCACCGAAGTTAAGCCACAATGGGCGTTGTTAGTACTTGGATGGGTGACCACTTGGGAACACGGCGTGCCGTTGCCAAAATATTTTTGCACTCCTTTTTTTTTAACAACTCAAAAACAAATTGCTCTAAATGTTTAACCATACTTGGTTGGATGTATTGTAAGACTTTCTTAAAACCTCAGCCATTGCAACAGCCATACCTTGTTGAAAACACCGTATATCTTCTCATAACCGAAGTTAAGTGACAATGGGCGTTGTATGTACTTAGATATGTTACCACTTGGGAACACGGCGTGCCGTTGACACAATGTTTTTGCACTCCTTTTATTTCTTACATATTAAAAAGATGTTGCTTTAAATGTTTTACCATGCAAAGATGCAAGGTTGGAAGTATTGTTAGACTTTATTTGGGCCTTAGTCATGTCAACAGCCATACCTTGTTGAAAACACCGGTTCCCGTCTTATCACCGTAGCTAAGCGACAGTGGGCGTTGCTAGTACTTGGATGGGTGACCACTTGGGAACACGGCGTGCCGTTGACAAAATGTTTTTGCAATCATTGTTTTTTCACAACTTAAAAACAAATTGCTTTTAATGTTTAACCATATCGTGGGCTTGGAGGTAAAAGTCAATAACTACATTTTCATAGTTTTGAGATAATTGCATTTCTAACTTTAGCACTTCTCAACAAATAGTAAATGTTATTACATTTTTGTTTAGGATGTTTTAAAATTTGTAAAATAAAGATCCTTGTCAAATTTAACTGCCTGTTTTCATTTAAAGTCAATTGTTTATTTATTACAACGAAAAATAGGAGTTAATGACTTTTTAACGCATTGAAAACATTCGTGTGCTTTTTAAAAGCATTTTTTATAGTGTCAAAATTGTAAGAATACAGTTTAAACTAGGTTAATACTTACAGCAACGAAGAAGTACCTTGCGACGGGTTTAAGTCATCATTGACAAATAATGACTTTTACCTCGCAAACGACTCCAACGTACGAAAAATAGACCCTTAAGTGCACTTGATGAGTTTTACCCTTAACATTGTTCGTATTTATTCACTTAATGAAAGCGTTTAACAGACTTTGTGAAATAGTGAACGCACCCCGCACTTCATGAATTTTATCATTGTAAAGAGGATTTTTAAGCGCATTTAATGATGTTTCTAACTCAATTTCGCTAAAAATGCAGTTAGTGACTTTTACCTCCAAGCCCACGATATTTGGTTGGGTGTATTGTAAGACTTTATTTAGACCTCAGCCATGTCAACAGCCATACCTTGTTGAAAACACCGGTTCTCGTCTGATTACCGAAGTTAAGCGACAATGGGCGTTGTTAGTACTTTAATGGGTGACCACCTGGGAACACGGTGTGCCGTTGACAAAATATTTTTGCACTCCTTTTTTTTTAACAATTTAATAACAAATTGCTTTAAATGTTTAACCATACTTGGTTGGGTGTATTGTAAGACTTTCTTAAAACCTATGCCATGTCAACAGCAATACCTTGTTGAAAACGGTTCTCGTTTGATCACCGAAGTTAAGCGACAATGGGCGTTGTTAGTACTTGGATGGGTGACCACTTGGGATTATGGCGTGCAGTTGACAAAATGTTTTTGAACTCCTTTTATTACTAAACAACTCAAAAACAAATTGCTTTAAATATTAAACCATTCTTGGTTGAGTGTATTATAAGACTTTATTTAGGCCTCAGCCATGCCAACAGCCATACTTTGTTTAAAACACCGGTTCTCGTCTGATCACCAAAGTAAAAGTGACAATGGGCGTTGTAAGTACTTAGATGGGTGACCACTTGGGAACACGGCGTGCCGTTGACACAATGTTTTTGCACTCCTTTTATTTCTTACATTTCAAAAAAATGTTGCCTTTAAAGTTTTACCATGCAATGATGCAAGGTTGGTAGTATTGTAAGAATTTATTTGGGGCTCAGTCATGTCAACAGCCATACCTTATTGAAAACACCGGTTCTCGTCTGATCACCGAAGTTAAGCGACAATGGGCGTTGTTAGTGCTTGGATGGGTGACCACTTGGGAACACGGCGTGCCGTTGACAAAATGTTTTTGCACTCATTTTTTTTTTACAACTCAAAAACAAATTGCTTTAAATGTTTAACCATACTTGGTTGGGTGTATTGTAAGACTTAATTTAGACATCAACCATGTCAACAGCCATACCTTGTTGAAAACACCGGTTCTCGTCTGATCACCGAAGTTAAGCGACAATGGGCGTTGTTAGTACTTGGATGGGTGACCACTTGGGAACACGGCGTGCCGTTAACCAGATGTTTTTGAACTCCTTTTATTAATTAACAACTCAAAAACAAATTGCTTTAAATATTTAACCATTCTTGGTTGGGTGTATTGTAAGACTTTATTTCGACCTCAGCCATGTCAATAGCCATACTTTGTTTCAAACACAGGTTATCGTCTCATAACCGAAGTTTAGTGACAATGGGCGTTGTAAGTACTTAGATGGGTGACCACTTGGGAACACGGCGTGCCGTTGACACAATGTTTTTGCACTCCTTTTATTTCTTACATATCAAAAAAATGTTGCTTTAAATGTTTTACCATGCAATGAGGCAAGGTTGGTAGTATTATTAGACTTTTTTTGGGCCTCATTCATGTCAACAGCCATACCTTGTTGAAAACACCGGTTCTCACCTGATCACCGAAGTTAAGCGACAGTGGGCGTTGCTAGTACTCGGTTGGGTGACCACTTGGAAACACGGCGTGCCGTTGACAAAATGTTTTTGCTCTCCTTTTTTTTTTAACAACTCAAAAACAAATTGCTGTAAATGTTTAACCATATTTGGTTGGATGTATTGTAAGACTTTATTTAGACCTTAGCCATGTCAACAGCCATAACTTGTTGAAAACACCGGTTCTCGTCTGATCACCGAAAATAAGCGACAATGGGCGTTGTTAGTACTTGGATGGATGACCACTTGGGAAAACGGCGTGCCGTTGACAAAATGTTTTTGCACTCCTTTTTTTTTAACAACTCAAAAACAAATTGCTCTAAATGTTTAACCATACTTGGTTGGATGTATTGTAAGACTTTCTTAAAAACTCAGCCATGTCAACAGCCATACCTTGTTGAAAACACCGGTTATCATCTTTTAATAACCGAAGTTAAGTGACAATGGGCGTTGTATGTACTTAGATGGGTTACCACTTGGGAACACGGCGTGCCGTTGACACAATGTTTTTGCACTCCTTTTATTTCTTACATATCAAAAAAATGTTGCTTCAAATGTTTTACCATGCAATGATGCAAGGTTGGTAGCATTGTAAGACTTTTTTTTGGCCTCAGTCATGTCAACAGCCATACCTTGTTGAAAACACCGGTTCTCGTCTGATCACCGAAAGTAAGCGTTAGTGGGCGTTGCTAGTACTTGGATGGGTGACCGCTTGGGAAGACGGCGTGCCTTTGAAACAATGTTTTTGCACTCCTTTTTTTTAACAACTTAAAAACAAATTGCTTTAAATGTTTAAGCATACTTGGTTAGGTGTATTGTAAGACTTTATTAAGACCTCAGCCATGTCAACAGCCATACCTTGTTGAAAACACCGATTCTCGTCTGATCACCGAAGTTAAGCAACAATGGGCGTTGTTAGTACTTGGATGCGTGACCACTTGGGAACACGGCGTGCCGTTGACAAAATGTTTTTGCACTCCTTTTTTTAAAACAACTCAAAAACAAATTGTTTCAAATGTTTAACCATACTTGGTTGGGTGTATTGTAAGACTTTCTTAAAACCTCAGCCTTGTCAACAGCCATACCTTGTTGAAAACACCGGTTATCGTCTCATAATCGAAGTAAAATGACAATGGGAGTTGCTAGTACTTGGATGGGTGACCACTTGGGAACACGGCGTGCCGTTGACAAAATGTTTTTGCACTCCTTTTATTTCTTACATATCAAAAAAATGTTGCTTTAAATGTTTTACCATGCAATGATGCAAGGTTGGTAGTATTGTTAGACTTTATTTGGGCCTCAGTCATGTCAACAGCCATACCTTGTTGAAAACGGTTCTCGTTTGATCACCGAAGTTAAGCGACAATGGGCGTTGTTAGTACTTGGATGGGTGACCACTTGGGAACACGGCGTGCCGTTGACAAAATGTTTTTGAACTCCTTTTATTACTAAACAACTCAAAAACAAATTGCTTTAAATATTTAACCATTCTTTGTTGGGTGTATTATAAGACTTTATTTAGACCTCAGCCATGTCAACAGCCATACTTTGTTTAAAACACCGGTTCTTGTCTGATCACCGAAGTAAAAGTGACAATGGGCGTTGTAAGTACTTAGATGGGTGACCACTTGGGAACACGGCGTGCCGTTGGCACAATGTTTTTGCACTCCTTTTATTTCTTACATATCAAAAAAATGTTGCCTTTAATGTTTTACCATGCAATGATGCAAGGTTGGTAGTATTGTAAGACTTTATTTGGGGCTCAGTCATGTCAACAGCCATACCTTATTGAAAACACCGGTTCTCTCTGATCACCGAAGTTAAGCGACAATGGGCGTTGTTAGTGCTTGGATGGGTGACCACTTGGGAACACGGCGTGCCGTTGACAAAATGTTTTTGCACTCATTTTTTTTTTACAACTCAAAAACAAATTGCTTTAAATGTTTAACCATACTTGGTTGGGTGTATTGTAAGACTTTATTTAGACCTCAACCATGTCAACAGCCATACCTTGTTGAAAACACCGGTTCTCGTCTGATCACCGAAGTTAAGCGACAATGGGCGTTGTAAGTGCTTGGATGGGTGACCACTTGGGAACACGGCGTGCCGTTGACAAAATATTTTTGCACTCATTTTTTTTTTACAACTCAAAAACAAATTGCTTTAAATGTTTAACCATACTTGGTTGGGTGTATTGTAAGACTTTATTTAGACCTCAACCATGTCAACAGCCATACCTTGTTGAAAACACCGGTTCTCGTCTGATCACCGAAGTTAAGCGACAATGGGCGTTGTTAGTACTTGGATGGGTGACCACTTGGGAACACGGCGTGCCTTTGAAAAAATATTTTTGCACTCCTTTTTTTTTTAACAACACAAAAACAAATTGCTCTAAATGTTTAACCATACTTGGTTGGATGTATTGTAAGACTTTCTTAAAACCTCAGCCATTGCAACAGCCATACGTTGTTGAAAACACCGGTTATCTTCTCATAACCGAAGTTAAGTGACAATGGGCGTTGTATGTACTTAGATATGTTACCACTTGGGAACACGGCGTGCCGTTGACAGAATGTTTTTGCACTCCTTTTATTTCTTACATATTAAAAAAATGTTGCTTTAAATGTTTTACCATGCAAAGATGCAAGGTTGGAAGTATTGTTAGAATTTATTTGCGCCTCAGTCATATCAACAGCCATACCTTGTTGAAAACACCGGTTCCCGTCTTATCACCGTAGCTAAGCGACAGTGGGCGTTGCTAGTACTTGGATGGGTGACCACTTGGGAACACGGCGTGCCGTTGACGAAATGTTATTGCACTCCCTTTTTTTCACAACTTAAAAACCAATTGCTTTAAATGTTTAACTATACTTGGTTGGGTGTATTGTAAGACTTTCTTAAAACCTCTGCCATGTCAACAGCCATACCTTGTCGAAAACACCGGTTCTCGTCTGATAACCGAAGTTAAGCGACAATGGGCGTTGTTAGTACTTGGATGGGTGACCACCTGGGAACACGGTGTGCCGTTGACAAAATGTTTTTGCAATCATTGTTTTTTAACAACTTAAAAACAAATTGCTTTTAATGTTTAACCATATTTGGTTGGGTGTATTGTAAGACTTTATTTAGACCTCAGCCATGTCAACAGCCATTCCTTGTTGAAAACACCGGTTGTCGTCTGATCACCGAAGTTAAGCGACAGTGGGCGTTGCTAGTACTTTGATGGGTGACCACTTGGGAACACGGCGTGCCGTTGACAAAATGTTTTTGCACTCCTTTTTTTTAACAACTTTAAATCAAATTGCTTTTAATGTTTAACTATATTTGGTTGGGTGTATTGTAAGACTTTATTTAGACCCCAGCCATGTCAACAGCCATACCTTGTTGAAAACACCGGTTCTTGTCTGATCACCAAAGTTAAGCGACAACGGGCGTTGTTGATACTTGGATGGGTGACCACTTGGGAACACGGCGTGCCGTTGACAAAATGTTTTTGCACTTCTTCTTTTAACAACTCAAAAACAAATTGCTTTAAATGTTAAACCATACTTGGTTGGGTGTATTGTAAGACTTTTTTAAATCTCAGCCATGTCAACAGCCATACCTTGTTGAAAACACCGGATCTCGTCTGATCACCGAAGTTAAGCGACAGTGGGCGTTTTTAGTACTTGGATGGGTGACCACTTTGGAACACGGCATGCCGTTGACAAATTGTTTTTGCACTCCTTTCTTTTTTAACAACTTAAAAACAAATTGCTTCAAATGTTTAACCATACTTGGTTGGGTGTATTGTAAGACTTTATTTAGACCTCAGCCATGTCAACAGCCATACTATGTTTAAAACACCGGTTATCGTCTCATAACCGAAGTTAAGTGACAATAGGCGTTGTCAGTACTTAGATGGGTGACCACTTGGGAACACGGCGTGCCGTTGACACAATGTTTTTGCACTCCTTTTATTTCTTAGATATCAAAAAAATGTTGCTTTAAATGTTTTACCATGCAATGATGCAAGGTTGGAAGTAATGTAAGACATTATTTGGGCCTCAGTCATGTCAACAGCCATACCTTGTTGAAAACACCGGTTCTCGTCTGATCACCGAAGTTAAGCGACAGTGGGCGTTGCTAGTACTTGGATGGGTGACCACTTGGGAACACGGCGTGCCGTTGACAAAATGTTTTTGCACTCCTTTTTTTTAACAACAAATTAAAAACAAATTGCTTTTAATGTTCAACCATATTTGGTTGGGTGTATTGTAAGACTTTATTTAGACCTCAGCCATGTCAACAGCCATACCTTGTTGAAAACACCGGTTCTTGTCTGATCACCGAAGTTAAGCGACAATGGGCGTTGTTAGTACTTGGATGGGTGACCACTTGGGAACACGGCGTGCCGTTGACAAAATGTTTTTGCACTCCCTTTTTTTTAACAACTCAAAAACAAATTGCTTTAAATGTTTAACCATACTTGGTTGGGTGTATTGTAAGACTTTCTTAAAAACTCAGCCATATCAAAAGCCATACCTTGTTGAAAACACCGGTTCTCGTCTGATCACCGAAGTAAAGCGACAATGGGCGTTGTTAGTACTTGGATGGGTGACCACTTGGGAACACGGCGTGCCGTTGACGAAATGTTATTGCACTCCTATTTTTTTTCTTAACTTAAAAACAAATTGCTTTAAATGTTTAACTTTACTTGGTTGGGTGTATTGTAAGACTTTCTTAAAACCTCAGCCATGTAAACAGCCATACCTTGTTGAAAACACTGGTTCTCGTCTGATCACCGAAGTAAAGCGACAATGGGCGTTGTTAGTACTAGGATGGGTGACCACTTGGGAACACGGCGTGCCGTTGACAAAATGTTTTTGAACTCCTTTTATTACTTAAAAACTCAAAAACAAATTGCTTTAAATATTAAACCATTCTTGGTTGGGTGTATTGTAAGACTTTATTTAGACCTCAGCCATGTCAACAGCCATAATTTGTTAAAAACACCGGTTATCGTCTCATAACCAAAGTTAAGTGACAATGGGCGTTGTAAGTACTTAGATGGGTGACCACTTGGGAACACGGCGTGCCGTTGACACAATGTTTTTGCACTCCTTTTATTTCTTACATATCAAAAAAATGTTGGTTTAAATGTTTTACCATGCAATGATGCAAGGTTAGTAGTATTGTAAGACTTTATTTGGGCCTCAGTCACGTCAACAGCCATACCTTGTTGAAAACACCGGTTCTCGTCTGATCATCGAAGTTAAGCGACAGTGGGCGTCGCTAGTACTTGGATGGGTGACCACTTGGGAACACGGCGTGCCGTTGACAAAATGTTTTTCCACTTCTTTTTTTTTTCACAACTTTAAAACAAATTGCTTTTAATGTTTAACCATATTTGGTTGGGTGTATTGTAAGACTTTATTTAGACCTCAGCCATGTCAACAGCCATTCCTTGTTGAAAACACCGGTTCTCGTCTGATCACCAAGTTAAGCGACAATGGGCGCTGTTAGTACTTGGATGGGCGACTACTTGGGAACACGGAGTGCCGTTGACACAATGTTTTTGCTATCCTTTTTTTTAACAACTTAAAAACAAATTGCTCTAAATGTTTAACCATACTTGGTTGGATGTATTGTAAGACTTTCTTAAAACCTCAACCGTTGCAACAGCCATACCTTGTTGAAAACACCGGTTATCTTCTCATAACCGAAGTTTAGTGACAATGGGCGTTGTATGTACTTAGATATGTTACCACTTGGGAACACGGCGTGCCGTTGACACAATGTTTTTGCACTCCTTTTATTTCTTACATATCAAAAAATGTTGCTTTAAATGTTTTAGTATGCAAAGATGCAAGGTTGGAAGTATTTTAAGACTTTTTTTGGGCCTCAGTCATGTCAACAGCCATACCTTGTTGAAAACACCGGTTCCCGTCTGATCACCGTAGCTAAGCGACAGTGGGCGTTGCTAGTACTTGGATGGGTGACCACTTGGGAACACGGCGTGCCGTTGACAAAATGTTTTTGCAATCATTGTTTTTTAACAATTTAAAAACAAATTGCTTTTATTGTTTAACCATACTTGGTTGGGTGTATTGTAAGACTTTCTTAAAACCTCAGCCATGTCAACAGCAATACCTTATTGAAAACGGTTCTCTTTTGATCACCGAAGTTAAGCGACAATGGGCGTTGTTAGTACTTGGATGGGTGACCACTTGGGAACACGGCGTGCCGTTGACACAATGTTTTTGCACTACTTTTATTTCTTACATTTCAAAAAAATGTTGCCTTTAATGTTTTACCATGCAATGATGCAAGTTTGGTAGTTTTGTAAGACTTTATTTGGGCCTCAGTCATGTCAGCAGCCATTCCTTGTTCAAAACACCGGTTCTCGTCTGATCACCGTAGTAAGGCGACAATGGGCGTTGTTAGTACTTGGATGGGTGACCACTTGGGAACACGGCGTGCCGTTAGCCAGATGTTTTTGAACTCCTTTTATTACTTAAAAACTCAAAAACAAATTGCTTTAAAAATTTAACCATTCTTGGTTGTGTGTATTGTAAGACTTTATTATGACCTCAGCCATATCAACAGCAATACCTTGTTGAAAACGGTTCTCGTCTGATCACCGAAGTTAAGCGATAACTGGCGTTGTTAGTACTTGGATGGGTGACCACTTGGGAACACGGCGTGCCGTTAGCCAGATGTTTTTGAACTCCTTTTTTTACTTAACAACTCAAAAACAAATTGCTTTAAAAATTTAACCATTCTTGGTTGTGTGTATTTTAAGACTTTATTATGACCTCAGCCATATCAACAGCAATACCTTGTTGAAAACGGTTCTCGTCTGATCACCGAAGTTAAGCGACAACTGGCGTTGTTAGTACTTGGATGGGTGACCACTTGGGAACACGGCATGCCGTGGACAAAATGTTTTTGAACTCCTTTTATTACTTAACAACTCAAAAACAAATTGCTTTAAATATTTAACCATTCTTGGTTGGGTGTATTGTATGACTTTATTTAGACCTCAGCCATGTCAATAGCCATACTTTGTTTAAAACACCGGTTATCGTCTCATAACCGAAGTTTAGTGACAATGGGCGTTGTAAGTACTTAGATGGGTGACCACTTGGGAACACGGCGTGCCGTTGACACAATATTTTTGCACTCCTTTTATTTCTTACATATCAAAAAAATGTTGCATTCAATGTTTTACCATGAAATGAGGCAAGGTTGGTAGTATTATTAGACTTTATCTGGGCCTCAGTCATGTCAACAGCCATACCTTGTCGAAAACACCGGTTCTCGACTGATCACCGAAGTTAAGTGACAGTGGGCGTTGCTAGTACTTGGATGGGTGACCGCTTGGGAACACGGCGTGCCGTTGAAAAAATGTTTTTGCACTCATTTTTTTTTTACAACTCAAAAACAAATTGCTTTAAATGTTTAACCATACTTGGTTGCGTGTATTGTAAGACTTTATTTAGACCTCAGCCATGTCAACAGCCATACCTTGTTGAAAACACCGGTACTCGTCTAATCACCGAAGTAAAGCGACAATGGGCGTTGTTAATACTTGGATGGATGACCACTTGGGAACACGGCATGCCGTTGACAAAATGTTTTTGCACTCCTTTTATTACTTATCAACTCAAAAACAAATTGCTTTAAATATTTAACCATTCTTGGTTGGGTGTATTGTAAGACTTTATTTAGACCTCAGCCATGTCAATAGCCATACTTTGTTTAAAACACCGGTTATCGTCTCATAACCGAAGTTTAGTGACAATGGGCGTTGTAAGTACTTAGATGGGTGACCACTTGGGAACACGGCGTGCCGTTGACACAATGTTTTTGCACTCCTTTTATTTATTACATATCAAAAAAATGTTTCTTTAAATGTTTTACCATGCAATGAGGCAAGGTTGGTAGTATTATTAGACTTTATTTGGGCCTCAGTCATGTCAACAGCCATACCTTGTTGAAAACACCGGTTCTCGTCTGATCACCGAAGTTAAGCGACAGTGGGCGTTGCTAGTACTTGGATGGGTGACCACTTGGGAACACGGCGTGCCGTTGACAAAATGTTTTTGCACTCCTTTTTTTTTATTAACTCAAAAACAAATTGCTTAAAATGTTTAACTATACTTGGTTGGGTGTATTGTAAGACTTTCTTAGAACCTCAGCCATGTCAAAAGCCATACCTTGTTGAAAACACCGGTACTCGTCTCAAAATCGAAGTTTAGTGACAATGAGCGTTGTATGTACTTAGATGGGTGACCACTTGGGAACACGGCGTGCCGTTGACACAATGTTTTTGCACTCCTTTTATTTCTTACATATCAAAAAAATGTTGCTTTAAATGTTTTACCATGCAATGATGCGAGGTTGTTAGTATTGTAAGGCTTTTTTTGGGTCTCAGTCATGTCAACAGGCATACCTTGTTAAAACACCGGTTCTCGTCTGATCACCGTAGTTAAGCGTGAGTGGGCGTTGCTAGTACTTTAATGGGTGACCACTTGGGAAGACAGCGTGCCGTTGACACAATGTTTTTGCACTCCGTTTTTTTTAAAAACTTAAAAACAAATTGCTTTAAATGTTTAACCATATTTGGTTGGGTGTATTGTAAGACTTTATTTAGACTTCAGCCATGTCAACAGCCATACCTTGTTGAAAACACCGGTTCTCGTCTGATTACCGTAGTTAAGCGACAATGGGCGTTGTTAGTACTTTAATGGGTGACCACCTGGGAACACGGCGTGCCGTTGACAAAATGTTTTTGCACTCCTTTTTTTGCAAACAACTCAAAAACAAATTGCTTCAAATGTTTTACCATACTTGGTTGGGTGAATGGTAAGACTTTCTTAAAACCTCAGCCATGTCAACAGCCATACCTTGTTGAAAACACCGGTTATCGTCTCATAATCGAAGTAAAGTGACAATGAGCGTTGTATGTACTTGGATGGGTGACCACTTGGGAACACGGCGAATCCGTTGACACAATGTTTTTGCAATCATTGTTTTTTAACAACTTAAAAACAAATTGCTTTTAATGTTTAACCATATTTGGTTGGGTGTATTGAAAGACTTTATTTAGACCTTAGCCATGTCAACAGCCATACCTTGTTGAAAACACCGGTTCTCGTCTGATGACCGAAGTTAAGCGACAATGGGCGTTGTTAGTACTTTAATGGGTGACCACCTGGGAACACGGCGTGCCGTTGACAAAATGTTTTTGCACTCCTTTTTTTTTAACAACTCAAAAACGAATTGCTTTAAATGTTTAACCATACTTGGTTGGGTGTATTGTAAGACTTTCTTAAAACCTCAGCCATGTCAACAGCAATACCTTGTTGAAAACGGTTCTTGTTTGATCACCGAAGTTAAGCGACAATGGGCGTTGTAAGTACTTGGATGAATGACTACTTGGGAACACGGCGTGCCGTTAACCAGATGTTTTTGAACTCCTTTTATTACTTAACAACTCAAAAACAAATTGCTTTAAATATTTAACCATTCTTGGTTGGGTGTATTGTAAGACTTTATTTTGACCTCAGCCATATCAACAGCAATGCCTTGTTGAAAACGGTTCTCGTCTGATCACCGAAGTTAAGCGACAATTGACGTTGTTAGTACTTGGATGGGTGACCACTTGGGAAGACGGCATGCCGTTGACAAAATGTTTTTGAACTCCTTTTATTACTTAACAACTCAAAAACAAATTGCTTTAAATATTTAACCATTCTTGGTTGGGTGTATTGTAAGACTTTATTTAGACCTCAGCCATGTCAACAGCCATACCTTGTTGAAAACACCGGTCCTCGTCTGATCACCAAAGTAAAGCGACAATGGGCGTTGTTAGTACTTGGATGGGTGACCACTTGGGAACACGGCGTGCCGTTGACAAAATGTTTTTGCAATCATTGTTTTTTAACAACTTAAAAACAAATTGCTTTTAATGTTTAACCATACTTGGTTGATGTATTGTAAGACTTTATTTAGACCTTAGCCATGTCAACAGCCATACCTTGTTGAAATCACCGGTCCTCGTCTGATCACCAAAGTTAAGCGACAATGGGCGTTGTTAGTACTTGGATGGGTGACCACTTGGGAACACGGCGTGCCGTTGACAAAATGTTTTTGCACTCCTTTTTTTTTAACAACTCAAAAACAAATTGCTTTAAATGTTTAACCATTCTTGGTTGGGTGTATTGTAAGACTTTCTTAAAACCTCAGCCATGTCAAAAGCCATACCTTGTTGAAAACACCGGTACTCGTCTAATCACCGAAGTAAAGCGACAATGGGCGTTGTTAGTACTTGGATGGATGACCACTTGGGAACACGGCATGCCGTTGACAAAATGTTTTTGAACTCCTTTTATTACTTTACAACAGCTCAAAAACAAATTGCTTTAAATGTTTAACCATACTTGGTTGGGTGTATTGTAAGACTTTATTTAGACCTCAGCCATGTCAACAGCCATACCTTGTTGAAAACACCGGTTCTCGTCTGATCACCGAAGCTAAGCGACAGTGGGCGTTGCTAGTACTTGGATGGGTGACCACTTGGGAACACGGCGTGCCGTTGACAAAATGTTTTTGCAATCATTGTTTTTTAACAACTTAAAAACAAATTGCTTTTAATGTTTAACCATACTTGGTTGGATGTATTGTAAGACTTTATTTAGACCTAAGCCATGTCAGCAGCCATACCTTGTTGAAATCACCGGTTCTCGTCTGATTACCAAAGTTAAGCGACAATGGGCGTTGTTAGTACTTGGATGGGTGACCACTTGGGAACACGGCGTGCCGTTGACGCAATGTTTTTACACTCCTTTTATTTCTTACATATCAAAAAAATGTTGATTCAAATGTTTTACCATGCAATGATGCAAGGTTGGTAGTATTGTAATCTTTATTTGGCCCTCAGTCACGTCTAAGCCATACCTTGTTGAAAACACCGGTTCTCGTCTGATCACCGAAGTTAAGCGACAGTGGGCGTTGCTAGTACTTGGATGGGACACCACTTTGGAACACGGCGTGCCGTTGAAAAAATGTTTTTGCACTCCTTTTCTTTTTTAACAACTTAAAAACAAATTGCTTCAAATGTTTAACCATACTTGGTCGGGTGTATTGTAAGACTTTATTTAGACCTCAGCCATGTCAACAGCCATACCTTGTAGAAAACACCGGTTCTCGTCTGATCACCGAAGTTAAGCGACAATGGGCGTTGTAAGTACGTGATGGGTGACCACTTGGGAACACGGCGTGCCGTTGACACAATGTTTTTGCACTCCTTTTATTTCTTACATATCAAAAAAATGTTGCTTTAAATGTTTTACCATGCAATGATGCAAGGTTGGAAGTATTGTAAGACTTTTTTTGGGCCTCAGTCATGTCAACAGGCATACCTTGTTGAAAACACCGGTTCGCGTCTGATCACCGAAGCTAAGCGTTAGTCGGCGTTACTAGCACTTGGATGGGTGACCGCTTGGGAAGACGGTGTGCCTTTAACACAATGTATTTGCACTCCCATTTTTTTATAAACTTAAAAACAAATTGCTTTAAATGTTTAACCATATTTGGTTGGATGTATTGTTAGACTTTATTAAGACCTCAGCCATGTCAACAGCCATACCTTGTTGAAAACACCGGTTCCCGCCTGATCACCGAAGTTAAGCGACAATGAGCGTTGCTAGTACTTGGATGGGTGACCACTTGGGAACACGGCGTGCCGTTGACGCAATGTTTTTACACTCCTTTTATTTCTTACATATCAAAAAAATGTTGCTTGAAATGTTTTACCATGCAATGATGCAAGGTTGGTAGTATTGTAAGACTTTATTCTGGCCTCAGTCAGATCAACAGCCATACCTTGTTGAAAACACCGGTTCTCGTCTGATCACCGAAGTTAAGCGACAGTGGGCGTTGCTAGTACTTGGATGGGTGACCACTTGGGAACACGGCGTGCCGTTGACAAAATGTTTTTGCACTCCTTTTTTTTTAACAACTTAAAAACAAATTGCTTTTAATGTTTAACCATATTTGGTTGGGTGTATTGTAAGACTTTATTTAAACCTCAGCCATGTCAACAGCTATACCTTGTTGAAAAAACCGGTTCTCGTCTGATCACCGAAGTTAAGCGACAATGGGCGTTGTAAGTTCTTGGATGGGTTACCACTTGGGAACACGGCGTGCCGTTGACAAAATGTTTTTGCACTCCTTTTATTTCTTAAATATCAAAAAAATAATGCTTCAAATGTTTTACCATGCAATGATGCAAGGTTGGAAGTATTGTTAGACTTTATTTGGGCCTCAGTCACGTCAACAGCCATACCTTGTTGAAAACACAGGTCACGTTTGATCACCGAAGTTACGCGACAGTGGGCGTTGCTAGTACTTTAATGGGTGACCGCTTGGGAACACGGCGTGCCGTTGACAAAATGTTTTTGAAATCCTTTCTTTTTTAACAACTTAAAAACAAATTGCTTTTAATGTTTAACCATACTTGGTTGGGTGTATTGTAAGACTTTATTTAGACCTTAGCCATGTCAACAGCCATACCTTGTAGAAAACACCTGTTCTCGTCTGTTCACCGAAGTAAAGCGACAATGGGCGTTGTTAGTACTTGGATGGGTGACCACTTGGGAACACGGCGTGCCGTTGACAAAATGTTTTTGCACTCCTTTTTTTTTAACAACTCAAAAACAAATTGCTTTAAATGTTTAACCATACTTGGTTGGGTGTATTGTAAGACTTTCTTAAAACCTCAGCCATGTCAACAGCCATACCTTGTAGAAAACACCGGTTCTCGTCTGATCACCGAAGTAAAGCGACAATGGGCGTTGTAAGTACGTGATGGGAGACCACTTGGGAACACGGCGTGCCGTTGACTCATTGTTTTTGCACTCCTTTTATTTCTCACATATCAAAAAAATGTTGCTTTAAATGTTTTACCATGCAATGAGGCAAGGTTGGTAGTATTGTAAGACTTTCTTAAAACCTCAGCCATGTCAACAGCCATATCTGTTGAAAACGCCGGTTCTCGTCTGATCACCGAAGTAAAGCGACAATGGGCGTTGTTAGTACTAAGATGGGTGACCACTTGGGAACACGACGTGCCGTTGACAAAATGTTTTTGAACTCCTTTTATTACTTAACAACTCAAAAACAAATTGCTTTAAAAATTTAACCATTCTTGGTTGGGTGTATTGTAAGACTTTATTTAGACCTCAGCCATGTCAACAGCTATACCTTGTTGAAAACACTGGTTCTTGTCTGATCACCGAAGTTAAGCGACAGTGGGCGTTGCTAGTACTTGGATGGGTGACCACTTGGGAACACGGCGTGCCGTTGACAAAATGTTTTTGCATTCCTTTTTTTTTACAACTTAAAAACAAATTTCTTTTAATGTTTAACCATATTTGGTTGGGTGTATTGTAAGACTTAATTTAGACCTCAGCCATGTCAACAGCTATACCTTGTTGAAAACACCGGTTCTCGTCTGATCACCGAAGTTAAGCGACAATGGGCGTTGTTAGTACTTGGATGGGTGACCACTTGGGAACACGGCGTGCCGTTGACAAAATGTTTTCGAACTCCTTTTATTACTTAACAACTCAAAAACAAATTGCTTTAAATATTTAACCATTCTTGGTTGGGTGTATTGTAAGACTTTCTTAAAACCTCAGCCATGTCAAAAGCCATACCTTGTTGAAAACACCGGTACTCGTCTAATCACCGAAGTAAAGCGACAATGGGCGTTGTTAGTACTTGGATGGATGACCACTTGGGAACACGGCATGCCGTTGACAAAATGTTTTTGAACTCCTTTTATTACTTTACAACAGCTCAAAAACAAATTGCTTTAAATGTTTAACCATACTTGGTTGGGTGTATTGTAAGACTTTATTTAGACCTCAGCCATGTCAACAGCCATACCTTGTTGAAAACACCGGTTCCCGTCTGATCACCGAAGTTAAGCGGCAATGGGCGTTGTTAGTACTTGGATGGGTGACCACTTGGGAACACGGCGTGCCGTTGACGCAATGTTTTTACACTCCTTTTATTTCTTACATATCAAAAAAATGTTGATTCAAATGTTTTACCATGCAATGATGCAAGGTTGGTAGTATTGTAAGACTTTATTTGGGCCTCAATCACGTCTAAGCCATACCTTGTTGAAAACACCGGTTCTCGTCTGATCACCGAAGTTAAGCGACAGTGGGCGTTGCTAGTACTTGGATGGGACACCACTTTGGAACACGGCGTGCCGTTGAAAAAATGTTTTTGCACTCCTTTCTTTTTTAACAACTTAAAAACAAATTGCTTTAAATGTTTAACCATACTTGGTTGGGTGTATTGTAAGACTTTATTTAGGCCTCAGTCATGTCAACAGCCATACCTTGTTGAGAACACCGGTTCTCGCCTGATCACCGAAGTTAAGCGACGGAGGGCGTTGCTAGTACTTGGATGGGTGACCACTTGGGAACACGGCGTGCCGTTGACAAAATATTTTGCACTCCTTTCTTTTTTAACAACTTAAAAACAAATTGCTTCAAATGTTTAACGATACTTGGTCGGGTGTATTGTAAGACTTTATTTAGACCTCAGCCATGTCAACAGCCATACCTTGTAGAAAACACCGGTTCTCGTCTGATCACCGAAGTTAAGCGACAATGGGCGTTGTAAGTACGTGATGGGTGACCACTTGGGAACACGGCGTGCCGTTGACACAATGTTTTTGCACTCCTTTTATTTCTTACATATCAAAAAAATGTTGCTTTAAATGTTTTACCATGCAATGATGCAAGGTTGGAAGTATTGTAAGACTTTTTTTGGGCCTCAGTCATGTCAACAGGCATACCTTGTTGAAAACACCGGTTCTCGTCTGATCACCGAAGCTAAGCGTTAGTCGGCGTTACTAGTACTTGGATGGGTGACCGCTTGGGAAGACGGCGTGCCTTTAACACAATGTATTTGCACTCCCTTTTTTTTATAAACTTAAAAACAAATTGCTTAAAATGTTTAACCATATTTGGTTGGATGTATTGTAAGACTTTATTAAGACCTCAGCCATGTCAACAGCCATACCTTGTTGAAAACACCGGTTCCCGCCTGTTCACCGAAGTTAAGCGACAATGAGCGTTGCTAGTACTTGGATGGGTGACCACTTGGGAACACGGCGTGCCGTTGACGCAATGTTTTTACACTCCTTTTATTTCTTACATATCAAAAAAATGTTGCTTGAAATGTTTTACCATGCAATGATGCAAGGTTGGTAGTATTGTAAGACTTTATTCTGGCCTCAGTCATATCAACAGCCATACCTTGTTGAAAACACCGGTTCTCGTCTGATCACCGAAGTTAAGCGACAGTGGGCGTTGCTAGTACTTGGATGGGTGACCACTTGGGAACACGGCGTGCCGTTGACACAATGTTTTTACACTCCTTTTATTTCTTACATATCAAAAAAATGTTGCTTTAAATGTTTTACCATGCAATGATGCAAGGTTAGTAGTATTGTAAGACTTTATTTGGGCCTCAGTCACGTCAACAGCCATACCTTGTTGAAAACACCGGTTCTCGTCTGATCACCGAAGTTAAGCGACAGTGGGCGTCGCTAGTACTTGGATGGGTGACCACTTGGGAACACGGCGTGCCGTTGACAAAATGTTTTTGCACTTTTTTTTTTTCACAACTTTAAAACAAATTGCTTTTAATGTTTAACCATATTTGGTTGGGTGTATTGTAAGATTTTATTTAGACCTCAGCCATGTCAACAGCCATTCCTTGTTGAAAACACCGGTTCTCGTCTGATCACCGAAGTTAAGCGACAATGGGCGTTGTTAGTACTTGGATGGGTGACCACTTGGGAACACGGCGTGCCGTTGACAAAATGTTTTTGAATCCTTTTTTTTTAACAACTCAAAAACAAATTGCTTTAAATGTTTAACCATACTTGGTTGGGTGTATTGTAAGACTTTCTTAAAACCTCAGCCATGTCAACAGCCATACTTTGTTTAAAACACCGGTTATCGTCTCATAACCGAAGTTTAGTGACAATGGGCGTTGCTAGTACTTGGATGGGTGACCACTGTAAGACTTTCTTAAAACCTCAGCCATGTCAACAGCAATACTTTGTTTAAAACACCGGTTATCGTCTCATAGCCGAAGTTAAGTGACAATGGGCGATGTGAGTACTTGGATGGGTGACCACTTGGGAACACGGCGTGCCGTTGACAAAATGTTTTTGCACTCCTTTTTTTTAACAACTTTAAAACAAATTGCTTTTAATGTTTTACCATATTTGGTTGGGTGTATTGTAAGACTTTATTTAGACCTCAGCCATGTCAACAGCCATACTTTGTTTAAAACACCGGTTATCGTCTCATAACCGAAGTTAAGTGACAATGGGCATTGTAAGTACTTAGATGGGTGACCACTTGGGAACACGGCGTGCCGTTGACAAAATGTTTTTGCACTCCTTTTTTTTTAAACAACTTAAAAACAAATTGCTTTAAATGTTTAACCATACTTGGTTGGGTGTATTGTAAGACTTTCTTAAAACCTCAGCCATGTCAACAGCCATACCTTGTTGAAAAAACCGGTTCTCGTCTGATCACCGAAGTAAAGCGACAATGGGCGTTGTTAGTACTTGGATGGGTGACCACTTGGGAACACGGCGTGCCGCTGACGAAATGTTTTTGCATTCCTTTTTTTTTCACAACTTAAAAACAAATTGCTTTTAATGTTTAACCATATTTGGTTGTGTGTATTGTAAGACTTTATTTAGACCTCAGCCATGTCAACAGCCATACCATGTTGAAAACACCGGTTCTCGTCTGATCACCGTAGTTAAGCGACTGTGGGCGTTGCTAGTACTTGGATGGGTGACCACTTGGGAACACGGCGTGCCGTTGACAAAATGTTTTTGCATTCCTTTTTTTTTAACAACTTAAAAACAAATTGCTTTTAATGTTTAACCATATTTGGTTGGGTGTATTGTAAGACTTAATTTAGACCTCAGCCATGTCAACAGCTATACCTTGTTGAAAACACCGGTTCTCGTCTGATCACCGAAGTTAAGCGACAATGGGCGTTGTTAGTACTTGGATGGGTGACCACTTGGGAACACGGCGTGCCGTTGAAAAAATGTTTTTGCACTCCTTTTTTTTTTAACAACTCAAAAACAAATTGCTCTAAATGTTTAACCATACTTGGTTGGATGTATTGTAAGACTTTCTTAAAACCTCAGCCATGTCAACAGCCATACCTTGTTGAAAACACCGGTTATCTTCTCATAACCGAAGTTAAGTGACAATGGGCGTTGTATGTACTTAGATGGGTTACCACTTGTGAACACGGCGTGCCGTTGACACAATGTTTTTGCACTCCTTTTATTTCTTACATATCAAAAAAATGTTGCTTCAAATGTTTTACCATGCAATGATGCAAGGTTAGAGGTATTGTAAGACTTTTTTTGGGCCTCAGTCATGTCAACAGCCATACCTTGTTGAAAACACCGGTTCTCGTCTGATCATCGAAGTTAAGCGACAATGGGCGTTGTTAGTACTTGGATGGGTGACCACTTGGGAACACGGCGTGCCGTTGACAAAATGTTTTTGCACTCCTTTTTTTAAAACAACTCAAAAACAAATTGCTTCAAATGTTTAAACATACTTGGTTGGGTGTTTTGTAAGACTTTCTTAAAACTACAGCCATGTCAACAGCCATACCTTGTTGAAAACGCCGGTTATCGTCTTATAATCGAAGTAAAGTGACAATGAGCGTTGTTAGTACTTGGATGGGTGACCACTTGGGAACACGGCGTGCCGTTGACACAATGTTTTCGCGCTCCTTTTATTTCTTACATATCAAAAAATGTTGCTTTAAATGTTTTACCATGCAATGATGCAAGGTTGTTAGTCTTGTAAGGCTTTGTTTGGGCCTCAGTCATGTCAACAGGCATACCTTGTTAAAAACACCGGTTCTCGTCTGATCACCGAAGTTAAGCGTTAGTGGGCGTTGCTATTACTTTAATGGGTGACCGCTTGGGAAGACGGCGTGCCGTTGACGCAATGTTTTTGCACTCCGTTTTTTTTAACAACTTAAAAACAAATTGCTTTAAATGTTCAACCATATTTGGTTGGGTGTATTGTAAGACTTTATTTAGACCTCAGCCATGTCAACAGCCATACCTTGTTAAAAACACCGGTTCTCGTCTGATCACCGAAGTAAAGCGACAATGGGAGTTGCTAGTACTTGAATGGGTGACCACTTGGGAACACGGCGTGCCGTTGACACAATGTTCTGGCACTCCTTTTATTTCTTATATAACAAAAAAATGTTGCTTTAAATGTTTAACCATGCAATGATGCAAGGTTGGAAGTAATGTAAGACATTATTTGGGCCTCAGTCATGTCAACAGCCATACCTTGTTGAAAACACCGGTTCTCGTCTGATCACCGAAGTTAAGCGACAGTGGGCGTTGCTAGTACTTGGATGGGTGACCACTTGGGAACACGGCGTGCCGTTGACAAAATGTTTGGCACTCCTTTTTTTTTACAACAAATTCAAAACAAAATGCTTTTAATGTTCAACCATATTTGGTTGGGTGTATTGTAAGACTTTATTTAGACCTCAGCCATGTCAACAGCCATACCTTGTTGAAAACACCGGTTCTTGTCTGATCACTGAAGTTAAGCGACAATAGGCACAACGCCCACTTGGATGGGTGACCCCTTGGGAACACGGCGTGCCGTTGACAAAATGTTTTTGCACTCCTTTTTTTTTAACAACTCAAAAACAAATTGCTTTAAATGTTTAACCATACTTGGTTGGGTGTATTGTAAGACTTTCTTAAAACCTCAGCCATGTCAACAGCCATACCTTGTTGAAAACACTAGTTTTCGTCTGATCACCGAAGTAAAGCGACAATGGGCGTTGTAAGTACTCGGATGGGTGACCACTTGTGAACACGGCGTGCCGTTGACAAAATGTTTTTGAACTCCTTTTATTACTTAAAAACTCAAAAACAAATTGCTTTAAATATTGAACAATTCTTGGTTGGGTGTGTTGTAAGACTTTATTTAGACCTAAGCCATGTCAGCAGCCATACCTTGTTGAAATCACCGGTTCTCGTCTGATTACCAAAGTTAAGCGACAATGGGCGTTGTTAGTACTTGGATGGGTGACCACTTGGGAACACGGCGTGCCGTTGACGCAATGTTTTTACACTCCTTTTATTTCTTACATATCAAAAAAATGTTGATTCAAATGTTTTACCATGCAATGATGCAAGGTTGGTAGTATTGTAATCTTTATTTGGCCCTCAGTCACGTCTAAGCCATACCTTGTTGAAAACACCGGTTCTCGTCTGATCACCGAAGTTAAGCGACAGTGGGCGTTGCTATTACTTGGATGGGACACCACTTTGGAACACGGCGTGCCGTTGAAAAAATGTTTTTGCACTCCTTTTCTTTTTTAACAACTTAAAAACAAATTGCTTCAAATGTTTAACCATACTTGGTCGGGTGTATTGTAAGACTTTATTTAGACCTCAGCCATGTCAACAGCCATACCTTGTAGAAAACACCGGTTCTCGTCTGATCACCGAAGTTAAGCGACAATGGGCGTTGTAAGTACGTGATGGGTGACCACTTGGGAACACGGCGTGCCGTTGACACAATGTTTTTGCACTCCTTTTATTTCTTACATATCAAAAAAATGTTGCTTTAAATGTTTTACCATGCAATGATGCAAGGTTGGAAGTATTGTAAGACTTTTTTTGGGCCTCAGTCATGTCAACAGGCATACCTTGTTGAAAACACCGGTTCGCGTCTGATCACCGAAGCTAAGCGTTAGTCGGCGTTACTAGCACTTGGATGGGTGACCGCTTGGGAAGACGGCGTGCCTTTAACACAATGTATTTGCACTCCCTTTTTTTTATAAACTTAAAAACAAATTGCTTTAAATGTTTAACCATATTTGGTTGGATGTATTGTTAGACTTTATTAAGACCTCAGCCATGTCAACAGCCATACCTTGTTGAAAACACCGGTTCCCGCCTGATCACCGAAGTTAAGCGACAATGAGCGTTGCTAGTACTTGGATGGGTGACCACTTGGGAACACGGCGTGCCGTTGACGCAATGTTTTTACACTCCTTTTATTTCTTACATATCAAAAAAATGTTGCTTGAAATGTTTTACCATGCAATGATGCAAGGTTGGTAGTATTGTAAGACTTTATTCTGGCCTCAGTCAGATCAACAGCCATACCTTGTTGAAAACACCGGTTCTCGTCTGATCACCGAAGTTAAGCGACAGTGGGCGTTGCTAGTACTTGGATGGGTGACCACTTGGGAACACGGCGTGCCGTTGACAAAATGTTTTTGCACTCCTTTTTTTTTAACAACTTAAAAACAAATTGCTTTTAATGTTTAACCATATTTGGTTGGGTGTATTGTAAGACTTTATTTAAACCTCAGCCATGTCAACAGCTATACCTTGTTGAAAAAACCGGTTCTCGTCTGATCACCGAAGTTAAGCGACAATGGGCGTTGTAAGTTCTTGGATGGGTTACCACTTGGGAACACGGCGTGCCGTTGACAAAATGTTTTTGCACTCCTTTTATTTCTTAAATATCAAAAAAATAATGCTTCAAATGTTTTACCATGCAATGATGCAAGGTTGGAAGTATTGTAAGACTTTTTTTGGGCCTCAGTCACGTCAACAGCCATACCTTGTTGAAAACACAGGTCACGTTTGATCACCGAAGTTACGCGACAGTGGGCGTTGCTAGTACTTTAATGGGTGACCGCTTGGGAACACGGCGTGCCGTTGACAAAATGTTTTTGAAATCCTTTCTTTTTTAACAACTTAAAAACAAATTGCTTTTAATGTTTAACCATACTTGGTTGGGTGTATTGTAAGACTTTATTTAGACCTTAGCCATGTCAACAGCCATACCTTGTAGAAAACACCGGTTCTCGTCTGATCACCGAAGTTAAGCGACAATGGGCGTTGTAAGTACGTGATGGGTGACCACTTGGGAACACGGCGTGCCGTTGACACAATGTTTTTGCACTCCTTTTATTTCTTACATATCAAAAAAATGTTGCTTTAAATGTTTTACCATGCAATGATGCAAGGTTGGAAGTATTGTAAGACTTTTTTTGGGCCTCAGTCATGTCAACAGGCATACCTTGTTGAAAACACCGGTTCTCGTCTGATCACCGAAGCTAAGCGTTAGTCGGCGTTACTAGTACTTGGATGGGTGACCGCTTGGGAAGACGGCGTGCCTTTAACACAATGTATTTGCACTCCCTTTTTTTTATAAACTTAAAAACAAATTGCTTAAAATGTTTAACCATATTTGGTTGGATGTATTGTAAGACTTTATTAAGACCTCAGCCATGTCAACAGCCATACCTTGTTGAAAACACCGGTTCCCGCCTGTTCACCGAAGTTAAGCGACAATGAGCGTTGCTAGTACTTGGATGGGTGACCACTTGGGAACACGGCGTGCCGTTGACGCAATGTTTTTACACTCCTTTTATTTCTTACATATCAAAAAAATGTTGCTTGAAATGTTTTACCATGCAATGATGCAAGGTTGGTAGTATTGTAAGACTTTATTCTGGCCTCAGTCATATCAACAGCCATACCTTGTTGAAAACACCGGTTCTCGTCTGATCACCGAAGTTAAGCGACAGTGGGCGTTGCTAGTACTTGGATGGGTGACCACTTGGGAACACGGCGTGCCGTTGACACAATGTTTTTGCACTCCTTTTATTTCTTACATATCAAAAAAATGTTGCTTTAAATGTTTTACCATGCAATGATGCAAGGTTAGTAGTATTGTAAGACTTTATTTGGGCCTCAGTCACGTCAACAGCCATACCTTGTTGAAAACACCGGTTCTCGTCTGATCACCGAAGTTAAGCGACAGTGGGCGTCGCTAGTACTTGGATGGGTGACCACTTGGGAACACGGCGTGCCGTTGACAAAATGTTTTTGCACTTTTTTTTTTTCACAACTTTAAAACAAATTGCTTTTAATGTTTAACCATATTTGGTTGGGTGTATTGTAAGATTTTATTTAGACCTCAGCCATGTCAACAGCCATTCCTTGTTGAAAACACCGGTTCTCGTCTGATCACCGAAGTTAAGCGACAATGGGCGTTGTTAGTACTTGGATGGGTGACCACTTGGGAACACGGCGTGCCGTTGACAAAATGTTTTTGAATCCTTTTTTTTTAACAACTCAAAAACAAATTGCTTTAAATGTTTAACCATACTTGGTTGGGTGTATTGTAAGACTTTCTTAAAACCTCAGCCATGTCAACAGCCATACTTTGTTTAAAACACCGGTTATCGTCTCATAACCGAAGTTTAGTGACAATGGGCGTTGCTAGTACTTGGATGGGTGACCACTGTAAGACTTTCTTAAAACCTCAGCCATGTCAACAGCAATACTTTGTTTAAAACACCGGTTATCGTCTCATAGCCGAAGTTAAGTGACAATGGGCGATGTGAGTACTTGGATGGGTGACCACTTGGGAACACGGCGTGCCGTTGACAAAATGTTTTTGCACTCCTTTTTTTTAACAACTTTAAAACAAATTGCTTTTAATGTTTTACCATATTTGGTTGGGTGTATTGTAAGACTTTATTTAGACCTCAGCCATGTCAACAGCCATACTTTGTTTAAAACACCGGTTATCGTCTCATAACCGAAGTTAAGTGACAATGGGCATTGTAAGTACTTAGATGGGTGACCACTTGTGAACACGGCGTGCCGTTGACAAAATGTTTTTGCACTCCTTTTTTTTTAAACAACTTAAAAACAAATTGCTTTAAATGTTTAACCATACTTGGTTGGGTGTATTGTAAGACTTTCTTAAAACCTCAGCCATGTCAACAGCCATACCTTGTTGAAAAAACCGGTTCTCGTCTGATCACCGAAGTAAAGCGACAATGGGCGTTGTTAGTACTTGGATGGGTGACCACTTGGGAACACGGCGTGCCGCTGACGAAATGTTTTTGCATTCCTTTTTTTTTCACAACTTAAAAACAAATTGCTTTTAATGTTTAACCATATTTGGTTGTGTGTATTGTAAGACTTTATTTAGACCTCAGCCATGTCAACAGCCATACCATGTTGAAAACACCGGTTCTCGTCTGATCACCGTAGTTAAGCGACTGTGGGCGTTGCTAGTACTTGGATGGGTGACCACTTGGGAACACGGCGTGCCGTTGACAAAATGTTTTTGCATTCCTTTTTTTTTAACAACTTAAAAACAAATTGCTTTTAATGTTTAACCATATTTGGTTGGGTGTATTGTAAGACTTAATTTAGACCTCAGCCATGTCAACAGCTATACCTTGTTGAAAACACCGGTTCTCGTCTGATCACCGAAGTTAAGCGACAATGGGCGTTGTTAGTACTTGGATGGGTGACCACTTGGGAACACGGCGTGCCGTTGAAAAAATGTTTTTGCACTCCTTTTTTTTTTAACAACTCAAAAACAAATTGCTCTAAATGTTTAACCATACTTGGTTGGATGTATTGTAAGACTTTCTTAAAACCTCAGCCATGTCAACAGCCATACCTTGTTGAAAACACCGGTTATCTTCTCATAACCGAAGTTAAGTGACAATGGGCGTTGTATGTACTTAGATGGGTTACCACTTGTGAACACGGCGTGCCGTTGACACAATGTTTTTGCACTCCTTTTATTTCTTACATATCAAAAAAATGTTGCTTCAAATGTTTTACCATGCAATGATGCAAGGTTAGAGGTATTGTAAGACTTTTTTTGGGCCTCAGTCATGTCAACAGCCATACCTTGTTGAAAACACCGGTTCTCGTCTGATCATCGAAGTTAAGCGACAATGGGCGTTGTTAGTACTTGGATGGGTGACCACTTGGGAACACGGCGTGCCGTTGACAAAATGTTTTTGCACTCCTTTTTTTAAAACAACTCAAAAACAAATTGCTTCAAATGTTTAAACATACTTGGTTGGGTGTTTTGTAAGACTTTCTTAAAACTACAGCCATGTCAACAGCCATACCTTGTTGAAAACGCCGGTTATCGTCTTATAATCGAAGTAAAGTGACAATGAGCGTTGTTAGTACTTGGATGGGTGACCACTTGGGAACACGGCGTGCCGTTGACACAATGTTTTCGCGCTCCTTTTATTTCTTACATATCAAAAAATGTTGCTTTAAATGTTTTACCATGCAATGATGCAAGGTTGTTAGTCTTGTAAGGCTTTGTTTTTGCCTCAGTCATGTCAACAGGCATACCTTGTTAAAAACACCGGTTCTCGTCTGATCACCGAAGTTAAGCGTTAGTGGGCGTTGCTATTACTTTAATGGGTGACCGCTTGGGAAGACGGCGTGCCGTTGACGCAATGTTTTTGCACTCCGTTTTTTTTAACAACTTAAAAACAAATTGCTTTAAATGTTCAACCATATTTGGTTGGGTGTATTGTAAGACTTTATTTAGACCTCAGCCATGTCAACAGCCATACCTTGTTAAAAACACCGGTTCTCGTCTGATCACCGAAGTAAAGCGACAATGGGAGTTGCTAGTACTTGAATGGGTGACCACTTGGGAACACGGCGTGCCGTTGACACAATGTTCTGGCACTCCTTTTATTTCTTATATAACAAAAAAATGTTGCTTTAAATGTTTAACCATGCAATGATGCAAGGTTGGAAGTAATGTAAGACATTATTTGGGCCTCAGTCATGTCAACAGCCATACCTTGTTGAAAACACCGGTTCTCGTCTGATCACCGAAGTTAAGCGACAGTGGGCGTTGCTAGTACTTGGATGGGTGACCACTTGGGAACACGGCGTGCCGTTGACAAAATGTTTGGCACTCCTTTTTTTTTACAACAAATTCAAAACAAAATGCTTTTAATGTTCAACCATATTTGGTTGGGTGTATTGTAAGACTTTATTTAGACCTCAGCCATGTCAACAGCCATACCTTGTTGAAAACACCGGTTCTTGTCTGATCACTGAAGTTAAGCGACAATAGGCACAACGCCCACTTGGATGGGTGACCCCTTGGGAACACGGCGTGCCGTTGACAAAATGTTTTTGCACTCCTTTTTTTTTAACAACTCAAAAACAAATTGCTTTAAATGTTTAACCATACTTGGTTGGGTGTATTGTAAGACTTTCTTAAAACCTCAGCCATGTCAACAGCCATACCTTGTTGAAAACACTAGTTTTCGTCTGATCACCGAAGTAAAGCGACAATGGGCGTTGTAAGTACTCGGATGGGTGACCACTTGTGAACACGGCGTGCCGTTGACAAAATGTTTTTGAACTCCTTTTATTACTTAAAAACTCAAAAACAAATTGCTTTAAATATTGAACAATTCTTGGTTGGGTGTGTTGTAAGACTTTATTTAGACCTCAGCCATGTCAACAGCCATACTTTGTTTAAAACACCGGTTATCGTCTCATAACCGAAGTAAAGTGACAATGGGCGATGTGAGTACTTGGATGGGTGACCACTTGGGAACACGGCGTGCCGTTGACAAAATGTTTTTGCACTCCTTTTCTTTAACAACTTTAAAACAAATTGCTTTTAATGTTTAACCATATTTGTTTGGGTGTATTGTAGGACTTTATTTAGACCCCAGCCATGTCAACAGCCATACCTTGTTGAAAACACCGGTTCTTGTCTGATCACCGAAGTTAAGCGACAATGGGCGTTGTTGGTACTTGGATGGGTGACCACTTGGGAACACGGCGTGCCGTTGACAAAATCTTTTTGCACTCCTTTTTTTACAACTCAAAAAGAAATTGCTTTAAATGTTTAACCATACTTGGTTGGGTGTATTGAAAGACTTTCTTACAACCTCAGCCATATCAACAGCCATACCTTGTTGAAAACACCGGTTCTCGTCTGAGCACCGAAGTAAAGCGACAATGGGCGTTGTTAGTACTAGGATGGGAGACCACTTGGGAACACGGCATGCCGTTGACAAAATGTTTTTGAACTCCTTTTATTACTTAAAAACTCAGAAACAAATTGCTTTAAATATTTAACCATTCTTGGTTGGGTGTATTGTAAAACTTTATTAAGACCTCAACCATGTCAACAGCCATACTTTGTTTAAAACACCGGTTATCGTCTCATAACAGAAGTTAATTGACAATGGGCGTTGTAAGTACTTAGATGGGTGACCACTTGGGAACACGGCGTGCCGTTGACAGAATGTTTTTGCACTCCTTTTATTTCTAACATATCAAAAAAATGTTGCTTTAAATGTTTAACCATGCAATGATGCAAGGTTGGTAGTATTGTAAGACTTTATTTGGGCCTCAATCATGTCAACAGCCATACCTTGTTGAAAACACCGGTTCTCGTCTGATCACTGAAGTTAAGCGACAGTGGGCGTCGCTAGTACTTGGATGGGTGACCACTCGGGAACTCGGCATGCCGTTGACACAATGTTTTTGCTATCTTTTTTTTAACAACTTAAAAACAAATTGCTTTTAATGTTGAACCATATTTGGTTGGGTGTATTGTAAGACTTTATTTAGACCTCAGCCATGTCAACAGAAATACCTTGTTGAAAACGGTTCTCGTCTGATCACCAAAATTAAGCGACAATGGGCGTTGTTAGCTCTTGGATGGGTGATCACTTGGGAACACGGCGTGCCGTTGACAAAATGTTTTTGCACTCCTTTTATTTCTTACATATCAAAAAAATGTTGCTTTCAATGTTTTACCATGCAATGATGCAAGGTTGGTAGTATTGTTAGACTTTATTTGGGCCTCAGTCATGTCAACAGCCATACCTAGTTGAAAACACCGGTTCTCGTCTGATCACCGAAGTAAAAGTGACAATGGGCGTTGTAAGTACTTAGATGGGTGACCACTTGGGAACACGGCGTGCCGTTGACACAATGTTTTTGCACTCCTTTTATTTCTTACATATCAAAAAAATGTTGCCTTTAATGTTTTACCATGCAATGATGCAAGGTTGGTAGTATTGTTAGACTTTATTTAGGCCTCAGTCATGTCAACAGCCATACCTTGTAGAAAACACCGGTTCTTGTCTGATCACCGAAGTTAAGCGACAATGGGCACAACGCCCACTTGGATGGGTGACCACTTGGGAACACGGCGTGCCGTTGACAAAATGTTTTTGCACTCCTTTTTTTTTAACAACTCAAAAACAAATTGCTTTAAATGTTTAACCATACTTGGTTGGGTGTATTGTAAGACTTTCTTAAAACCTCAGCCATGTCAACAGCCATACCTTGTTGAAAACACCGGTTCTCGTCTGATCACCGAAGTAAAGCGACAATGGGCGTTGTTAGTACTTGGATGGGTGACCACTTGGGAACACGGCGTGCCGTTGACGAAATGTTATTGCACTCCTATTTTTTTTCTTAACTTAAAAACAAATTGCTTTAAATGTTTAACTTTACTTGGTTGGGTGTATTGTAAGACTTTCTTAAAACCTCAGCCATGTCAACAGCCATACCTTGTTGAAAACACTGGTTCTCGTCTGATCACCGAAGTAAAGCGACAATGGGCGTTGTTAGTACTAGGATGGGTGACCACTTGGGAACACGGCGTGCCGTTGACAAAATGTTTTTGAACTCCTTTTATTACTTAAAAACTCAAAAACAAATTGCTTTAAATATTGAACCATTCTTGGTTGGGTGTATTGTAAGACTTTATTTAGACCTCAGCCATGTCAACAGCCATAATTTGTTAAAAACACCGGTTATCGTCTCATAACCAAAGTTAAGTGACAATGGGCGTTGTAAGTACTTAGATGGGTGACCACTTGGGAACACGGCGTGCCGTTGACACAATGTTTTTGCACTCCTTTTATTTCATACATATCAAAAAAATGTTGGTTTAAATGTTTTACCATGCAATGATGCAAGGTTAGTAGTATTGTAAGACTTTATTTGGGCCTCAGTCACGTCAACAGCCATACCTTGTTGAAAACACCGGTTCTCGTCTGATCATCGAAGTTAAGCGACAGTGGGCGTCGCTAGTACTTGGATGGGTGACCACTTGGGAACACGGCGTGCCGTTGACAAAATGTTTTTGCACTTTTTTTTTTTTTCACAACTTTAAAACAAATTGCTTTTAATGTTTAACCATATTTGGTTGGGTGTATTGTAAGACTTTATTTAGACCTCAGCCATGTCAACAGCCATTCCTTGTTGAAAACACCGGTTCTCGTCTGATCACCGAAGTTAAGCGACAATGGGCGTTGTTAGTACTTGGATGGGTGACCACTTGGGAACACGGCGTGCCGTTGACAAAATGTTTTTGAATCCTTTTTTTTTAACAACTCAAAAACAAATTGCTTTAAATGTTTAACCATACTTGGTTGGGTGTATTGTAAGACTTTCTTAAAACCTCAGCCATGTCAACAGCCATACTTTGTTTAAAACACCGGTTATCTTCTCATAACCGAAGTTAAGTGACAATAGGCGTTGCTAGTACTTGGATGGGTGACCACTTGGGAACACGGCGTGCCGTTGACAAAATGTTTTTGCACTCCTTTTTTTTTAACAACTCAAAAACAAATTGCTTTAAGTGTTTAACCATACTTGGTTGGGTGTATTGTAAGACTTTCTTAAAACCTCAGCCATGTCAACAGCCATACTTTGTTTAAAACACCGGTTATCGTCTCATAGCCGAAGTTAAGTGACAATGGGCGATGTGAGTACTTGGATGGGTGACCACTTGGGAACACGGCGTGCCGTTGACAAAATGTTTTTGCACTCCTTTTTTTTAACAACTTTAAAACAAATTGCTTTTAATGTTTAACCATATTTGTTTGGGTGTATTGTAAGACTTTATTTAGACCCCAGCCATGTCAACAGCCATACCTTGTTGAAAACACCGGTTCTTGTCTGATCACCGAAGTTAAGCGACAATGGGCGTTGTTGGTACTTGGATGGGTGACCACTTGGGAACACGGCGTGCCGTTGACAAAATGTTTTTGCACTCCTTTTTTTTTAATCACTAAAAAACAAATAGCTTTTAATGTTTCACCATATTTGGTTGGGTGTATTGTAAGACTTTATTTAGACCTCACCCATGTCAACAGCCATACTTTGTTTAAAACACCGGTTATCGTCTCATAACCGAAGTTAAGTGACAATGGGCATTGTAAGTACTTAGATGGGTGACCACTTGGGAACACGGCGTGCCGTTGACAAAATGTTTTTGCACTCCTTTTTTTTTAAACAACTTAAAAACAAATTGCTTTAAATGTTTAACCATACTTGGTTAGGTGTATTGTAAGACTTTCTTAAAACCTCAGCCATGTCAACAGCCATACCTTGTTGAAAAAACCGGTTCTCGTCTGATCACCGAAGTAAAGCGACAATGGGCGTTGTTAGTACTTGGATGGGTGACCACTTGGGAACACGGCGTGCCGTTGACGAAATGTTTTTGCATTCCTTTTTTTTTAACAACTTAAAAACAAATTGCTTTTAATGTTTAACCATACTTGGTTGGGTGTATTGTAAGACTTTCTTAAAACCTCAGCCATGTCAACAGCCATACCTTGTTGAAAAAACCGGTTCTCGTCTGATCACCGAAGTAAAGCGACAATGGGCGTTGTTAGTACTTGGATGGGTGACCACTTGGGAACACGGCGTGCCGTTGACGAAATGTTTTTGCATTCCTTTTTTTTTCACAACTTAAAAACAAATTGCTTTTAATGTTTAACCATATTTGGTTGGGTGTTTTGTAAGACTTTATTTAGACCTCAGCCATGTCAACAGCCATACCATGTTGAAAACACCGGTTCTCGTCTGATCACCGAAGTTAAGCGACTGTGGGCGTTGCTAGTACTTGGATGGGTGACCACTTGGGAACACGGCGTGCCGTTGACAAAATGTTTTTGCGTTCCTTTTTTTTTCACAACTTAAAAACAAATTGCTTTTAATGTTTAACCATATTTGGTTGGGTGTATTGTAAGACTTTATTTAGACCTCAGCCATGTCAACAGCCATACCTTGTTGAAAACACCGGTTCTCGTCTGATCACCGAAGTTAAGCGACTGTGGGCGTTGCTAGTACTTGGATGGGTGACCACTTGGGAACACGGCGTGCCGTTGACAAAATGTTTTTGCACTCCTTTTTTTTGTAACAACTAAAAAACAAATTGCTTTTAATGTTTTACCATATTTGGTTGGGTGTATTGTAAGACTTTCTTAAAACCTCAGCCATGTCAACAGCAATACCTTGTTGAAAAAACCGGTTCTTGTCTGATCACCGAAGTAAAGCGACAATGGGCACAACGCCCACTTGGATGGGTGACCACTTGGGAACACGGCGTGCCGTTGACAAAATGTTTTTGCACTCCTTTTTTTTTTAACAACTCAAAAACAAATTGCTTTAAATGTTTAACCATACTTGGTTGGGTGTATTGTAAGACTTTCTTAAAACCTCAGCCATGTCAACAGCCATACCTTGTTGAAAACACCGGTTCTCGTCTGATCACCGAAGTAAAGCGACAATGGGCGTTGTTAGTACTTGGATGGGTGACCACTTGGGAACACGGCGTGCCGTTGACGAAATGTTATTGCACTCCTATTTTTTTTCTTAACTTAAAAACAAATTACTTTAAATGTTTAACTTTACTTGGTTGGGTGTATTGTAAGACTTTCTTAAAACCTCAGCCATGTCAACAGCCATACCTTGTTGAAAACACTGGTTCTCGTCTGATCACCGAAGTAAAGCGACAATGGGCGTTGTTAGTACTAGGATGGGTGACCACTTGGGAACACGGCGTGCCGTTGACAAAATGTTTTTGAACTCCTTTTATTACTTAAAAACTCAAAAACAAATTGCTTTAAATATTAAACCATTCTTGGTTGGGTGTATTGTAAGACTTTATTTAGACCTCAGCCATGTCAACAGCCATAATTTGTTAAAAACACCGGTTATCGTCTCATAACCAAAGTTAAGTGACAATGGGCGTTGTAAGTACTTAGATGGGTGACCACTTGGGAACACGGCGTGCCGTTGACACAATGTTTTTGCACTCCTTTTATTTCTTACATATCAAAAAAATGTTGGTTTAAATGTTTTACCATGCAATGATGCAAGGTTAGTAGTATTGTAAGACTTTATTTGGGCCTCAGTCACGTCAACAGCCATACCTTGTTGAAAACACCGGTTCTCGTCTGATCATCGAAGTTAAGCGACAGTGGGCGTCGCTAGTACTTGGATGGGTGACCACTTGGGAACACGGCGTGCCGTTGACAAAATGTTTTTCCACTTCTTTTTTTTTTCACAACTTTAAAACAAATTGCTTTTAATGTTTAACCATATTTGGTTGGGTGTATTGTAAGACTTTATTTAGACCTCAGCCATGTCAACAGCCATTCCTTGTTGAAAACACCGGTTCTCGTCTGATCACCGAAGTTAAGCGACAATGGGCGTTGTTAGTACTTGGATGGGTGACCACTTGGGAACACGGCGTGCCGTTGACAAAATGTTTTTGAATCCTTTTTTTTTAACAACTCAAAAACAAATTGCTTTAAATGTTTAACCATACTTGGTTGGGTGTATTGTAAGACTTTCTTAAAACCTCAGCCATGTCAACAGCCATACTTTGTTTAAAACACCGGTTATCGTCTCATAACCGAAGTTTAGTGACAATGGGCGTTGCTAGTACTTGGATGGGTGACCACTTGGGAACACGGCGTGCCGTTGACAAAATGTTTTTGCACTCCTTTTTTTTTAACAACTCAAAAACAAATTGCTTTAAGTGTTTAACCATACTTGGTTGGGTGTATTGTAAGACTTTCTTAAAACCTCAGCCATGTCAACAGCCATACTTTGTTTAAAACACCGGTTATCGTCTCATAGCCGAAGTTAAGTGACAATGGGCGATGTGAGTACTTGGATGGGTGACCACTTGGGAACACGGCGTGCCGTTGACAAAATGTTTTTGCACTCCTTTTTTTTAACAACTTTAAAACAAATTGCTTTTAATGTTTAACCATATTTGTTTGGGTGTATTGTAAGACTTTAATTAGACCCCAGCCATGTCAACAGCCATACCTTGTTGAAAACACCGGTTCTTGTCTGATCACCGAAGTTAAGCGACAATGGGCGTTGTTGGTACTTGGATGGGTGACCACTTGGGAACATGGCGTGCCGTTGACAAAATGCTTTTGCACTCCTTTTTTTTTTAATCACTAAAAAACAAATTGCTTTTAATGTTTCACCATATTTGGTTGGGTGTATTGTAAGACTTTATTTAGACCTCAGCCATGTCAACAGCCATACTTTGTTTAAAACACCGGTTATCGTCTCATAACCGAAGTTAAGTGACAATGGGCATTGTAAGTACTTAGATGGGTGACCACTTGGGAACACGGCGTGCCGTTGACAAAATGTTTTTGCACTCCTTTTTTTTTAAACAACTTAAAAACAAATTGCTTTAAATGTTTAACCATACTTGGTTAGGTGTATTGTAAGACTTTCTTAAAACCTCAGCCATGTCAACAGCCATACCTTGTTGAAAAAACCGGTTCTCGTCTGATCACCGAAGTAAAGCGACAATGGGCGTTGTTAGTACTTGGATGGGTGACCACTTGGGAACACGGCGTGCCGTTGACGAATGTTTTTGCATTCCTTTTTTTTCACAACTTAAAAACAAATTGCTTTTAATGTTTAACCATACTTGGTTGGGTGTATTGTAAGACCTTCTTAAAACCTCAGCCATGTCAACAGCCATACCTTGTTGAAAAAACCGGTTCTCGTCTGATCACCGAAGTAAAGCGACAATGGGCGTTGTTAGTACTTGGATGGGTGACCACTTGGGAACACGGCGTGCCGTTGACGAAATGTTTTTGCATTCCTTTTTTTTTCACAACTTAAAAACAAATTGCTTTTAATGTTTAACCATATTTGGTTGGGTGTATTGTAAGACTTTATTTAGACCTCAGCCATGTCAACAGCCATACCATGTTGAAAACACCGGTTCTCGTCTGATCACCGAAGTTAAGCGACTGTGGGCGTTGCTAGTACTTGGATGGGTGACCACTTGGGAACACGGCGTGCCGTTGACAAAATGTTTTTGCGTTCCTTTTTTTTTCACAACTTAAAAACAAATTGCTTTTAATGTTTAACCATATTTGGTTGGGTGTATTGTAAGACTTTATTTAGACCTCAGCCATGTCAACAGCCATACCTTGTTGAAAACACCGGTTCTCGTCTGATCACCGAAGTTAAGCGACTGTGGGCGTTGCTAGTACTTGGATGGGTGACCACTTGGGAACAAGGCGTGCCGTTGACAAAATGTTTTTGCACTCCTTTTTTTTGTAACAACTAAAAAACAAATTGCTTTTAATGTTTTACCATATTTGGTTGGGTGTATTGTAAGACTTTCTTAAAACCTCAGCCATGTCAACAGCAATACCTTGTTGAAAAAACCGGTTCTTGTCTGATCACCGAAGTTAAGCGACAATGGGCGTTGTTGGTACTTGGATGGGTGACCACTTGGGAACATGGCGTGCCGTTGACAAAATGCTTTTGCACTCCTTTTTTTTTTAATCACTAAAAAACAAATTGCTTTTAATGTTTCACCATATTTGGTTGGGTGTATTGTAAGACTTTATTTAGACCTCAGCCATGTCAACAGCCATACTTTGTTTAAAACACCGGTTATCGTCTCATAACCGAAGTTAAGTGACAATGGGCATTGTAAGTACTTAGATGGGTGACCACTTGGGAACACGGCGTGCCGTTGACAAAATGTTTTTGCACTCCTTTTTTTTTAAACAACTTAAAAACAAATTGCTTTAAATGTTTAACCATACTTGGTTAGGTGTATTGTAAGACTTTCTTAAAACCTCAGCCATGTCAACAGCCATACCTTGTTGAAAAAACCGGTTCTCGTCTGATCACCGAAGTAAAGCGACAATGGGCGTTGTTAGTACTTGGATGGGTGACCACTTGGGAACACGGCGTGCCGTTGACGAATGTTTTTGCATTCCTTTTTTTTCACAACTTAAAAACAAATTGCTTTTAATGTTTAACCATACTTGGTTGGGTGTATTGTAAGACCTTCTTAAAACCTCAGCCATGTCAACAGCCATACCTTGTTGAAAAAACCGGTTCTCGTCTGATCACCGAAGTAAAGCGACAATGGGCGTTGTTAGTACTTGGATGGGTGACCACTTGGGAACACGGCGTGCCGTTGACGAAATGTTTTTGCATTCCTTTTTTTTTCACAACTTAAAAACAAATTGCTTTTAATGTTTAACCATATTTGGTTGGGTGTATTGTAAGACTTTATTTAGACCTCAGCCATGTCAACAGCCATACCATGTTGAAAACACCGGTTCTCGTCTGATCACCGAAGTTAAGCGACTGTGGGCGTTGCTAGTACTTGGATGGGTGACCACTTGGGAACACGGCGTGCCGTTGACAAAATGTTTTTGCGTTCCTTTTTTTTTCACAACTTAAAAACAAATTGCTTTTAATGTTTAACCATATTTGGTTGGGTGTATTGTAAGACTTTATTTAGACCTCAGCCATGTCAACAGCCATACCTTGTTGAAAACACCGGTTCTCGTCTGATCACCGAAGTTAAGCGACTGTGGGCGTTGCTAGTACTTGGATGGGTGACCACTTGGGAACAAGGCGTGCCGTTGACAAAATGTTTTTGCACTCCTTTTTTTTGTAACAACTAAAAAACAAATTGCTTTTAATGTTTTACCATATTTGGTTGGGTGTATTGTAAGACTTTCTTAAAACCTCAGCCATGTCAACAGCAATACCTTGTTGAAAAAACCGGTTCTCGTCTGATCACCGAAGTAAAGCGACAATGGGCACAACGCCCACTTGGATGGGTGACCACTTGGGAACACGGCGTGCCGTTGACAAAATGTTTTTGCACTCCTTTTTTTTTTAACAACTCAAAAACAAATTGCTTTAAATGTTTAACCATACTTGGTTGGGTGTATTGTAAGACTTTCTTAAAACCTCAGCCATGTCAACAGCCATACCTTGTTGAAAACACCGGTTCTCGTCTGATCACCGAAGTAAAGCGACAATGGGCGTTGTTAGTACTTGGATGGGTGACCACTTGGGAACACGGCGTGCCGTTGACGAAATGTTATTGCACTCCTATTTTTTTTCTTAACTTAAAAACAAATTGCTTTAAATGTTTAACTTTACTTGGTTGGGTGTATTGTAAGACTTTCTTAAAACCTCAGCCATGTCAACAGCCATACCTTGTTGAAAACACTGGTTCTCGTCTGATCACCGAAGTAAAGCGACAATGGGCGTTGTTAGTACTAGGATGGGTGACCACTTGGGAACACGGCGTGCCGTTGACAAAATGTTTTTGAACTCCTTTTATTACTTAAAAACTCAAAAACAAATTGCTTTAAATATTAAACCATTCTTGGTTGGGTGTATTGTAAGACTTTATTTAGACCTCAGCCATGTCAACAGCCATAATTTGTTAAAAACACCGGTTATCGTCTCATAACCAAAGTTAAGTGACAATGGGCGTTGTAAGTACTTAGATGGGTGACCACTTGGGAACACGGCGTGCCGTTGACACAATGTTTTTGCACTCCTTTTATTTCTTACATATCAAAAAAATGTTGGTTTAAATGTTTTACCATGCAATGATGCAAGGTTAGTAGTATTGTAAGACTTTATTTGGGCCTCAGTCACGTCAACAGCCATACCTTGTTGAAAACACCCGTTCTCGTCTGATCATCGAAGTTAAGCGACAGTGGGCGTCGCTAGTACTTGGATGGGTGACCACTTGGGAACACGGCGTGCCGTTGACAAAATGTTTTTGCACTTCTTTTTTTTTTCACAACTTTAAAACAAATTGCTTTTAATGTTTAACCATATTTGGTTGGGTGTATTGTAAGACTTTATTTAGACCTCAGCCATGTCAACAGCCATTCCTTGTTGAAAACACCGGTTCTCGTCTGATCACCGAAGTTAAGCGACAATGGGCGTTGTTAGTACTTGGATGGGTGACCACTTGGGAACACGGCGTGCCGTTGACAAAATGTTTTTGAATCCTTTTTTTTTAACAACTCAAAAACAAATTGCTTTAAATGTTTAACCATACTTGGTTGGGTGTATTGTAAGACTTTCTTAAAACCTCAGCCATGTCAACAGCCATACTTTGTTTAAAACACCGGTTATCGTCTCATAGCCGAAGTTAAGTGACAATGGGCGATGTGAGTACTTGGATGGGTGACCACTTGGGAACACGGCGTGCCGTTGACAAAATGTTTTTGCACTCCTTTTTTTTAACAACTTTAAAACAAATTGCTTTTAATGTTTAACCATATTTGTTTGGGTGTATTGTAAGACTTTATTTAGACCCCAGCCATGTCAACAGCCATACCTTGTTGAAAACACCGTTTCTTGTCTGATCACCGAAGTTAAGCGACAATGGGCGTTGTTGGTACTTGGATGGGTGACCACTTGGGAACACGGCGTGCCGTTGACAAAATGTTTTTGCACTCATTGTTTTTTAACAACTTAAAAACAAATTGCTTTTAATGTTTAACCATATTTGGTTGGGTGTATTGTAAGACTTTATTTAGACCTCAGCCATGTCAACAGCCATACCTTGTTGAAAACACCGGTTATCTTCTCATAACCGAAGTTAAGTGACAATGGGCGTTGTATGTACTTAGATGGGTTACCACTTGTGAACACGGCGTGCCGTTGACACAATGTTTTTGCACTCCTTTTATTTCTTACATATCAAAAAAATGTTGCTTCAAATGTTTTACCATGCAATGATGCAAGGTTAGAGGTATTGTAAGACTTTTTTTGGGCCTCAGTCATGTCAACAGCCATACCTTGTTGAAAACACCGGTTCTCGTCTGATCATCGAAGTTAAGCGACAATGGGCGTTGTTAGTACTTGGATGGGTGACCACTTGGGAACACGGCGTGCCGTTGACAAAATGTTTTTGCACTCCTTTTTTTAAAACAACTCAAAAACAAATTGCTTCAAATGTTTAAACATACTTGGTTGGGTGTTTTGTAAGACTTTCTTAAAACTACAGCCATGTCAACAGCCATACCTTGTTGAAAACGCCGGTTATCGTCTTATAATCGAAGTAAAGTGACAATGAGCGTTGTTAGTACTTGGATGGGTGACCACTTGGGAACACGGCGTGACGTTGACACAATGTTTTCGCGCTCCTTTTATTTCTTACATATCAAAAAATGTTGCTTTAAATGTTTTACCATGCAATGATGCAAGGTTGTTAGTCTTGTAAGGCTTTGTTTGGGCCTCAGTCATGTCAACAGGCATACCTTGTTAAAAACACCGGTTCTCGTCTGATCACCGAAGTTAAGCGTTAGTGGGCGTTGCTATTACTTTAATGGGTGACCGCTTGGGAAGACGGCGTGCCGTTGACGCAATGTTTTTGCACTCCGTTTTTTTTAACAACTTAAAAACAAATTGCTTTAAATGTTCAACCATATTTGGTTGGGTGTATTGTAAGACTTTATTTAGACCTCAGCCATGTCAACAGCCATACCTTGTTAAAAACACCGGTTCTCGTCTGATCACCGAAGTAAAGCGACAATGGGAGTTGCTAGTACTTGAATGGGTGACAGTAGAGTGTATGGCACTATAGCGTAAATCAAGGTCACACCCCTGTCAATCAAAAAGGGGCGGGCACCCACCTCCCTTTGGCGGTCACCTACACACCTGTCAATCATAATTGATGGCCTGTCAACCTTTTTCATCAAAGAGGGGCGGGCACCCACCTCCCTTTGGCGGTCACATAAAAGGTTTGTTTATGTCCCCACCTGAAAAGTGTTTGTTATTGCCGCCTGTGTCGATTACAAATTTCGGACAAACTAGTGTTAAAAGATGTATGACAATGACGTATTTTGGATGTTCTATTGGCCCTTGACGCAGTCGGCACGCGTGGCCCTCCCCCCTGTGTCGACTGCAAATTTCGGACATACAATCTTTTAAGGGTTATTCTCTGTCCCCAAACAATCGTTTCACGCATGACACACGGCAAATCTAGGGTCGGGCGACCACCCACAGACGACGACGCCGACGCGTCACAGGTTCGATCCGAGTACCGGCCCTGTCACACAATGCTTAATTTATATCAGTTTCATATTTTTTAATTAATTATGCAAACTTAAATTTTTTCAAGCCAATAAAACTTTTAAAATTTTTCTACACAAAATGTGTTTCATATTCTTCAATTGCTCAATACAATTAAATGCAAACTTAAAAAACAATTATCCAAGTCAATAATTAAGGTAAGTGAATAAAAACAATTTTAATTATGCAGTAAAAACGATTTGCGCAAACTTAAAAAACAATTCCCACGCACACACTTACACACACAGAATAAAAACGTGTTTTATCAGTTTCTTCAATTGAATCAAAACAATTTTAACTATGCAGTAAAAACGATTTGCGCAAACTTTAAAAAAAAAAAAAAACAATTCCCACACACACACACACACACACACACAGAATAAAAACGTGTTTTATCAGTTTCTTCAATTGAATCAAAACAAATCTAAAGGTTGGAAGACATTGACGAATCTTCGGTGCTCTCTGAGACCCACCCCTGGGTCGATTACAAATTTCGGACAAACTAGCGTTAAAAGATGTATGACAACGACGTATTTTGGATGTTCTATTGGCCCTTGTGGCGATTAAAAATTTCAAACAATCGTTAAAAATATATATATATATATATATATATATATAAATAAATAAATAAATAAAAATAAGTGAAAAATATCTGTGAAGTCTGTGTTTTTGACTAAAATAAGAAATAATAATGCTTTTCCACACAGAATTGAATCTAATGTGTTTAATCAGATTCTTAAAGTGCTCAAAACAATGACCAATTACCGAAGCCGACGCCGACGTCGACGCCGTGCAGGTTCCGACTTCGGTCGTCGGTGTCGTGGGCTTCGCAGGTATACAGGCCCTGTATGTGACTAGAGCCACAATGCTTAGCTTATATCAGTTTCATATTTTTCCATGAATTACGCAAATATTGAATCAAAACGAATTTTAATTATGCAAACTTAAAAAACAATTTTTCAAGTCAATAAAAACTTTAAATTTTTCTACACGAAATGTGTTTAGTTTCATATTATTCAATTGCTCAAAACAATTTTACTTATGCAAACTTACAAAATTTTACTCAAGAACCCTCAGCTTGTCACGACATGTTCCCCTATGGACCTGCAGCATCCCTCGCTCAAGCATGTTACTTCTTGTTTGATGTTACCTTGTAGTAACCAATGTTATTCATGACGTCAACGAATTTCACAAAATCTTCATAATTTCTCTCAAATCCAATTTTAATTATGAAGTAAAAACGATTTGCGCAAACTTAAAAAACAATTCCCACACACACACACACACACACCCTTGTTTACATTGGCATCTATCTGTCTACTCGAAAGAAGTGTTTGAAAATGCCGCTGAACCAACTAGTTAAATTTTGCGTGACGTCATTGATTCAAACTAGGTAAACGTTTAGTAGAGCCTACACCCGTTGCAGGATGAGCGAGCCGTAATCTCCCTGAGGAAATCCAAACGGAAAACATTTGACAATCATTAATAAACCGAATATACATCGGTGTTGAAACCGTTTAGAGGTAATAGGACATGGCAAAGCTGTGACGATAATTTTGCCACCTGGCTGCGCTGTGATCGCCTTTTGGTATAGAATCTTTTGTAATTGTCTAGCTAGTGTTCTAGCCGTGTATTCCACCTGTGTATCTAAACGTAATAATGGGGTATAATTGCTGTGTGCCCCAGTGTTCGTCCAATTCTTTACGAAAAGAATCAATCAAGTTCCATCAATTTCCTAATGAAGGCACTCTCCGAAAAGTTTGGATTGTGAACATTCGTACGGGCAAGCAGCCTAGCAAACACGCGAAAGTGTGTAGTGTACACTTCGCAGATGACTGCTACGATGTTACAAGCATGGGTAAGTTGTTATCTCCCAAGTATTATTTACTAAGATCAAACGTGTAAAGAAGGTATCAATTTATTTTACGTTTTATCTGCCACGGAAATCGAAATACCTTTTTACCTAACCATTTTCCATTGACAGAAAAACAATTTTTTTTTTTTTTTTTTCGAGTTTCAAATTATTTGCACACAGAATTGAATGTAATTTGTGCATTTTATCAGTTTCATATTTTTTCAAGAAATATGCAATTATTGATTCAAAACCAATTTTAGTTATGCAAAGATTGAATTCAAACAATTTTCTAGCCAATAAAACTTTAAAAATTTTCCACACAGAACTGAATGTAATGTTGATCAATCAAAAACTATTTTATTTTATTTTATTACTGATAGTTAAAAGATAAACCGGGCAATTACATGTAATACTATATATTGTATGTCAGATATCAGATGCTAATATATGATAACGGTTTTTTATCATCATGCTATTTAATTTCGACATAATGTGAAGAATTTTTTATTTGCTGGTTGGTTATTTTAACTGATGCTGATGCATGATCAATCAAACCCTATACTAATAAATAAGAAATCAGACTCGTGGGGCCACGTAATGAAATCATTCTAAATACTTTGAGAGTTTGTAGGAGAGTTGTTGAAAAGTCGAATTGAAATTACGGAGCCAAACAAGCAATTTACCCTATCGTAAAAAAAAAAAATAATAATAATAATAATAATAATAATGCAGACACAGAATAATTGAATGTAATGTTTAGTGTTTATATCAGTTTCATATTTTAGCATGTTGAACTATACATTTATTGAATCAAAACATATACTTTTTCTATTTGTCCAAGCAATTGTTGGCTATCTTAACTGATGATGGTTGTATGATCAATCAAAATATTGAATAAGAAATATGAATTCAGACTCGTGGGATGGGTGATGAAATCATTTTTAAATACTTAGACATCCAGTGTGATAATTGCCGAAAAGTAGATTAGAAAAACTCAGAGCCAAACAAATATATATATAAATATATATATATATATATATATAAATAAAGAAATAAAGAAATACGGGAAGACATTCCTCGCATTCACCTTCACTTTTAACCGGGCACATGTGTGTCTTACGAGTGAGGCAGACCGATTCTTGCGACAACAATGAAAGTTACAATATATAAAGCACTACATATCTAACAGATTAAGGGTTGTAGTGGGGGTGGGGGTTACCAGGGCGAAGGCTGGGCTAGAGCTTTACCTGATCTAACAGGCTGTAAGGGGTTGTAGTCGTTCAGGGTTGTGGTGGGGGTATAGTGACTAGTATATAACCTCGGCTTTATTTTGCAAGATTTCTATTTCGTCTTAAATTATCTCAAGTGAAAATTTTTGTGCGTGCTTCTAGTAAACAGCGAAATGTCCACCGTCTACGTAATTGTATGTGTGAAGTTGGAAAAGGAGTGGACGGCGCGAGGCTGGACGGGAAAATTTCGTGTAGAAAAAGGAACAATTTACGGAAAAAGGGTTACGAAAACTGAAGTGTTGTGGGGGGAGGAAGGGAAGGAAACAGTGACGAAGGACTTATCGAGATGGGATCGGGTGTCCGAAGGGGCATCAAAAGAAGAACTCGAGGAAATAGTTAAACATTTTGGCCCCGAAGAAGGAAAGCGGTATGTAGATTCATTAGGAAGAGGAGAAAAAATATTAGAAGGAAAAGTGCTGCGAGTTTTGGACGAGGAATTGGGAAAAATGTTTGAACGATTAGAGATTGAGAGCGAGTTGTAAGACGACGAACAGGCAGTGAAAAAGGACAAAGAAAGTAGCAACGAAGACATCGTAGACGGCAACAGGAACATCGCGGACTGTGGGAGTCAAAGGCAACAGTTACGGAGCTGAGCGTCGAGCAATATCAACAACATGAGTCAAGATGGAGGGAGGTAATTTAAGAAGAAACACCATGAATATCGAGGACGGCCTTTAAGAAGGTGGGGTGTGTGTGACGCATAATAAGATTAGCGTCTTAATTCCATCGAACGAAAACAGAGTTCCCTGTGGAGGGGTGTTCTATAAAGAACTTGATATTATGTATTAAGAAAATTTGACATCTTAACCCTCCACAGTTTATGTATTTATAACGCTTTAGTGCAACAGAGGCAGCACAGGTCCGCAATCACGACACAAGAGCAATAAACGACATGTTGCTATAAATGACATAAAAACATTGCACAGATAAATGTCGTAGGCATGCTGGCTCAATGTTGTTATGCATTGTTCTGCATTCTATTAAAAAAATAATAATAATAAGCAGCGATCACACCAGTGACGAGGAACATCGTACGAAGGGAACGGGTATCTTGAATGACATCAAAAGAAGAGCGGGAAGAAATAATTAAACATTTCGGTCTCAAAGATGGAAAGTGGCATGCAAAATTAACTGGGAGGAGGAGGAGAGAAAATAATAGAAGGAAAATGTGTTGGGAGTTTTGGACGAAGAACAGGGAAGAGAATCCCTGTGGAGAGGTGTTCTATAAAGACTTTGTTAATATGTGTTTAGAAAAATTGACATCTTAATCCTCAACAGTTTATATTATATTTATAACGCTAAAATGCATGTAATATTCCATGATCTGTCAAGTGTATATATCACAGATAAATGTCGTAGGTAACAGGTATGCAGACTCAATGTTGTAAATTGCTCTATACTCTAGATTAAAAATAACATGTGATCACCACACATTACACTTCGAATAAAAACTCTTATTATGCATTGGTGCATTGGTGTATAAATTATAAGTAATAAACACAGTGTGAAGTTATCTTAAAATATGAACAACGTTTTTTATTTTATTATTATTATTATTATTTTTTATCATTTATCTATTTAGTTATTTTCTCTGTATGAAGCAACCTCTTTGTTCCCAAACCAACCTGATACATGTTATCTTAAAACTTATTGACTTGATAAATTATATTAAAACAATATTTCCATATCAAACATAAGGCACACACCCTAACAAAATGAACAAGTAACTGTTCTGAAATACTACAGCCTAGATCTGATACGGCTTTGAAGCAAATCAATCATTTCAATTAGCAATGACTTCGTTCAGTTTTGAAATAGAATACGTTTTTAATTATTGTTTTATTACATTTTTATTTTTATTAATTTTTCTTAATTCACTTAATTATTTTATTTTATTTATCTATTTATTTTATTTATTTATTTATTGTGTTCGTGATTAAACTCCAAGAAAAGAAATCGACAAAAATACTAGAGAAACCTTAATAGATGTATTTAATTAGTTTACATGCCTCAAGATTTAAAGAAAATTTAATTTCTCTCTAACAGGTATTATTTTTAACAACTGATTTTTGTATGTAGTCTGAGGTTTTAACCTAGCTCTCATGGAACAGGTGGACAACTTAATACTGAAGACATGACACCAAAGACCCGTCGCACTTACTCACAGTTTTGCAGATGCACAAACTAGAGTTCTTTCGATTCTTAAGACTTATTTCTAGATTTAATATCTAATTATATATTTGATATATATGACAAATGTCGTAATAGCAGTCAGGCAGAGTAAGGGTAACCAATATGGTTTTTCTATTTTTCAAACATAAATATTTTAATTTCAGTCACATTTACCATTACACTTTATTTTATTCATTTTAGTTATCATAAGACATCTTTTCAGATGCCTTGTAACGAAAACTCTTGGTTTCCATTGACGATATCCTTTTTCAGAGAATCACATATAGGACCGGTACTCTGTTTGAACCTGCGACGCCCGCGACACCAACGGCCGCAGTCGGAACCTGCACGGCGTCGGTGTCGGCGTCGGTAGGTTCGAACCGAGTACCAGCCCTACATGGGATTCTCTGAAAAAGGTTGTCGTCAACGGAAACCACGAGTTTTCGTTACAAGGCATCTGAAAAGATGTCTTATGATAACTAAAATGAATAAAATAAAGTGTAATGGTAAATGTGACTGAAATTAAAATATTTATGTTTGAAAAATAGAAAAACCATATTGGTTACCCTTACTCTGCCTGACTGCTATTACGACATTTGTCATATATATCAAATATATAATTAGATATTAAATCTAGAAATAAGTCTTAAGAATCGAAAGAACTCTAGGTTTGTGCATCTGCAAAACTGTGAGTAAGTGCGACGGGTCTTTGGTGTCATGTCTTCAGTATTAAGTTGTCCACCTGTTCCATGAGAGCTAGGTTAAAACCTCAGACTACATACAAAAATCAGTTGTTAAAAATAATACCTGTTAGAGAGAAATTAAATTTTCTTTAAATCTTGAGGCATGTAAACTAATTAAATACATCTATTAAGGTTTCTCTAGTATTTTTGTCGATTTCTTTTCTTGGAGTTTAATCACGAACACAATAAATAAATAAATAAAATAAATAGATAAATAAAATAAAATAATTAAGTGAATTAAGAAAAATTAATAAAAATAAAAATGTAATAAAACAATAATTAAAAACGTATTCTATTTCAAAACTGAACGAAGTCATTGCTAATTGAAATGATTGATTTGCTTCAAAGCCGTATCAGATCTAGGCTGTAGTATTTCAGAACAGTTACTTGTTCATTTTGTTAGGGTGTGTGCCTTATGTTTGATATGGAAATATTGTTTTAATATAATTTATCAAGTCAATAAGTTTTAAGATAACATGTATCAGGTTGGTTTGGGAACAAAGAGGTTGCTTCATACAGAGAAAATAACTAAATAGATAAATGATAAAAAATAATAATAATAATAATAAAATAAAAAACGTTGTTCATATTTTAAGATAACTTCACACTGTGTTTATTACTTATAATTTATACACCAATGCACCAATGCATAATAAGAGTTTTTATTCGAAGTGTAATGTGTGGTGATCACATGTTATTTTTAATCTAGAGTATAGAGCAATTTACAACATTGAGTCTGCATACCTGTTACCTACGACATTTATCTGTGATATATACACTTGACAGATCATGGAATATTACATGCATTTTAGCGTTATAAATATAATATAAACTGTTGAGGATTAAGATGTCAATTTTTCTAAACACATATTAACAAAGTCTTTATAGAACACCTCTCCACAGGGATTCTCTTCCCTGTTCTTCGTCCAAAACTCCCAACACATTTTCCTTCTATTATTTTCTCTCCTCCTCCTCCCAGTTAATTTTGCATGCCACTTTCCATCTTTGAGACCGAAATGTTTAATTATTTCTTCCCGCTCTTCTTTTGATGTCATTCAAGATACCCGTTCCCTTCGTACGATGTTCCTCGTCACTGGTGTGATCGCTGCTTATTATTATTATTTTTTTAATAGAATGCAGAACAATGCATAACAACATTGAGCCAGCATGCCTACGACATTTATCTGTGCAATGTTTTTATGTCATTTATAGCAACATGTCGTTTATTGCTCTTGTGTCGTGATTGCGGACCTGTGCTGCCTCTGTTGCACTAAAGCGTTATAAATACATAAACTGTGGAGGGTTAAGATGTCAAATTTTCTTAATACATAATATCAAGTTCTTTATAGAACACCCCTCCACAGGGAACTCTGTTTTCGTTCGATGGAATTAAGACGCTAATCTTATTATGCGTCACACACACCCCACCTTCTTAAAGGCCGTCCTCGATATTCATGGTGTTTCTTCTTAAATTACCTCCCTCCATCTTGACTCATGTTGTTGATATTGCTCGACGCTCAGCTCCGTAACTGTTGCCTTTGACTCCCACAGTCCGCGATGTTCCTGTTGCCGTCTACGATGTCTTCGTTGCTACTTTCTTTGTCCTTTTTCACTGCCTGTTCGTCGTCTTACAACTCGCTCTCAATCTCTAATCGTTCAAACATTTTTCCCAATTCCTCGTCCAAAACTCGCAGCACTTTTCCTTCTAATATTTTTTCTCCTCTTCCTAATGAATCTACATACCGCTTTCCTTCTTCGGGGCCAAAATGTTTAACTATTTCCTCGAGTTCTTCTTTTGATGCCCCTTCGGACACCCGATCCCATCTCGATAAGTCCTTCGTCACTGTTTCCTTCCCTTCCTCCCCCCACAACACTTCAGTTTTCGTAACCCTTTTTCCGTAAATTGTTCCTTTTTCTACACGAAATTTTCCCGTCCAGCCTCGCGCCGTCCACTCCTTTTCCAACTTCACACATACAATTACGTAGACGGTGGACATTTCGCTGTTTACTAGAAGCACGCACAAAAATTTTCACTTGAGATAATTTAAGACGAAATAGAAATCTTGCAAAATAAAGCCGAGGTTATATACTAGTCACTATACCCCCACCACAACCCTGAACGACTACAACCCCTTACAGCCTGTTAGATCAGGTAAAGCTCTAGCCCAGCCTTCGCCCTGGTAACCCCCACCCCCACTACAACCCTTAATCTGTTAGATATGTAGTGCTTTATATATTGTAACTTTCATTGTTGTCGCAAGAATCGGTCTGCCTCACTCGTAAGACACACATGTGCCCGGTTAAAAGTGAAGGTGAATGCGAGGAATGTCTTCCCGTATTTCTTTATTTCTTTATTTATATATATATATATATATATATTTATATATATATTTGTTTGGCTCTGAGTTTTTCTAATCTACTTTTCGGCAATTATCACACTGGATGTCTAAGTATTTAAAAATGATTTCATCACCCATCCCACGAGTCTGAATTCATATTTCTTATTCAATATTTTGATTGATCATACAACCATCATCAGTTAAGATAGCCAACAATTGCTTGGACAAATAGAAAAAGTATATGTTTTGATTCAATAAATGTATAGTTCAACATGCTAAAATATGAAACTGATATAAACACTAAACATTACATTCAATTATTCTGTGTCTGCATTATTATTATTATTATTATTATTATTTTTTTTTTTTACGATAGGGTAAATTGCTTGTTTGGCTCCGTAATTTCAATTCGACTTTTCAACAACTCTCCCACAAACTCTCAAAGTATTTAGAATGATTTCATTACGTGGCCCCACGAGTCTGATTTCTTATTTATTAGTATAGGGTTTGATTGATCATGCATCAGCATCAGTTAAAATAACCAACCAGCAAATAAAAAATTCTTCACATTATGTCGAAATTAAATAGCATGATGATAAAAAACCGTTATCATATATTAGCATCTGATATCTGACATACAATATATAGTATTACATGTAATTGCCCGGTTTATCTTTTAACTATCAGTAATAAAATAAAATAAAATAGTTTTTGATTGATCAACATTACATTCAGTTCTGTGTGGAAAATTTTTAAAGTTTTATTGGCTAGAAAATTGTTTGAATTCAATCTTTGCATAACTAAAATTGGTTTTGAATCAATAATTGCATATTTCTTGAAAAAATATGAAACTGATAAAATGCACAAATTACATTCAATTCTGTGTGCAAATAATTTGAAACTCGAAAAAAAAAAAAAAAAAATTGTTTTTCTGTCAATGGAAAATGGTTAGGTAAAAAGGTATTTCGATTTCCGTGGCAGATAAAACGTAAAATAAATTGATACCTTCTTTACACGTTTGATCTTAGTAAATAATACTTGGGAGATAACAACTTACCCATGCTTGTAACATCGTAGCAGTCATCTGCGAAGTGTACACTACACACTTTCGCGTGTTTGCTAGGCTGCTTGCCCGTACGAATGTTCACAATCCAAACTTTTCGGAGAGTGCCTTCATTAGGAAATTGATGGAACTTGATTGATTCTTTTCGTAAAGAATTGGACGAACACTGGGGCACACAGCAATTATACCCCATTATTACGTTTAGATACACAGGTGGAATACACGGCTAGAACACTAGCTAGACAATTACAAAAGATTCTATACCAAAAGGCGATCACAGCGCAGCCAGGTGGCAAAATTATCGTCACAGCTTTGCCATGTCCTATTACCTCTAAACGGTTTCAACACCGATGTATATTCGGTTTATTAATGATTGTCAAATGTTTTCCGTTTGGATTTCCTCAGGGAGATTACGGCTCGCTCATCCTGCAACGGGTGTAGGCTCTACTAAACGTTTACCTAGTTTGAATCAATGACGTCACGCAAAATTTAACTAGTTGGTTCAGCGGCATTTTCAAACACTTCTTTCGAGTAGACAGATAGATGCCAATGTAAACAAGGGTGTGTGTGTGTGTGTGTGTGGGAATTGTTTTTTAAGTTTGCGCAAATCGTTTTTACTTCATAATTAAAATTGGATTTGAGAGAAATTATGAAGATTTTGTGAAATTCGTTGACGTCATGAATAACATTGGTTACTACAAGGTAACATCAAACAAGAAGTAACATGCTTGAGCGAGGGATGCTGCAGGTCCATAGGGGAACATGTCGTGACAAGCTGAGGGTTCTTGAGTAAAATTTTGTAAGTTTGCATAAGTAAAATTGTTTTGAGCAATTGAATAATATGAAACTAAACACATTTCGTGTAGAAAAATTTAAAGTTTTTATTGACTTGAAAAATTGTTTTTTAAGTTTGCATAATTAAAATTCGTTTTGATTCAATATTTGCGTAATTCATGGAAAAATATGAAACTGATATAAGCTAAGCATTGTGGCTCTAGTCACATACAGGGCCTGTATACCTGCGAAGCCCACGACACCGACGACCGAAGTCGGAACCTGCACGGCGTCGACGTCGGCGTCGGCTTCGGTAATTGGTCATTGTTTTGAGCAATTTAAGAATCTGATTAAACACATTAGATTCAATTCTGTGTGGAAAAGCATTATTATTTCTTATTTTAGTCAAAAACACAGACTTCACAGATATTTTTCACTTATTTTTATTTATTTATTTATTTATATATATATATATATATATATATATATTTTTAACGATTGTTTGAAATTTTTAATCGCCACAAGGGCCAATAGAACATCCAAAATACGTCGTTGTCATACATCTTTTAACGCTAGTTTGTCCGAAATTTGTAATCGACCCAGGGGTGGGTCTCAGAGAGCACCGAAGATTCGTCAATGTCTTCCAACCTTTAGATTTGTTTTGATTCAATTGAAGAAACTGATAAAACACGTTTTTATTCTGTGTGTGTGTGTGTGTGTGTGTGTGGGAATTGTTTTTTTTTTTTTTTAAAGTTTGCGCAAATCGTTTTTACTGCATAGTTAAAATTGTTTTGATTCAATTGAAGAAACTGATAAAACACGTTTTTATTCTGTGTGTGTAAGTGTGTGCGTGGGAATTGTTTTTTAAGTTTGCGCAAATCGTTTTTACTGCATAATTAAAATTGTTTTTATTCACTTACCTTAATTATTGACTTGGATAATTGTTTTTTAAGTTTGCATTTAATTGTATTGAGCAATTGAAGAATATGAAACACATTTTGTGTAGAAAAATTTTAAAAGTTTTATTGGCTTGAAAAAATTTAAGTTTGCATAATTAATTAAAAAATATGAAACTGATATAAATTAAGCATTGTGTGACAGGGCCGGTACTCGGATCGAACCTGTGACGCGTCGGCGTCGTCGTCTGTGGGTGGTCGCCCGACCCTAGATTTGCCGTGTGTCATGCGTGAAACGATTGTTTGGGGACAGAGAATAACCCTTAAAAGATTGTATGTCCGAAATTTGCAGTCGACACAGGGGGGAGGGCCACGCGTGCCGACTGCGTCAAGGGCCAATAGAACATCCAAAATACGTCATTGTCATACATCTTTTAACACTAGTTTGTCCGAAATTTGTAATCGACACAGGCGGCAATAACAAACACTTTTCAGGTGGGGACATAAACAAACCTTTTATGTGACCGCCAAAGGGAGGTGGGTGCCCGCCCCTCTTTGATGAAAAAGGTTGACAGGCCATCAATTATGATTGACAGGTGTGTAGGTGACCGCCAAAGGGAGGTGGGTGCCCGCCCCTTTTTGATTGACAGGGGTGTGACCTTGATTTACGCTATAGTGCCATACACTCTACTGGTGACTACTTGGGAACACGGCGTGCCGTTGACACAATGTTCTGGCACTCCTTTTATTTCTTATATAACAAAAAAATGTTGCTTTAAATGTTTAACCATGCAATGATGCAAGGTTGGAAGTAATGTAAGACATTATTTGGGCCTCGGTCATGTCAACAGCCATACCTTGTTGAAAACACCGGTTCTCGTCTGATCACCGAAGTTAAGCGACAGTGGGCGTTGCTAGTACTTGGATGGGTGACCACTTGGGAACACGGCGTGCCGTTGACAAAATGTTTGGCACTCCTTTTTTTTTACAACAAATTCAAAACAAAATGCTTTTAATGTTCAACCATATTTGGTTGGGTGTATTGTAAGACTTTATTTAGACCTCAGCCATGTCAACAGCCATACCTTGTTGAAAACACCGGTTCTTGTCTGATCACTGAAGTTAAGCGACAATAGGCACAACGCCCACTTGGATGGGTGACCCCTTGGGAACACGGCGTGCCGTTGACAAAATGTTTTTGCACTCCTTTTTTTTTAACAACTCAAAAACAAATTGCTTTAAATGTTTAACCATACTTGGTTGGGTGTATTGTAAGACTTTCTTAAAACCTCAGCCATGTCAACAGCCATACCTTGTTGAAAACACCGGTTCTCGTCTGATCACCGAAGTAAAGCGACAATGGGCGTTGTTAGTACTTGGATGGGTGACCACTTGGGAACACGGCGTGCCGTTGACGAAATGTTATTGCACTCCTATTTTTTTTCTTAACTTAAAAACAAATTGCTTTAAATGTTTAACTATACTTGGTTGGGTGTATTGTAAGACTTTCTTAAAACCTCAGCCATGTCAACAGCCATACCTTGTTGAAAACACTGGTTCTCGTCTGATCACCGAAGTAAAGCGACAATGGGCGTTGTAAGTACTCGGATGGGTGACCACTTGTGAACACGGCGTGCCGTTGACAAAATGTTTTTGAACTCCTTTTATTACTTAAAAACTCAAAAACAAATTGCTTTAAATATTGAACAATTCTTGGTTGGGTGTGTTGTAAGACTTTATTTAGACCTCAGCCATGTCAACAGCCATACTTTGTTGAAAACACCGGTTCTCGTCTGATCACCGAAGTTAAGCGACAATGGGCGTTGTTAGTTCTTGGATGGGTGACCACTTGGGAACACGGCGTGCCGTTGACAAAATGTTTTTGAATCCTTTTTTTTTAACAACTCAAAAACAAATTGCTTTAAATGTTTAACCATACTTGGTTGGGTGTATTGTAAGACTTTCTTAAAACCTCAGCCATGTCAACAGCCATACTTTGTTTAAAACACCGGTTATCGTCTCATAACCGAAGTTTAGTGACAATGGGCGTTGCTAGTACTTGGATGGGTGACCACTTGGGAACACGGCGTGCCGTTGACAAAATGTTTTTGCACTCCTTTTTTTTTAACAACTCAAAAACAAATTGCTTTAAGTGTTTAACCATACTTGGTTGGGTGTATTGTAAGACTTTCTTAAAACCTCAGCCATGTCAACAGCCATACTTTGTTTAAAACACCGGTTATCGTCTCATAGCCGAAGTTAAGTGACAATGGGCGATGTGAGTACTTGGATGGGTGACCACTTGGGAACACGGCGTGCCGTTGACAAAATGTTTTTGCACTCCTTTTTTTTAACAACTTTAAAACAAATTGCTTTTAATGTTTAACCATATTTGTTTGGGTGTATTGTAAGACTTTATTTAGACCCCAGCCATGTCAACAGCCATACCTTGTTGAAAACACCGGTTCTTGTCTGATCACCGAAGTTAAGCGACAATGGGCGTTGTTGGTACTTGGATGGGTGACCACTTGGGAACACGGCGTGCCGTTGACAAAATGTTTTTGCACTCCTTTTTTTTTTAATCACTAAAAAACAAATTGCTTTTAATGTTTCACCATATTTGGTTGGGTGTATTGTAAGACTTTATTTAGACCTCAGCCATGTCAACAGCCATACTTTGTTTAAAACACCGGTTATCGTCTCATAACCGAAGTTAAGTGACAATGGGCATTGTAAGTACTTAGATGGGTGACCACTTGGGAACACGGCGTGCCGTTGACAAAATGTTTTTGCACTCCTTTTTTTTTAAACAACTTAAAAACAAATTGCTTTAAATGTTTAACCATACTTGGTTAGGTGTATTGTAAGACTTTCTTAAAACCTCAGCCATGTCAACAGCCATACCTTGTTGAAAAAACCGGTTCTCGTCTGATCACCGAAGTAAAGCGACAATGGGCGTTGTTAGTACTTGGATGGGTGACCACTTGGGAACACGGCGTGCCGTTGACGAAATGTTTTTGCATTCCTTTTTTTTTCACAACTTAAAAACAAATTGCTTTTAATGTTTAACCATACTTGGTTGGGTGTATTGTAAGACTTTCTTAAAACCTCAGCCATGTCAACAGCCATACCTTGTTGAAAAAACCGGTTCTCGTCTGATCACCGAAGTAAAGCGACAATGGGCGTTGTTAGTACTTGGATGGGTGACCACTTGGGAACACGGCGTGCCGTTGACGAAATGTTTTTGCATTCCTTTTTTTTTCACAACTTAAAAACAAATTGCTTTTAATGTTTAACCATATTTGGTTGGGTGTATTGTAAGACTTTATTTAGACCTCAGCCATGTCAACAGCCATACCATGTTGAAAACACCGGTTCTCGTCTGATCACCGAAGTTAAGCGACTGTGGGCGTTGCTAGTACTTGGATGGGTGACCACTTGGGAACACGGCGTGCCGTTGACAAAATGTTTTTGCGTTCCTTTTTTTTTCACAACTTAAAAACAAATTGCTTTTAATGTTTAACCATATTTGGTTGGGTGTATTGTAAGACTTTATTTAGACCTCAGCCATGTCAACAGCCATACCTTGTTGAAAACACCGGTTCTCGTCTGATCACCGAAGTTAAGCGACTGTGGGCGTTGCTAGTACTTGGATGGGTGACCACTTGGGAACACGGCGTGCCGTTGACAAAATGTTTTTGCACTCCTTTTTTTTGTAACAACTAAAAAACAAATTGCTTTTAATGTTTTACCATATTTGGTTGGGTGTATTGTAAGACTTTCTTAAAACCTCAGCCATGTCAACAGCAATACCTTGTTGAAAAAACCGGTTCTCGTCTGATCACCGAAGTAAAGCGACAATGGGCACAACGCCCACTTGGATGGGTGACCACTTGGGAACACGGCGTGCCGTTGACAAAATGTTTTTGCACTCCTTTTTTTTTTAACAACTCAAAAACAAATTGCTTTAAATGTTTAACCATACTTGGTTGGGTGTATTGTAAGACTTTCTTAAAACCTCAGCCATGTCAACAGCCATACCTTGTTGAAAACACCGGTTCTCGTCTGATCACCGAAGTAAAGCGACAATGGGCGTTGTTAGTACTTGGATGGGTGACCACTTGGGAACACGGCGTGCCGTTGACGAAATGTTATTGCACTCCTATTTTTTTTCTTAACTTAAAAACAAATTGCTTTAAATGTTTAACTTTACTTGGTTGGGTGTATTGTAAGACTTTCTTAAAACCTCAGCCATGTCAACAGCCATACCTTGTTGAAAACACTGGTTCTCGTCTGATCACCGAAGTAAAGCGACAATGGGCGTTGTTAGTACTAGGATGGGTGACCACTTGGGAACACGGCGTGCCGTTGACAAAATGTTTTTGAACTCCTTTTATTACTTAAAAACTCAAAAACAAATTGCTTTAAATATTAAACCATTCTTGGTTGGGTGTATTGTAAGACTTTATTTAGACCTCAGCCATGTCAACAGCCATAATTTGTTAAAAACACCGGTTATCGTCTCATAACCAAAGTTAAGTGACAATGGGCGTTGTAAGTACTTAGATGGGTGACCACTTGGGAACACGGCGTGCCGTTGACACAATGTTTTTGCACTCCTTTTATTTCTTACATATCAAAAAAATGTTGGTTTAAATGTTTTACTATGCAATGATGCAAGGTTAGTAGTATTGTAAGACTTTATTTGGGCCTCAGTCACGTCAACAGCCATACCTTGTTGAAAACACCGGTTCTCGTCTGATCATCGAAGTTAAGCGACAGTGGGCGTCGCTAGTACTTGGATGGGTGACCACTTGGGAACACGGCGTGCCATTGACAAAATGTTTTTGCACTTCTTTTTTTTTTCACAACTTTAAAACAAATTGCTTTTAATGTTTAACCATATTTGGTTGGGTGTATTGTAAGACTTTATTTAGACCTCAGCCATGTCAACAGCCATTCCTTGTTGAAAACACCGGTTCTCGTCTGATCACCGAAGTTAAGCGACAATGGGCGTTGTTAGTACTTGGATGGGTGACCACTTGGGAACACGGCGTGCCGTTGACAAAATGTTTTTGAATCCTTTTTTTTTAACAACTCAAAAACAAATTGCTTTAAATGTTTAACCATACTTGGTTGGGTGTATTGTAAGACTTTCTTAAAACCTCAGCCATGTCAACAGCCATACTTTGTTTAAAACACCGGTTATCGTCTCATAACCGAAGTTTAGTGACAATGGGCGTTGCTAGTACTTGGATGGGTGACCACTTGGGAACACGGCGTGCCGTTGACAAAATGTTTTTGCACTCCTTTTTTTTTAACAACTCAAAAACAAATTGCTTTAAGTGTTTAACCATACTTGGTTGGGTGTATTGTAAGACTTTCTTAAAACCTCAGCCATGTCAACAGCCATACTTTGTTTAAAACACCGGTTATCGTCTCAAAGCCGAAGTTAAGTGACAATGGGCGATGTGAGTACTTGGATGGGTGACCACTTGGGAACACGGCGTGCCGTTGACAAAATGTTTTTGCACTCCTTTTTTTTAACAACTTTAAAACAAATTGCTTTTAATGTTTAACCATATTTGTTTGGGTGTATTGTAAGACTTTATTTAGACCCCAGCCATGTCAACAGCCATACCTTGTTGAAAACACCGGTTCTTGTCTGATCACCGAAGTTAAGCGACAATGGGCGTTGTTGGTACTTGGATGGGTGACCACTTGGGAAAACGGCGTGCCGTTGACAAAATGTTTTTGCACTCATTTTTTTTTAACAACTTAAAAACAAATTGCTTTTAATGTTTAACCATATTTGGTTGGGTGTATTGTAAGACTTTATTTAGACCTCAGCCATGTCAACAGCCATACCTTGTTGAAAACACCGGTTATCTTCTCATAACCGAAGTTAAGTGACAATGGGCGTTGTATGTACTTAGATGGGTTACCACTTGTGAACACGGCGTGCCGTTGACACAATGTTTTTGCACTCCTTTTATTTCTTACATATCAAAAAAATGTTGCTTCAAATGTTTTACCATGCAATGATGCAAGGTTAGAGGTATTGTAAGACTTTTTTTGGGCCTCAGTCATGTCAACAGCCATACCTTGTTGAAAACACCGGTTCTCGTCTGATCATCGAAGTTAAGCGACAATGGGCGTTGTTAGTACTTGGATGGGTGACCACTTGGGAACACGGCGTGCCGTTGACAAAATGTTTTTGCACTCCTTTTTTTAAAACAACTCAAAAACAAATTGCTTCAAATGTTTAAACATACTTGGTTGGGTGTTTTGTAAGACTTTCTTAAAACTACAGCCATGTCAACAGCCATACCTTGTTGAAAACGCCGGTTATCGTCTTATAATCGAAGTAAAGTGACAATGAGCGTTGTTAGTACTTGGATGGGTGACCACTTGGGAACACGGCGTGACGTTGACACCATGTTTTCGCGCTCCTTTTATTTCTTACATATCAAAAAATGTTGCTTTAAATGTTTTACCATGCAATGATGCAAGGTTGTTAGTCTTGTAAGGCTTTGTTTGGGCCTCAGTCATGTCAACAGGCATACCTTGTTAAAAACACCGGTTCTCGTCTGATCACCGAAGTTAAGCGTTAGTGGGCGTTGCTATTACTTTAATGGGTGACCGCTTGGGAAGACGGCGTGCCGTTGACGCAATGTTTTTGCACTCCGTTTTTTTTAACAACTTAAAAACAAATTGCTTTAAATGTTCAACCATATTTGGTTGGGTGTATTGTAAGACTTTATTTAGACCTCAGCCATGTCAACAGCCATACCTTGTTAAAAACACCGGTTCTCGTCTGATCACCGAAGTAAAGCGACAATGGGAGTTGCTAGTACTTGAATGGGTGACCACTTGGGAACACGGCGTGCCGTTGACACAATGTTCTGGCACTCCTTTTATTTCTTATATAACAAAAAAATGTTGCTTTAAATGTTTAACCATGCATTGATGCAAGGTTGGAAGTAATGTAAGACATTATTTGGGCCTCAGTCATGTCAACAGCCATACCTTGTTGAAAACACCGGTTCTCGTCTGATCACCGAAGTTAAGCGACAGTGGGCGTTGCTAGTACTTGGATGGGTGACCACTTGGGAACACGGCGTGCCGTTGACAAAATGTTTGGCACTCCTTTTTTTTTACAACAAATTCAAAACAAAATGCTTTTAATGTTCAACCATATTTGGTTGGGTGTATTGTAAGACTTTATTTAGACCTCAGCCATGTCAACAGCCATACCTTGTTGAAAACACCGGTTCTTGTCTGATCACTGAAGTTAAGCGACAATAGGCACAACGCCCACTTGGATGGGTGACCCCTTGGGAACACGGCGTGCCGTTGACAAAATGTTTTTGCACTCCTTTTTTTTTAACAACTCAAAAACAAATTGCTTTAAATGTTTAACCATACTTGGTTGGGTGTATTGTAAGACTTTCTTAAAACCTCAGCCATGTCAACAGCCATACCTTGTTGAAAACACCGGTTCTCGTCTGATCACCGAAGTAAAGCGACAATGGGCGTTGTTAGTACTTGGATGGGTGACCACTTGGGAACACGGCGTGCCGTTGACGAAATGTTATTGCACTCCTATTTTTTTTCTTAACTTAAAAACAAATTGCTTTAAATGTTTAACTATACTTGGTTGGGTGTATTGTAAGACTTTCTTAAAACCTCAGCCATGTCAACAGCCATACCTTGTTGAAAACACTGGTTCTCGTCTGATCACCGAAGTAAAGCGACAATGGGCGTTGTAAGTACTCGGATGGGTGACCACTTGTGAACACGGCGTGCCGTTGACAAAATGTTTTTGAACTCCTTTTATTACTTAAAAACTCAAAAACAAATTGCTTTAAATATTGAACAATTCTTGGTTGGGTGTGTTGTAAGACTTTATTTAGACCTCAGCCATGTCAACAGCCATACTTTGCTTAAAACACCGGTTATCGTCTCATAACCGAAGTTAAGTGACAATGGGCGATGTGAGTACTTGGATGGGTGACCACTTGGGAACACGGCGTGCCGTTGACAAAATGTTTTTGCACTCCTTTTCTTTAACAACTTTAAAACAAATTGCTTTTAATGTTTAACCATATTTGTTTGGGTGTATTGTAGGACTTTATTTAGACCCCAGCCATGTCAACAGCCATACCTTGTTGAAAACACCGGTTCTTGTCTGATCACCGAAGTTAAGCGACAATGGGCGTTGTTGGTACTTGGATGGGTGACCACTTGGGAACACGGCGTGCCGTTGACAAAATCTTTTTGCACTCCTTTTTTTACAACTCAAAAAGAAATTGCTTTAAATGTTTAACCATACTTGGTTGGGTGTATTGAAAGACTTTCTTACAACCTCAGCCATATCAACAGCCATACCTTGTTGAAAACACCGGTTCTCGTCTGAGCACCGAAGTAAAGCGACAATGGGCGTTGTTAGTACTAGGATGGGTGACCACTTGGGAACACGGCATGCCGTTGACAAGATGTTTTTGAACTCCTTTTATTACTTAAAAACTCAGAAACAAATTGCTTTAAATATTTAACCATTCTTGGTTGGGTGTATTGTAAAACTTTATTAAGACCTCAACCATGTCAACAGCCATACTTTGTTTAAAACACCGGTTATCGTCTCATAACAGAAGTTAATTGACAATGGGCGTTGTAAGTACTTAGATGGGTGACCACTTGGGAACACGGCGTGCCGTTGACAGAATGTTTTTGCACTCCTTTTATTTCTAACATATCAAAAAAATGTTGCTTTAAATGTTTAACCATGCAATGATGCAAGGTTGGTAGTATTGTAAGACTTTATTTGGGCCTCAATCATGTCAACAGCCATACCTTGTTGAAAACACCGGTTCTCGTCTGATCACCGAAGTTAAGCGACAGTGGGCGTCGCTAGTACTTGGATGGGTGACCACTCGGGAACTCGGCATGCCGTTGACACAATGTTTTTGCTATCTTTTTTTTAAAAACTTAAAAACAAATTGCTTTTAATGTTGAACCATATTTGGTTGGGTGTATTGTAAGACTTTATTTAGACCTCAGCCATGTCAACAGAAATACCTTGTTGAAAACGGTTCTCGTCTGATCACCAAAATTAAGCGACAATGGGCGTTGTTAGCTCTTGGATGGGTGATCACTTGGGAACACGGCGTGCCGTTGACAAAATGTTTTTGCACTCCTTTTATTTCTTACATATCAAAAAAATGTTGCTTTCAATGTTTTACCATGCAATGATGCAAGGTTGGTAGTATTGTTAGACTTTATTTGGGCCTCAGTCATGTCAACAGCCATACCTAGTTGAAAACACCGGTTCTCGTCTGATCACCGAAGTAAAAGTGACAATGGGCGTTGTAAGTACTTAGATGGGTGACCACTTGGGAACACGGCGTGCCGTTGACACAATGTTTTTGCACTCCTTTTATTTCTTACATATCAAAAAAATGTTGCCTTTAATGTTTTACCATGCAATGATGCAAGGTTGGTAGTATTGTTAGACTTTATTTAGGCCTCAGTCATGTCAACAGCCATACCTTGTAGAAAACACCGGTTCTTGTCTGATCACCGAAGTTAAGCGACAATGGGCACAACGCCCACTTGGATGGGTGACCACTTGGGAACACGGCGTGCCGTTGACAAAATGTTTTTGCACTCCTTTTTTTTTAACAACTCAAAAACAAATTGCTTTAAATGTTTAACCATACTTGGTTGGGTGTATTGTAAGACTTTCTTAAAACCTCAGCCATGTCAACAGCCATACCTTGTTGAAAACACCGGTTCTCGTCTGATCACCGAAGTAAAGCGACAATGGGCGTTGTTAGCACTTGGATGGGTGACCACTTGGGAACACGGCGTGCCGTTGACGAAATGTTATTGCACTCCTATTTTTTTTCTTAACTTAAAAACAAATTGCTTTAAATGTTTAACTTAACTTGGTTGGGTGTATTGTAAGACTTTCTTAAAACCTCAGCCATGTCAACAGCCATACCTTGTTGAAAACACTGGTTCTCTTCTGATCACCGAAGTAAAGCGACAATGGGCGTTGTTAGTACTAGGATGGGTGACCACTTGGGAACACGGCGTGCCGTTGACAAAATGTTTTTGAACTCCTTTTATTACTTAAAAACTCAAAAACAAATTGCTTTAAATATTGAACCATTCTTGGTTGGGTGTATTGTAAGACTTTATTTAGACCTCAGCCATGTCAACAGCCATAATTTGTTAAAAACACCGGTTATCGTCTCATAACCAAAGTTAAGTGACAATGGGCGTTGTAAGTACTTAGATGGGTGACCACTTGGGAACACGGCGTGCCGTTGACACAATGTTTTTGCACTCCTTTTATTTCTTACATATCAAAAAAATGTTGGTTTAAATGTTTTACCATGCAATGATGCAAGGTTAGTAGTATTGTAAGACTTTATTTGGGCCTCAGTCACGTCAACAGCCATACCTTGTTGAAAACACCGGTTCTCGTCTGATCATCGAAGTTAAGCGACAGTGGGCGTCGCTAGTACTTGGATGGGTGACCACTTGGGAACACGGCGTGCCGTTGACAAAATGTTTTTGCACTTCTTTTTTTTTTCACAACTTTAAAACAAATTGCTTTTAATGTTTAACCATATTTGGTTGGGTGTATTGTAAGACTTTATTTAGACCTCAGCCATGTCAACAGCCATTCCTTGTTGAAAACACCGGTTCTCGTCTGATCACCGAAGTTAAGCGACAATGGGCGTTGTTAGTACTTGGATGGGTGACCACTTGGGAACACGGCGTGCCGTTGACAAAATGTTTTTGAATCCTTTTTTTTTAACAACTCAAAAACAAATTGCTTTAAATGTTTAACCATACTTGGTTGGGTGTATTGTAAGACTTTCTTAAAACCACAGCCATGTCAACAGTTATACTTTGTTTAAAACACCGGTTATCGTCTCTTAACCGAAGTTTAGTGACAATGGGCGTTGCTAGTACTTGGATGGGTGACCACTTGGGAACACGGCGTGCCGTTGACAAAATGTTTTTGCACTCCTTTTTTTTTAACAACTCAAAAACAAATTGCTTTAAGTGTTTAACCATACTTGGTTGGGTGTATTGTAAGACTTTCTTAAAACCTCAGCCATGTCAACAGCCATACTTTGTTTAAAACACCGGTTATCGTCTCATAGCCGAAGTTAAGTGACAATGGGCGATGTGAGTACTTGGATGGGTGACCACTTGGGAACACGGCGTGCCGTTGACAAAATGTTTTTGCACTCCTTTTTTTTAACAACTTTAAAACAAATTGCTTCTAATGTTTAACCATATTTGTTTGGGTGTATTGTAAGACTTTATTTAGACCCCAGCCATGTCAACAGCCATACCTTGTTGAAAACACCGGTTCTTGTCTGATCACCGAAGTTAAGCGACAATGGGCGTTGTTGGTACTTGGATGGGTGACCACTTGGGAACACGGCGTGCCGTTGACAAAGTGTTTTTGCACTCCTTTTTTTTTTAATCACTAAAAAACAAATTGCTTTTAATGTTTCACCATATTTGGTTGGGTGTATTGTAAGACTTTATTTAGACCTGAGCCATGTCAACAGCCATACTTTGTTTAAAACACCGGTTATCGTCTCATAACCGAAGTTAAGTGACAATGGGCATTGTAAGTACTTAGATGGGTGACCACTTGGGAACACGGCGTGCCGTTGACAAAATGTTTTTGCACTCCTTTTTTTTTAAACAACTTAAAAACAAATTGCTTTAAATGTTTAACCATACTTGGTTGGGTGTATTGTAAGACTTTCTTAAAACCTCAGCCATGTCAACAGCCATACCTTGTTGAAAAAACCGGTTCTCGTCTGATCACCGAAGTAAAGCGACAATGGGCGTTGTTAGTACTTGGATGGGTGACCACTTGGGAACACGGCGTGCCGTTGACGAAATGTTTTTGCATTCCTTTTTTTTTCACAACTTAAAAACAAATTGCTTTTAATGTTTAACCATATTTGGTTGGGTGTATTGTAAGACTTTATTTAGACCTCAGCCATGTCAACAGCCATACCATGTTGAAAACACCGGTTCTCGTCTGATCACCAAAGTTAAGCGACTGTGGGCGTTGCTAGTACTTGGATGGGTGACCACTTGGGAACACGGCGTGCCGTTGACAAAATGTTTTTGCATTCCTTTTTTTTTCACAACTTAAAAACAAATTGCTTTTAATGTTTAACCATATTTGGTTGGGTGTATTGTAAGACTTTATTTAGACCTCAGCCATGTCAACAGCCATACCTTGTTGAAAACACCGGTTCTCGTCTGATCACCGAAGTTAAGCGACTGTGGGCGTTGCTAGTACTTGGATGGGTGACCACTTGGGAACACGGCGTGCCGTTGACAAAATGTTTTTGCACTCCTTTTTTTTGTAACAACTAAAAAACAAATTGCTTTTAATGTTTTACCATATTTGGTTGGGTGTATTGTAAGACTTTCTTAAAACCTCAGCCATGTCAACAGCAATACCTTGTTGAAAAAACCGGTTCTCGTCTGATCACCGAAGTAAAGCGACAATGGGCACAACGCCCACTTGGATGGGTGACCACTTGGGAACACGGCGTGCCGTTGACAAAATGTTTTTGCACTCCTTTTTTTTTTAACAACTCAAAAACAAATTGCTTTAAATGTTTAACCATACTTGGTTGGGTGTATTGTTAGACTTTCTTAAAACCTCAGCCATGTCAACAGCCATACCTTGTTGAAAACACCGGTTCTCGTCTGATCACCGAAGTAAAGCGACAATGGGCGTTGTTAGTACTTGGATGGGTGACCACTTGGGAACACGGCGTGCCGTTGACGAAATGTTATTGCACTCCTATTTTTTTTCTTAACTTAAAAACAAATTGCTTTAAATGTTTAACTTTACTTGGTTGGGTGTATTGTAAGACTTTCTTAAAACCTCAGCCATGTCAACAGCCATACCTTGTTGAAAACACTGGTTCTCGTCTGATCACCGAAGTAAAGCGACAATGGGCGTTGTAAGTACTAGGATGGGGGACCACTTGGGAACACGGCGTGCCGTTGACAAAATGTTTTTGAACTCCTTTTATTACTTAAAAACTCAAAAACAAATTGCTTTAAATATTGAACCATTCTTGGTTGGGTGTATTGTAAGACTTTATTTAGACCTCAGCCATGTCAACAGCCATAATTTGTTAAAAACACCGGTTATCGTCTCATAACCAAAGTTAAGTGACAATGGTCGTTGTAAGTACTTAGATGGGTGACCACTTGGGAACACGGCGTGCCGTTGACACAATGTTTTTGCACTCCTTTTATTTCTTACATATCAAAAAAATGTTGGTTTAAATGTTTTACCATGCAATGATGCAAGGTTAGTAGTATTGTAAGACTTTATTTGGGCCTCAGTCACGTCAACAGCCATACCTTGTTGAAAACACCGGTTCTCGTCTGATCATCGAAGTTAAGCGACAGTGGGCGTCGCTAGTACTTGGATGGGTGACCACTTGGGAACACGGCGTGCCGTTGACAAAATGTTTTTGCACTTCTTTTTTTTTTCACAACTTTAACACAAATTGCTTTTAATGTTTAACCATATTTGGTTGGGTGTATTGTAAGACTTTATTTAGACCTCAGCCATGTCAACAGCCATTCCTTGTTGAAAACACCGGTTCTCGTCTGATCACCGAAGTTAAGCGACAATGGGCTTTGTTAGTACTTGGATGGGTGACCACTTGGGAACACGGCGTGCCGTTGACAAAATGTTTTTGAATCCTTTTTTTTTAACAACTCAAAAACAAATTGCTTTAAATGTTTAACCATACTTGGTTGGGTGTATTGTAAGACTTTCTTAAAACCTCAGCCATGTCAACAGCCATACTTTGTTTAAAACACCGGTTATCGTCTCATAACCGAAGTTTAGTGACAATGGGCGTTGCTAGTACTTGGATGGGTGACCACTTGGGAACACGGCGTGCCGTTGACAAAATGTTTTTGCACTCCTTTTTTTTTAACAACTCAAAAACAAATTGCTTTAAGTGTTTAACCATACTTGGTTGGGTGTATTGTAAGACTTTCTTAAAACCTCAGCCATGTCAACAGCCATACTTTGTTTAAAACACCGGTTATCGTCTCATAGCCGAAGTTAAGTGACAATGGGCGATGTGAGTACTTGGATGGGTGACCACTTGGGAACACGGCGTGCCGTTGACAAAATGTTTTTGCACTCCTTTTTTTTTTAATCACTAAAAAACAAATTGCTTTTAATGTTTCACCATATTTGGTTGGGTGTATTGTAAGACTTTATTTAGACCTCAGCCATGTCAACAGCCATACTTTGTTTAAAACACCGGTTATCGTCTCATAACCGAATTTAAATGACAATTGGCATTGTAAGTACTTAGATGGGTGACCACTTGGGAACACGGCGTGCCGTTGACAAAATGTTTTTGCACTCCTTTTTTTTTAAACAACTTAAAAACAAATTGCTTTAAATGTTTAACCATACTTGGTTGGGTGTATTGTAAGACTTTCTTAAAACCTCAGCCATGTCAACAGCCATACCTTGTTGAAAAAACCGGTTCTCGTCTGATCACCGAAGTAAAGCGACAATGGGCGTTGTTAGTACTTGGATGGGTGACCACTTGGGAACACGGCGTGCCGTTGACGAAATGTTTTTGCATTCCTTTTTTTTTCACAACTTAAAAACAAATTGCTTTTAATGTTTAACCATATTTGGTTGGGTGTATTGTAAGACTTTATTTAGACCTCAGCCATGTCAACAGCCATACCATGTTGAAAACACCGGTTCTCGTCTGATCACCGAAGTTAAGCGACTGTGGGCGTTGCTAGTACTTGGATGGGTGACCACTTGGGAACACGGCGTGCCGTTGACAAAATGTTTTTGCATTCCTTTTTTTTTCACAACTTAAAAACAAATTGCTTTTAATGTTTAACCATATTTGGTTGGGTGTATTGTAAGACTTTATTTAGACCTCAGCCATGTCAACAGCCATACCTTGTTGAAAACACCGGTTCTCGTCTGATCACCGAAGTTAAGCGACTGTGGGCGTTGCTAGTACTTGGATGGGTGACCACTTGGGAACACGGCGTGCCGTTGACAAAATGTTTTTGCACTCCTTTTTTTTGTAACAACTAAAAAACAAATTGCTTTTAATGTTTTACCATATTTGGTTGGGTGTATTGTAAGACTTTCTTAAAACCTCAGCCATGTCAACAGCAATACCTTGTTGAAAAAACCGGTTCTCGTCTGATCACCGAAGTAAATCGACAATGGGCGTTGTTAGTACTTGGATGGGTGACCAATTGGGAACACGGCGTGCCGTTGAGAAAATGTCTTTGCAGTCCTTTTTTTAACAACCCAAAAACAAATTGCTTTCAATGTTTAACTATACTTGGTTGGGTGTATTGTAAGACTTTCTTAAAACCTCAGCCATGTCAACAGCCATACCTTGTTGAAAACGCCGGTTATCGTCTTATAATCGAAGTAAAGTGACAATGAGCGTTGTATGTACTTAGATGGGTGACCACTTGGGAACACGGCGTGCCGTTGAAAAAATGTTTTTGCACTCCTTTTTTTTTTAACAACTCAAAAACAAATTGCTCTAAATGTTTAACCATACTTGGTTGGATGTATTGTAAGACTTTCTTAAAACCTCAGCCATGTCAACAGCCATACCTTGTTGAAAACACCGGTTATCTTCTCATAACCGAAGTTAAGTGACAATGGGCGTTGTATGTACTTAGATGGGTTACCACTTGTGAACACGGCGTGCCGTTGACACAATGTTTTTGCACTCCTTTTATTTCTTACATATCAAAAAAATGTTGCTTCAAATGTTTTACCATGCAATGATGCAAGGTTAGAGGTATTGTAAGACTTTTTTTGGGCCTCAGTCATGTCAACAGGCATACCTTGTTCAAAACACCGGTTCTCGTCTGATCACCGAAGCTAAGCGTTAGTGGGCGTTGCTAGTACTTGGATGGGTGACCGCTTGGGAAGACGGCGTGCCTTTGACACAATGTTTTTGCACTCCTTTTTTTTATCAACTTAAAAACAAATTGCTTTAAATGTTTAACCATATTTGGTTGGGTGTATTGTAAGACTTTATTTAGACCTCAGCCATGTCAACAGCCATACCTTGTTGAAAACACCGGTTCCCGCCTGATCACCGAAGTTAAGCGACAATGGGCGTTGCTAGTACTTGGATGGGTGACCACTTGGGAACACGGCGTGCCGTTGACAAAATGTTTTTAAACCCCTTTTTTTTAACAACTCAAAAACAAATTGCTGTAAATGTTTAACCATATTTGGTTGGGTGTATTGTAAGACTTTATTTAGACCTCAGCCATGTCAACAGCCATACCTTGTTGAAAACACCGGTTCTCGTCTGATCATCGAAGTTAAGCGACAATGGGCGTTGTTAGTACTTGGATGGGTGACCACTTGGGAACACGGCGTGCCGTTGACAAAATGTTTTTGCACTCCTTTTTTTAAAACAACTCAAAAACAAATTGCTTCAAATGTTTAAACATACTTGGTTGGGTGTTTTGTAAGACTTTCTTAAAACTACAGCCATGTCAACAGCCATACCTTGTTGAAAACGCCGGTTATCGTCTTATAATCGAAGTAAAGTGACAATGAGCGTTGTTAGTACTTGGATGGGTGACCACTTGGGAACACGGCGTGCCGTTGACACAATGTTTTCGCGCTCCTTTTATTTCTTACATATCAAAAAATGTTGCTTTAAATGTTTTACCATGCAATGATGTAAGGTTGTTAGTATTGTAAGGCTTTGTTTGGGCCTCAGTCATGTCAACAGGCATACCTTGTTAAAAACACCGGTTCTCGTCTGATCACCGAAGTTAAGCGTTAGTGGGCGTTGCTAGTACTTGGATGGGTGACCGCTTGGGAAGACGGCGTGCCGTTGACACAATGTTCTGGCACTCCTATTATTTCTTACATAACAAAAAAATGTTGCTTTAAATGTTTAACCATGCAATGATGCAAGGTTGGAAGTAATGTAAGACATTATTTGGGCCTCAGTCATGTCAACAGCCATACCTTGTTGAAAACACCGGTTCTCGTCTGATCACCGAAGTTAAGCGACAGTGGGTGTTGCTAGTACTTGGATGGGTGACCACTTGGGAACACGGCGTGCCGTTGACAAAATGTTTTGCACTCCTTTTTTTTACAACAAATTCAAAACAAATTGCTTTTAATGTTCAACCATATTTGGTTGGGTGTATTGTAAGACTTTATTTAGACCTCAGCCATGTCAACAGCCATACCTTTTTGAAAACACCGGTTCTTGTCTGATCACTGAAGTTAAGCGACAATGGGCGTTGCTAGTACTTGGATGGGTGACCACTTGGGAACACGGCGTGCCGTTGACAAAATGTTTTTGCACTCCTTTTTTTTTAACAACTCAAAAACAAATTGCTTTAAGTGTTTAACCATACTTGGTTGGGTGTATTGTAAGACTTTCTTAAAACCTCAGCCATGTCAACAGCCATACTTTGTTTAAAACACCGGTTATCGTCTCATAGCCGAAGTTAAGTGACAATGGGCGATGTGAGTACTTGGATGGGTGACCACTTGGGAACACGGCGTGCCGTTGACAAAATGTTTTTGCACTCCTTTTTTTTAACAACTTTAAAACAAATTGCTTTTAATGTTAAACCATATTTGTTTGGGTGTATTGTAAGACTTTATTTAGACCCCAGCCATGTCAACAGCCATACCTTGTTGAAAACACCGGTTCTTGTCTGATCACCGAAGTTAAGCGACAATGGGCGTTGTTGGTACTTGGATGGGTGACCACTTGGGAACACGGCGTGCCGTTGACAAAATGTTTTTGCACTCCTTTTTTTTTTAATCACTAAAAAACAAATTGCTTTTAATGTTTCGCCATATTTGGTTGGGTGTATTGTAAGACTTTATTTAGACCTCAGCCATGTCAACAGCCATACTTTGTTTAAAACACCGGTTATCGTCTCATAACCGAAGTTAAGTGACAATGGGCATTGTAAGTACTTAGATGGGTGACCACTTGGGAACACGGCGTGCCATTGACGAAATGTTTTTGCACTCCTTTTTTTTGAAACAACTTAAAAACAAATTGCTTTAAATGTTTAACCATACTTGGTTGGGTGTATTGTAAGACTTTCTTAAAACCTCAGCCATGTCAACAGCAATACCTTGTTGAAAAAACCGGTTCTCGTCTGATCACCGAAGTAAAGCGACAATGGGCACAACGCCCACTTGGATGGGTGACCACTTGGGAACACGGCGTGCCGTTGACAAAATGTTTTTGCACTCCTTTTTTTTTTTAACAACTCAAAAACAAATTGCTTTAAATGTTTAACCATACTTGGTTGGGTGTATTGTTAGACTTTCTTAAAACCTCAGCCATGTCAACAGCCATACCTTGTTGAAAACACCGGTTCTCGTCTGATCACCGAAGTTAAGCGACTGTGGGCGTTGCTAGTACTTGGATGGGTGACCACTTGGGAACACGGCGTGCCGTTGACAAAATGTTTTTGCACTCCTTTTTTTTGTAACAACTAAAAAACAAATTGCTTTTAATGTTTTACCATATTTGGTTGGGTGTATTGTAAGACGTTCTTAAAACCTCAGCCATGTCAACAGCAATACCTTGTTGAAAAAACCGGTTCTCGTCTGATCACCGAAGTAAAGCGACAATGGGCACAACGCCCACTTGGATGGGTGACCACTTGGGAACACGGCGTGCCGTTGACAAAATGTTTTTGCACTCCTTTTTTTTTTAACAACTCAAAAACAAATTGCTTTAAATGTTTAACCATACTTGGTTGGGTGTATTGTAAGACTTTCTTAAAACCTCAGCCATGTCAACAGCCATACCTTGTTGAAAACACCGGTTCTCGTCTGATCACCGAAGTAAAGCGACAATGGGCGTTGTTAGTACTTGGATGGGTGACCACTTGGGAACACGGCGTGCCGTTGACGAAATGTTATTGCACTCCTATTTTTTTTCTTAACTTAAAAACAAATTGCTTTAAATGTTTAACTTTACTTGGTTGGGTGTATTGTAAGACTTTCTTAAAACCTCAGCCATGTCAACAGCCATACCTTGTTGAAAACACTGGTTCTCGTCTGATCACCGAAGTAAAGCGACAATGGGCGTTGTTAGTACTAGGATGGGTGACCACTTGGGAACACGGCGTGCCGTTGACAAAATGTTTTTGAACTCCTTTTATTACTTAAAAACTCAAAAACAAATTGCTTTAAATATTGAACCATTCTTGGTTGGGTGTATTGTAAGACTTTATTTAGACCTCAGCCATGTCAACAGCCATAATTTGTTAAAAACACCGGTTATCGTCTCATAACCAAAGTTAAGTGACAATGGGCGTTGTAAGTACTTAGATGGGTGACCACTTGGGAACACTGCGTGCCGTTGACACAATGTTTTTGCACTCCTTTTATTTCTTACATATCAAAAAAATGTTGGTTTAAGTGTTTTACCATGCAATGATGCAAGGTTAGTAGTATTGTAAGACTTTATTTGGGCCTCAGTCACGTCAACAGCCATACCTTGTTGAAAACACCGGTTCTCGTCTGATCATCGAAGTTAAGCGACAGTGGGCGTCGCTAGTACTTGGATGGGTGACCACTTGGGAACACGGCGTGCCGTTGACGAAATGTTTTTGCATTCCTTTTTTTTTCACAACTTAAAAACAAATTGCTTTTAATGTTTAACCATATTTGGTTGGGTGTATTGTAAGACTTTATTTAGACCTCAGCCATGTCAACAGCCATACCATGTTGAAAACACCGGTTCTCGTCTGATCACCTAAGTTAAGCGACTGTGGGCGTTGCTAGTACTTGGATGGGTGACCACTTGGGAACACGGCGTGCCGTTGACAAAATGTTTTTGCATTCCTTTTTTTTTCACAACTTAAAAACAAATTGCTTTTAATGTTTAACCATATTTGGTTGGGTGTATTGTAAGACTTTATTTAGACCTCAGCCATGTCAACAGCCATACCTTGTTGAAAACACCGGTTCTCGTCTGATCACCGAAGTTAAGCGACTGTGGGCGTTGCTAGTACTTGGATGGGTGACCACTTGGGAACACGGCGTGCCGTTGACAAAATGTTTTTGCACTCCTTTTTTTTGTAACAACTAAAAAACAAATTGCTTTTAATGTTTTACCATATTTGGTTGGGTGTATTGTAAGACTTTCTTAAAACCTCAGCCATGTCAACAGCAATACCTTGTTGAAAAAACCGGTTCTCGTCTGATCACCGAAGTAAAGCGACAATGGGCACAACGCCCACTTGGATGGGTGACCACTTGGGAACACGGCGTGCCGTTGACAAAATGTTTTTGCACTCCTTTTTTTTTTAACAACTCAAAAACAAATTGCTTTAAATGTTTAACCATACTTGGTTGGGTGTATTGTAAGACTTTCTTAAAACCTCAGCCATGTCAACAGCCATACCTTGTTGAAAACACCGGTTCTCGTCTGATCACCGAAGTAAAGCGACAATGGGCGTTGTTAGTACTTGGATGGGTGACCACTTGGGAACACGGCGTGCCGTTGACGAAATGTTATTGCACTCCTATTTTTTTTCTTAACTTAAAAACAAATTGCTTTAAATGTTTAACTTTACTTGGTTGGGTGTATTGTAAGACTTTCTTAAAACCTCAGCCATGTCAACAGCCATACCTTGTTGAAAACACTGGTTCTCGTCTGATCACAGAAGTAAAGCGACAATGGGCGTTGTTAGTACTAGGATGGGTGACCACTTGGGAACACGGCGTGCCGTTGACAAAATGTTTTTGAACTCCTTTTATTACTTAAAAACTCAAAAACAAATTGCTTTAAATATTGAACCATTCTTGGTTGGGTGTATTGTAAGACTTTATTTAGACCTCAGCCATGTCAACAGCCATAATTTGTTAAAAACACCGGTTATCGTCTCATAACCAAAGTTAAGTGACAATGGGCGTTGTAAGTACTTAGATGGGTGACCACTTGGGAACACGGCGTGCCGTTGACACAATGTTTTTGCACTCCTTTTATTTCTTACATATCAAAAAAATGTTGGTTTAAGTGTTTTACCATGCAATGATGCAAGGTTAGTAGTATTGTAAGACTTTATTTGGGCCTCAGTCACGTCAACAGCCATACCTTGTTGAAAACACCGGTTCTCGTCTGATCATCGAAGTTAAGCGACAGTGGGCGTCGCTAGTACTTGGATGGGTGACCACTTGGGAACACGGCGTGCCGTTGACGAAATGTTTTTGCATTCCTTTTTTTTTCACAACTTAAAAACAAATTGCTTTTAATGTTTAACCATATTTGGTTGGGTGTATTGTAAGACTTTATTTAGACCTCAGCCATGTCAACAGCCATACCATGTTGAAAACACCGGTTCTCGTCTGATCACCGAAGTTAAGCGACTGTGGGCGTTGCTAGTACTTGGATGGGTGACCACTTGGGAACACGGCGTGCCGTTGACAAAATGTTTTTGCATTCCTTTTTTTTTCACAACTTAAAAACAAATTGCTTTTAATGTTTAACCATATTTGGTTGGGTGTATTGTAAGACTTTATTTAGACCTCAGCCATGTCAACAGCCATACCTTGTTGAAAACACCGGTTCTCGTCTGATCACCGAAGTTAAGCGACTGTGGGCGTTGCTAGTACTTGGATGGGTGACCACTTGGGAACACGGCGTGCCGTTGACAAAATGTTTTTGCACTCCTTTTTTTTGTAACAACTAAAAAACAAATTGCTTTTAATGTTTTACCATATTTGGTTGGGTGTATTGTAAGACTTTCTTAAAACCTCAGCCATGTCAACAGCAATACCTTGTTGAAAAAACCGGTTCTCGTCTGATCACCGAAGTAAAGCGACAATGGGCACAACGCCCACTTGGATGGGTGACCACTTGGGAACACGGCGTGCCGTTGACAAAATGTTTTTGAACTCCTTTTATTACTTAAAAACTCAAAAACAAATTGCTTTAAATATTGAACCATTCTTGGTTGGGTGTATTGTAAGACTTTATTTAGACCTCAGCCATGTCAACAGCCATAATTTGTTAAAAACACCGGTTATCGTCTCATAACCAAAGTTAAGTGACAATGGGCGTTGTAAGTACTTAGATGGGTGACCACTTGGGAACACGGCGTGCCGTTGACACAATGTTTTTGCACTCCTTTTATTTCTTACATATCAAAAAAATGTTGGTTTAAATGTTTTACCATGCAATGATGCAAGGTTAGTAGTATTGTAAGACTTTATTTGGGCCTCAGTCACGTCAACAGCCATACCTTGTTGAAAACACCGGTTCTCGTCTGATCATCGAAGTTAAGCGACAGTGGGCGTCGCTAGTACTTGGATGGGTGACCACTTGGGAACACGGCGTGCCGTTGACAAAATGTTTTTGCACTTCTTTTTTTTTTCACAACTTTAAAACAAATTGCTTTTAATGTTTAACCATGTTTGGTTGGGTGTATTGTAAGACTTTATTTAGACCTCAGCCATGTCAACAGCCATTCCTTGTTGAAAACACCGGTTATCGTCTGATCACCGAAGTTAAGCGACAATGGGCGTTGTGAGTACTTGGATGGGTGACCACTTGGGAACACGGCGTGCCGTTGACAAAATGTTTTTGAATCCTTTTTTTTTAACAACTCAAAAACAAATTGCTTTAAATGTTTAACCATACTTGGTTGGGTGTATTGTAAGACTTTCTTAAAACCTCAGCCATGTCAACAGCCATACTTTGTTTAAAACACCGGTTATCGTCTCATAACCGAAGTTTAGTGACAATGGGCGTTGCTAGTACTTGGATGGGTGACCACTTGGGAACACGGCGTGCCGTTGACAAAATGTTTTTGCACTCCTTTTTTTTTAACAACTCAAAAACAAATTGCTTTAAGTGTTTAACCATACTTGGTTGGGTGTATTGTAAGACTTTCTTAAAACCTCAGCCATGTCAACAGCCATACTTTGTTTAAAACACCGGTTATCGTCTCATAGCCGAAGTTAAGTGACAATGGGCGATGTGAGTACTTGGATGGGTGACCACTTGGGAACACGGCGTGCCGTTGACAAAATGTTTTTGCACTCCTTTTTTTCAACAACTTTAAAACAAATTGCTTTTAATGTTTAACCATATTTGTTTGGGTGTATTGTAAGACTTTATTTAGACCCCAGCCATGTCAACAGCCATACCTTGTTGAAAACACCGGTTCTTGTCTGATCACCGAAGTTAAGCGACAATGGGCGTTGTTGGTACTTGGATGGGTGACCACTTGGGAACACGGCGTGCCGTTGACAAAATGTTTTTGCACTCCTTTTTTTTTTAATCACTAAAAAACAAATTGCTTTTAATGTTTCACCATATTTGGTTGGGTGTATTGTAAGACTTTATTTAGACCTCAGCCATGTCAACAGCCATACTTTGTTTAAAACACCGGTTATCGTCTCATAACCGAAGTTAAATGACAATGGGCATTGTAAGTACTTAGATGGGTGACCACTTGGGAACACGGCGTGCCGTTGACAAAATGTTTTTGCACTCCTTTTTTTTTAAACAACTTAAAAACAAATTGCTTTAAATGTTTAACCATACTTGGTTGGGTGTATTGTAAGACTTTCTTAAAACCTCAGCCATGTCAACAGCCATACCTTGTTAAAAAAACAGGTTCTCGTCTGATCACCGAAGTAAAGCGACAATGGGCGTTGTTAGTACTTGGATGGGTGACCACTTGGGAACACGGCGTGCCGTTGACGAAATGTTTTTGCATTCCTTTTTTTTTCACAACTTAAAAACAAATTGCTTTTAATGTTTAACCATATTTGGTTGGGTGTATTGTAAGACTTTATTTAGACCTCAGCCATGTCAACAGCCATACCATGTTGAAAACACCGGTTCTCGTCTGATCACCGAAGTTAAGCGACTGTGGGCGTTGCTAGTACTTGGATGGGTGACCACTTGGGAACACGGCGTGCCGTTGACAAAATGTTTTTGCATTCCTTTTTTTTTCACAACTTAAAAACAAATTGCTTTTAATGTTTAACCATATTTGGTTGGGTGTATTGTAAGACTTTATTTAGACCTCAGCCATGTCAACAGCCATACCTTGTTGAAAACACCGGTTCTCGTCTGATCACCGAAGTAAAGCGACTGTGGGCGTTGCTAGTACTTGGATGGGTGACCACTTGGGAACACGGCGTGCCGTTGACAAAATGTTTTTGCACTCCTTTTTTTTGTAACAACTAAAAAACAAATTGCTTTTAATGTTTTACCATATTTGGTTGGGTGTATTGTAAGACTTTCTTAAAACCTCAGCCATGTCAACAGCAATACCTTGTTGAAAAAACCGGTTCTCGTCTGATCACCGAAGTAAAGCGACAATGGGCACAACGCCCACTTGGATGGGTGACCACTTGGGAACACGGCGTGCCGTTGACAAAATGTTTTTGCACTCCTTTTTTTTTTAACAACTCAAAAACAAATTGCTTTAAATGTTTAACCATACTTGGTTGGGTGTATTGTAAGACTTTCTTAAAACCTCAGCCATGTCAACAGCCATACTTTGTTTAAAACACCGGTTATCGTCTCATAGCCGAAGTTAAGTGACAATGGGTGATGTGAGTACTTGGATGGGTGACCAATTGGGAACACGGCGTGCCGTTGACAAAATGTCTTTGCAGTCCTTTTTTTAACAACCCAAAAACAAATTGCTTTCAATGTTTAACTATACTTGGTTGGGTGTATTGTAAGACTTTCTTAAAACCTCAGCCATGTCAACAGCAATACCTTGTTGAAAACACTGGTTCTCGTCTGATCACCGAAGTAAAGCGACAATGGGCGTTGTTAGTACTTGGATGGGTGACCACTTGGGAACACGGCGTGCCGTTGACAAAATGTTTTTGAACTCCTTTTATTACTTAACAACTCAAAAACAAATTTCTTTAAATATTGAACCATTCTTGGTTGGGTGTATTGTAAGACTTTGTGCGAGTGTGTTGGTTTGATAATTGAAACACACGTATAGAATACACTTTATTTACTAAATATCACAAGTTCATATCGATGACAAAACTGAGATGCTTTCTTCACGAAAGTTGCAAGCCGAATAATCCTTTGTTCCTCTGTTCCCACCGCCTCCAGGGTTCACTCTCAGGCAGGGTCAATTTGTAGGGAAATGATCCCCCACAGGACCCCCTCCCCAGTGTCCCGATGGAATCGTGGAACACGATACGGTCGCGAGGTGAGCCGGGAAATGAACTCGTCGACCGGAGCGGGTAGTGATCACTGGAGGCGTAGTCGTTGTATGCTCTTCCGGAAGAATGTAGGCTGGCTTTAGCCGGTCGATGGATACGACGACCCGCTGACCGTTGCGCATGATAGCGACACATTTGTCATTACGATCAATGATTTCAAACGGGCCGTCGTAAGGTGATTGCAGCGGGGCGCAAACCGCGTCATGGCGCACAAATACGTGCGAACATGTCGCGAGATCTTTGAACAGAAATACTGCATGCTGACCATGATGCGATGGTTGTACTGGACGCAGTTTGCCAAAATGCTGTCTTAGTTTGTCGACATAAGCCGATGTTGACTCGGGTGTTCCGGATGGAGGCGCAAGATATTCACCAGGAAGACGAAGTGTCGTGCCATACACGAGTTCTGCTGGAGTGGCTTTCAAATCTTCCTTCCAGGCTGAGCGAATACCGAGCATAACCCAAAGAAGCATGTCTGTCCATCTGTCGTCCCCATGACACTTAATGGCTGCCTTGAGCTGTCGGTGTAAACGCTCCACCATGCCATTGGCTTGGGGGTGATGGGCCGTAGTCCGGAGGTGGGTCGTGCCTGTCACACGACTGAGAGACCGGAAGAGACTAGACTCGAACTGACGTCCTTGATCAGTGGTAATCCTGAGAGGCGTGCCGAATCGGGCTATCCATCCAGATACCAAGGCTGCTGCTACTGTGTCCGCGGTGATGTCAGGTTTCGGAATTGCCTCTGGCCACCGTGTGAACCGATCAACACAAGTAAGCAAATAGCGGAAACCATTCGAAATTGGCATTGGTCCGACCAGTTCGATGTGGATGTGTTCGAATCGATTGTCGGGCGCAGTGAAATGTCGGATCGGCGCTTTAACGTGGCGCGTCACTTTCGAACGCTGACACATGATGCATGCTTTAGCCCATGCTCTGCAGTCCTTATTCATGGACGGCCAAACATAACGTTGCTTGATGAGCTTGTTAGTTGCCCGGATCCCAGGATGAGACAGGCTGTGGAGGCTGTCGAACACTCTCCGGCGGAGCGCCTCCGGTACGAATGGCCGTTGTCGCGCTTGCGACGTATCGAAGTGGAGGGTGAGACCGCTGTCCTCCAGCCGTCGGCTACGCATCTGCAGGGATGTGCTGGAGTGCAGATTATCCTGGAGTTCATTATCATTCAGTTGTGCTTCGGCAATTTCTGAGTAGCTGACGGGGGCAGCGACTGTTTCAACTCTCGAAAAGGCGCCGGCGACAACGTTTTCCTTGCCTGGGATGTGTCGAATGTCCGTCGTGAACTGACCTATGAAGTCTAGGTGACGGAACTGACGCGGGGAACATTTCTCCGGTCGCTGTTGAAATGCGAACGTCAGTGGTTTGTGGTCGGTATAAACGGTGAAGGTTCGCACTTCCACCATGTGTCGGAAAAAACGTATTGCCTCGTACACGGCGAGTAACTCACGATCATACGCTCCGTAGTTCCTTTGCGCAGCATGTAGCTTGCGTGAAAAGAACGCAAGTGGTTGCCATCCGGAACTAGTTCGCTGTTGAAGGGCAGCGCCGATGCTGGTGTCGGAAGCGTCCGCTACAATTGCAAGCTCGGCGCTGATATCTGGATGTGCCAGGAGCGTGGCATGGGCAAGACCACTCTTGCATGCTTCGAATGCAGCTTCCAAGTGTGGAGTCCATGTGATCGGCGTTTTCGCAGAGCTATCAGAGCCCGCAAGAAGGTCGTTAAGAGGTGCTTGCAGCTTAGCTGCCGAAGATAAAAAACGCCGATAAAAATTTAGCATCCCGAGGAACTGGCGGAGTTGTTTGATATTTCCCGGTTTCGTGAATGAAATTATTGCATCCACTTTCTCTTTGAGTGGTCGTGTTCCAGAAGCGTTGACGGTGTAACCGAGAAAAGTTACTTCTGTTGCGCCAAAAACACACTTCGCCGAGTTCACCAAAACGCCGTATTCAGAAAGTCGTGTGAAAAGACGCCGAAGGTGTTCTTCATGTGTTGCTTGATCGGCTGATGCGACGAGGATGTCATCAATGTAGGCATAACAAAAATCAAGACCGCGCAGTACCTCATCCATAAAGCGTTGGAACGTCTGGGCAGCGTTCCTTAAGCCAAAACTCATAAATGGGAACTCAAAAAGTCCGAAGGGCGTCGTGATAGCAGTCTTTGGAATATCCTCAGGAGCAACAGGGATCTGGTTGTAGGCCCGAACAAGATCGATAGTTGAAAACACGGTCTTGTGAGCCAGCGCTTGCGCAAAATCCTGAATATGTGGTACCGGGTATCGGTCGGGGATTGTGCGATTGTTGAGGGCCCGATAATCACCGCATGGCCTCCATTGGTCTTCCTTTTTCGGGACCAAGTGCAGGGCGGCGGACCAGCTGCTAGATGAGCGTCGAGCGATTCCCGACTGTAGCATCGCGTCGAATTCCCGTTTGGCGATTCGCAGGCGGTCTGGAGCCAGGCGTCGTGGTTTGCACGACGTAGGCTGACCAGGCGTGGTGTGGATATGATGAGCCGTATTATGCTTCACTCCCCGAGGAGTTCCGGCGGGACGAGTGATGTCGGGGAACTCGGCCAAGAGTGAATGGTACGATGACCCACCGAAAACAGCCTTTATGTGCTGTGGTTCCCCAGCAGACGTCCTACCGGGGACTGTGAGCGATGTCACACCGTCGTTCAGACGTTTTAGACGGATATCGACCACAAGATTGTAAAATTAAAGAAAATCGACACCGATGATCGGCTGCGAAACATCGGCGACGACGAATTGCCATTCAAATGCCCTACGTAAGCCAAAATCTAATGTAATTTTGATCGTGCCGTACGTGGCGATTACTGTGCCGTTGGCCGCGAAGAGCTCATACGATGTTTTCTTCCGAGGTACGCCTAGCTTTGTCCGAGGAAACACGCAGAGATCTGACCCAGTGTCCACTAAGAACTGTAGTCGGGTGGCTCTGTCCGTGACATACAGGCGGCGAGTTGATGGGCAGAAGTTGGCCGCTGCTACATTCTGCCCGAGCAGTTTTCCGCTCGGAAGTTACATGGTTGTTTGCACCGCTTGGCATGCTTACCGAACTTGCGATGATACCAGCACAGCTCATCGTCACTGCTGTTGCGATCCGGGGATCGCTGGCGACTCCCCGTGAAACGTGGACGCGATGATCCCGATGATAAGGCTGCGAGTTGACGAGACAAAGCGTCGAGCTGTGTCGGTATGTCGTATGTTGATGAGGGGTCCACCCGTGACAGTTGGGGCTGGGCCGATATGTTTTCGGCGATGCGGTCAGCGTTCGCTGCCAAAACTGTTAATTCCTGACTGCTCGACACGACTAGAATGTCCTGCATACGAGAAGGCAGGCGACTTATCCACAATGTTTTGAGAAGCTCATCAGTAACTGCTGTTCCTCCCAACTCGCGGAGATGTCGTAAGAACTGTGACGGAGTTCGATCACCAATTTCTTCAAGTTGTATGAGGCGCTTCAGACGAGATTGCGGGGACGGTGATACTCGTTCAATTAACGCTTCTTTCAAGGTCTTGTATTTGTTGACGATAGGGGGATCAATGATAATATCGCGTACTAGTTTTGCAATTGGATGTTCAAGTGCGCTGGCCACAGTATGGAATTTGGAATCGTCACGGGTGATGCCAGATAGTGTGAACTGACTCTCTATCTGGGCAAACCAGAGTATCGGGTCATCTTGCCAAAAGGGCGGAACCCGCAAACTCACACGATCCACTGCTTCGTTTGCCGATGCTGATGTTGCTGTTGACGCTGATGATGTCGGATTAGACATTATTTTGACGAAATTCTTCGTTCGAGGTCACCACTGTGCGAGTGTGTTGGTTTGATAATTGAAACACACGTATAGAATACACTTTATTTACTAAATATCACAAGTTCATATCGATGACAAAACTGAGATGCTTTCTTCAAGAAAGTTGCAAGCCGAATAATCCTTTGTTCCTCTGTTCCCACCGCCTCCAGGGTTCACTCTCAGGCAGGGTCTATTTGTAGGGAAATGATCCCCCACAACTTTATTTAGACCTCAGCCATGTCAACAGCCATACTTTGTTAAAAACACCGGTTCTCGTCTAATAACCGAAGTTAAGTGACAATGGGCGTTGTAAGTACTTGGATGGGTGACCACTTGGGAACACGGCGTGCCGTTGACACAATGTTTTTGCACTCCATTTATTTCTTACATATCAAAAAAATGTTGCTTTAAATGTTAAACCATGCAATGATGCAAGGTTAGTAGAATTGTAAGACTTTATTTGGGCCTCAGTCATGTCAACAGCCATACCTTGTTGAAAACACCGGTTCTCGTCTGATCACCGAAGTTAAGCGACAGTGGGCGTTGCTAGTACTTGGACGGGTGACCACTTGGGAACATGGCGTGCCGTTGACAAAATGTCTTTGCAGTCCTTTTTTTAACAACCCAAACACAAATTGCTTTCAATGTTTAACTAAACTTGGTTGGGTGTATTGTAAGACATTCTTAAAACCTCAGCCATGTCAACAGCCATACCTTGCTGAAAACACTGGTTCTCGTCTGATCACCGAAGTTAAGTGACAATGGGCGTTGTAAGTACTTAGATGGGTTACCACTTGGGAACACGGCGTGCCGTTGACACAATGTTTTTGCACTCCATTTATTTCTTACATATCAAAAAAATGTTGCTTTAAATGTTTTACCATGCAATGATGCAAGGTTAGTAGAATTGTAAGACTTTATTTGGGCCTCAGTCATGTCAACAGCCATACCTTGTTGAAAACACCGGTTCTCGTCTGATCACCGAAGTTAAGCGACAGTGGGCGTTGCTAGTACTTGGATAAGTGACCACTTGGGAACACGGCGTGCCGTTGACAAAATGTTTTTGCACTCCTTTTTTTCTAACAACTCAAAAACAAATTGCTTTAGATGTTTAACCATACTTGGTTGGGTGTATTGTAAGACTTTCTTAAAACCTCAGTCATGTCAACAGCAATACCTTGTTGAAAACGGTTCTCGTCTGATCACCGAAGTTAAGCGACAGTGGGCGTTGCTAGTACTTGGATGGGTGAGACCTTGGGAACACGGCGTGCCGTAGACAAAATGTTTTCGCACTCCTTTTTTTTAACAACAAATTCAAAACAAATTGCTTTTAATGTTCAACCATATTTGGTTGGGTGTATTGTAAGACTTTATTTAGACCTCAACCATGTCAACAGCCATACCTTGTTGAAAACACCGGTTCTCGTCTGATCACCGTAGTTTAGCGACAATTGGCGTTGTAAGTACTTGGATGGGTGACCACTTGGGAACACGGCGTGCCGTTGACAAAATGTCTTTGCAGTCCTTTTTTTAACAACCCAAAACCAACTTGCTTCCAATGTTTAACTATACTTGGTTGGGTGTATTGTAAGACTTTCTTAAAACATCAGCCATGTCAACAGCCATACCTTGTTGAAAACACCGGTTCTCGTTTGATCACCGAAGTTAAGCGACAGTGGGCGTTGCTAGTACTTGGATGGGTGACCACTTGGGAACACGGCGTGCCGTTAAAAAAAATATTTTTGCACTCCTTTTTTTTTTAACAACTTAAAAACAAATTGGATTTAAATGTTTAACCATATTTGGTTGGGTGTATTGTAAGACTTTATTTAGACCTCAGCCATGTCAACAGCCATACCTTGTTGAAGACGGTTCTTGTCTGATCACCGAAGTTAAGCGACAATGGGCGTTGTTAGTACTTGGATGGGTGACCACTTGGGAACACGGCGTGCCGTTGACAAAATGTTTTTGCACTCCTTTTTTTTAACAACTCAAAAACAAATTGCTTTAAATGTTTAACCATACTTGGTTGGGTGTATTGTAAGACTTTCTTAAAACCTCAGCCATGTCAAACAGCCATACCTTGTTTGAAACAACGGTTATCGTCTCATGACCGAAGTTAAGTGACAATGGGCGTTGTAAGTACTTAGATGGGTGACCACTTGGGAACACGGCGTGCCGTTGACAAAATGTTTTTGCACTCCTTTTTTTTTAACAACTTAAAAACAAATTGCTTTTAATGTTTAACCATATTTGGTTGGGTGTATTGTAAGACTTTATTTAGACCTTAGCCATGTCATCAGCCATACCTTGTTGAAAACACCGGTTCTCGTCTGATCATTGACGTCAAGCGAAAATGGGCGTTGTTAGTACTTGGATAGGTGACCACTTGGGAACACGGCGTGCCGTTGACAAAATGTTTTTTCACTCCTTTTTTTTTAACAACTCAAAAACAAATTGCTTTAAATGTTTAACCATACTTGGTTGGGTGTATTGTAAGACTTTTTTAAAACTTTATCCATGTCAACAGCCATACCTTGTTGAAAACACCGGTTCTCGTCTGATCACTGAAGTTAAGCAACAGTGGGCGTTGTTAGTACTTGGATGGGTGACCACTTGGGAACAAGGCGTGCCGTTGACAAAATGTTTTTGCACTCCTTTCTTTTTTAACAACTTAAAAACAAATTGCTTGAAATGTTTAACCATACTTGGTCGGGTGTATTGTAAGACTTTATTTAGACCTCAGCCATGTCAACAGCCTTACCTTGTTGAAATCACCGATTCTCGTCTGATCACCGTAGTTAAGCGACAATTGGCGTTGTAAGTACTTGGATGGGTGACCACTTGGGAACACGGCGTGCCGTTGACAAAATGTCTTTGCAGTCCTTTTTTTAACAACCCAAAACCAACTTGCTTTCAATGTTTAACTATACTTGGTTGGGTGTATTGTAAGACTTTCTTAAAACATCAGCCATGTCAACAGCCATACCTTGTTGAAAACACCGGTTCTCGTTTGATCACCGAAGTTAAGCGACAGTGGGCGTTGCTAGTACTTGGATGGGTGACCACTTGGGAACACGGCGTGCCGTTAAAAAAAATATTTTTGCACTCCTTTTTTTTTTAACAACTTAAAAACAAATTGGATTTAAATGTTTAACCATATTTGGTTGGGTGTATTGTAAGACTTTATTTAGACCTCAGCCATGTCAACAGCCATACCTTGTTGAAGACGGTTCTTGTCTGATCACCGAAGTTAAGCGACAATGGGCGTTGTTAGTACTTGGATGGGTGACCACTTGGGAACACGGCGTGCCGTTGACAAAATGTTTTTGCACTCCTTTTTTTTAACAACTCAAAAACAAATTGCTTTAAATGTTTAACCATACTTGGTTGGGTGTATTGTAAGACTTTCTTAAAACCTCAGCCATGTCAAACAGCCATACCTTGTTTGAAACAACGGTTATCGTCTCATGACCGAAGTTAAGTGACAATGGGCGTTGTAAGTACTTAGATGGGTGACCACTTGGGAACACGGCGTGCCGTTGACAAAATGTTTTTGCACTCCTTTTTTTTTAACAACTTAAAAACAAATTGCTTTTAATGTTTAACCATATTTGGTTGGGTGTATTGTAAGACTTTATTTAGACCTTAGCCATGTCATCAGCCATACCTTGTTGAAAACACCGGTTCTCGTCTGATCATTGATGTCAAGCGAAAATGGGCGTTGTTAGTACTCGGATAGGTGACCACTTGGGAACACGGCGTGCCGTTGACAAAATGTTTTTTCACTCCTTTTTTTTTAACAACTCAAAAACAAATTGCTTTAAATGTTTAACCATACTTGGTTGGGTGTATTGTAAGACTTTTTTAAAACTTTATCCATGTCAACAGCCATACCTTGTTGAAAACACCGGTTCTCGTCTGATCACTGAAGTTAAGCGACAGTGGGCGTTGTTAGTACTTGGATGGGTGACCACTTGGGAACAAGGCGTGCCGTTGACAAAATGTTTTTGCACTCCTTTCTTTTTTAACAACTTAAAAACAAATTGCTTGAAATGTTTAACCATACTTGGTCGGGTGTATTGTAAGACTTTATTTAGACCTCAGCCATGTCAACAGCCTTACCTTGTTGAAATCACCGATTCTCGTCTGATCACCGAAGTTAAGCGACAATGTGCGTTGTTAGTACTTGGATGGGTGACCACTTGGGAACAAGGCGTGCCGTTGACATAATGTTTTTTGAACTCCTTTTATTACTTAACAACTCAAAAACAAATTGCTTTAAATATTTAACCATTCTTGGTTGGGTGTATTGTAAGACTTTTTTTAGACCTCAGCCATGTCAACAGCCATACTTTGTTTAAAACACTGGTTATCGTCTCATATCCGAAGTTAAGTGACAATGGGCGTTGTAAGTACTTTGATGGGTGACCACTTGGGAACACGGCGTGCCGTTGACACAATGTTTTTGCACTCTTTTTATTTCTTAAATATCAAAAAAATTATGCTTTAAATGTTTTATCATGCAATGATGCAAGGTTGGAAGTATTGTTAGACTTTTTTTGGGCCTCAGCCATGTCAACAGCCATACCTTGTTGAAAACACCTGTTCTTGTCTGATCACCGAAGTTAAGCGACAGTGGGCGTTGCTAGTACTTGGATGGGTGACCACTTGGGAACACGGCGTGCCTTTGACAAAATGTTTTTGCACTCCTTTCTTTTTTAACAACTTAAAAACAAATTGCTTTAATTGTTTAACCATACTTGGTTGGGTGTATTGTAAGACTTTATTTAGACCTTAGCCATGTCAACAGCCATACTTTGTTGAAAACACCGGTTCTCGTCTGATCACCGAAGTCAAGCGAAAATGGTCGTTGTTAGTACTTGGATAGGTGACCACTTGGGAACACGGCGTGCCTTTGACACAATGTTTTTGCACTTTTTTTATTTCTTACATATCAAAAAAATGTTGCTTTAAATGTTTTACCATGCAATGATGCAAGGTTGGTAGTATTGTTAGACTTTATTTGGGCCTCAGTCATGTCAACAGCCATACCTTGTTGAAAACACCGGTTTTCGTCTGATCACCGAAGCTAAGTGACAGTGGGCGTTGCTAGTACTTGGATGGGTGACCACTTGGGAACACGGTGTGCCGTTGACAAAATGTTTTTGCAATCATTGTTTTTTAACAACTTAAATCCAAATTGCTTTTAATGTTTAACCATATTTGGTTGGGTGTATTGTAAGACTTTATTTAGACCTCAGCCATGTCAACAGCCATACTTTGTTGAAAACACCGGTTCTCGTCTGATTACCGAAGTTAAGCGACAATGGGCGTTGTTAGTACTTTAATGGGTGACCACCTGGGAACACGGCGTGCCGTTGACAAAATGTTTGTGAACTCCTTTTTTTTTAACAACTCAAAAACAAATTGGTTTAAATGTTTAACCATACTTGGTTGGGTGTATTGTAAGACTTTCTTAAAACCTCAGCCATGTCAACAGCAATACCTTGTTGAAAACGGTTCTCGTTTGATCACCGAAGTTAAGCGACAATGGGCTTTGTTAGTACTTGGATGAGTGACCACTTGGGAACACGGCGTGCCGTTGACAAAATGTTTTTGAACTCCTTTTATTACTAAACATTTCAAAAACAATATTTAACCATTCTTGGTTGGGTGTATTATAAGACTTTATTTAGACCTCAGCCATGCCAACAGTTATACTTTGTTTAAAACACCGGTTCTCGCCTGATCACCGAAGTAAAAGTGACAATGGGCGTTGTAAGTACTTAGATGGGTGACCACTTGGGAACACGGCGTGCCGTTGACACAATGTTTTTGCACTCCTTTTATTTCTTACATATCAAAAAAATGTTGCCTTTAATGTTTTACCATGCAATGATGCAAGGTTGGTAGTATTGTTAGACTTTATTTAGGCCTCAGTCATGTCAACAGCCATACCTTGTAGAAAACACCGGTTCTTGTCTGATCACCGAATTTAAGCGACAATGGGCACAACGCCCACTTGGATGGGTGACCACTTGGGAACACGGCGTGCCGTTGACAAAATGTTTTTGCACTCCTTTTTTTTTAACAACTCAAAAACAAATTGCTTTAAATGTTTAACCATACTTGGTTGGGTGTATTGTAAGACTTTCTTAAAACCTCAGCAATGTCAACAGCCATACCTTGTTGAAAACACCGGTTCTCGTCTGATCACCGAAGTAAAGCGACAATGGGCGTTGTTAGTACTTGGATGGGTGACCACTTGGGAACACGGCGTGCCGTTGACAAAATGTTTTTGAACTCCTTTTATTACTTAAAAACTCAAAAACAAATTGCTTTAAATATTGAACCATTCTTGGTTGGGTGTATTGTAAGACTTTATTTAGACCTCAGCCATGTCAACAGCCATAATTTGTTAAAAACACCGGTTATCGTCTCATAAATAAAGTCAAGTGACAATGGGCGTTGTAAGTACTTAGATGGGTGACCACTTGGGAACACGGCGTGCCGTTGACACAATGTTTTTGCACTCCTTTTATTTCTTACATATCAAAAAAATGTTGGTTTAAATGTTTTACCATGCAATGATGCAAGGTTAGTAGTATTGTAAGACTTTATTTGGGCCTCAGTCACGTCAACAGCCATACCTTGTTGAAAACACCGGTTCTCGTCTGATCACCGGAGTTAAGCGACAGTGGGCGTCGCTAGTACTTGGATGGGTGACCACTTGGGAACACGGCGTGCCGTTGACAAAATGTTTTTGCACTTCTTTTTTTTTCACAACTTTAAAACAAATTGCTTTTAATGTTTAACCATATTTGGTTGGGTGTATTGTAAGACTTTATTTAGACCTCAGCCATGTCAACAGCCATTCCTTGTTGAAAACACCGGTTCTCGTCTGATCACCGAAGTTAAGCGACAATGGGCGTTGTTAGTACTTGGATGGGTGACCAATTGGGAACACGGCGTGCCGTTGACAAAATGTTTTTGAATCCTTTTTTTTTAACAACTCAAAAACAAATTGCTTTAAATGTTTAACCATACTTGGTTGGGTGTATTGTAAGACTTTCTTAAAACCTCAGCCATGTCAACAGCCATACTTTGTTTAAAACACCGGTTATCGTCTCATAACCGAAGTTTAGTGACAATGGGCGTTGCTAGTACTTGGATGGGTGACCACTTGGGAACACGGCGTGCCGTTGACAAAATGTTTTTGCACTCCTTTTTTTTTAACAACTCAAAAACAAATTGCTTTAAATGTTTAACCATACTTGGTTGGGTGTATTGTAAGACTTTCTTAAAACCTCAGCCATGTCAACAGCCATACTTTGTTTAAAACACCGGTTATCGTCTCATAGCCGAAGTTAAGTGACAATGGGCGATGTGAGTACTTGGATGGGTGACCAATTGGGAACACGGCGTGCCGTTGACAAAATGTCTTTGCAGTCCTTTTTTTAACAACCCAAAAACAAATTGCTTTCAATGTTTAACTATACTTGGTTGGGTGTATTGTAAGACTTTCTTAAAACCTCAGCCATGTCAACAGCAATACCTTGTTGAAAACACTGGTTCTCGTCTGATCACCGAAGTAAAGCGACAATGGGCGTTGTTAGTACTTGGATGGGTGACCACTTGGGAACACGGCGTGCCGTTGACACAATGTTTTCGCGCTCCTTTTATTTCTTACATATCAAAAAATGTTGCTTTAAATGTTTTACCATGCAATGATGTAAGGTTGTTAGTATTGTAAGGCTTTGTTTGGGCCTCAGTCATGTCAACAGGCATACCTTGTTAAAAACACCGGTTCTCGTCTGATCACCGAAGTTAAGCGTTAGTGGGCGTTGCTAGTACTTGGATGGGTGACCGCTTGGGAAGACGGCGTGCCGTTGACACAATGTTTTTGCACTCCGTTTTTTTTAACAACTTAAAAACAAATTGCTTTAAATGTTCAACCATATTTGGTTGGGTGTATTGTAAGACTTTATTTAGACCTCAGCCATGTCTACAGCCACACCTTGTTGAAAACTTCGGTTCTCGTCTGATCACCGAAGTTAAGCGACAATGGGAGTTACTAGTACTTGAATGGGTGACCACTTGGGAACACGGCGTGCCGTTGACACAATGTTCTGGCACTCCTATTATTTCTTACATAACAAAAAAATGTTGCTTTAAATGTTTAACCATGCAATGATGCAAGGTTGGAAGTAATGTAAGACATTATTTGGGCCTCAGTCATGTCAACAGCCATACCTTGTTGAAAACACCGGTTCTCGTCTGATCACCGAAGTTAAGCGACAGTGGGTGTTGCTAGTACTTGGATGGGTGACCACTTGGGAACACGGCGTGCCGTTGACAAAATGTTTTGCACTCCTTTTTTTTACAACAAATTCAAAACAAATTGCTTTTAATGTTCAACCATATTTGGTTGGGTGTATTGTAAGACTTTATTTAGACCTCAGCCATGTCAACAGCCATACCTTTTTGAAAACACCGGTTCTTGTCTGATCACTGAAGTTAAGCGACAATGGGCGTTGCTAGTACTTGGATGGGTGACCACTTGGGAACACGGCGTGCCGTTGACAAAATGTTTTTGCACTCCTTTTTTTTTAACAACTCAAAAACAAATTGCTTTAAGTGTTTAACCATACTTGGTTGGGTGTATTGTAAGACTTTCTTAAAACCTCAGCCATGTCAACAGCCATACTTTGTTTAAAACACCGGTTATCGTCTCATAGCCGAAGTTAAGTGACAATGGGCGATGTGAGTACTTGGATGGGTGACCACTTGGGAACACGGCGTGCCGTTGACAAAATGTTTTTGCACTCCTTTTTTTTAACAACTTTAAAACAAATTGCTTTTAATGTTTAACCATATTTGTTTGGGTGTATTGTAAGACTTTATTTAGACCCCAGCCATGTCAACAGCCATACCTTGTTGAAAACACCGGTTCTTGTCTGATCACCGAAGTTAAGCGACAATGGGCGTTGTTGGTACTTGGATGGGTGACCACTTGGGAACACGGCGTGCCGTTGACAAAATGTTTTTGCACTCCTTTTTTTTTTAATCACTAAAAAACAAATTGCTTTTAATGTTTCGCCATATTTGGTTGGGTGTATTGTAAGACTTTATTTAGACCTCAGCCATGTCAACAGCCATACTTTGTTTAAAACACCGGTTATCGTCTCATAACCGAAGTTAAGTGACAATGGGCATTGTAAGTACTTAGATGGGTGACCACTTGGGAACACGGCGTGCCGTTGACAAAATGTTTTTGCACTCCTTTTTTTTGAAACAACTTAAAAACAAATTGCTTTAAATGTTTAACCATACTTGGTTGGGTGTATTGTAAGACTTTCTTAAAACCTCAGCCATGTCAACTGCCATACCTTGTTGAAAAAACCGGTTCTCGTCTGATCACCGAAGTAAAGCGACAATGGGCGTTGTTAGTACTTGGATGGGTGACCACTTGGGAACACGGCGTGCCATTGACGAAATGTTTTTGCATTCCTTTTTTTTTACAACTTAAAAACAAATTGCTTTTAATGTTTTACCATATTTGGTTGGGTGTATTGTAAGACTTTCTTAAAACCTCAGCCATGTCAACAGCAATACCTTGTTGAAAAAACCGGTTCTCGTCTGATCACCGAAGTAAAGCGACAATGGGCACAACGCCCACTTGGATGGGTGACCACTTGGGAACACGGCGTGCCGTTGACAAAATGTTTTTGCACTCCTTTTTTTTTAACAACTCAAAAACAAATTGCTTTAAATGTTTAACCATACTTGGTTGGGTGTATTGTAAGACTTTCTTAAAACCTCAGCCATGTCAACAGCCATACCTTGTTGAAAACACCGGTTCTCGTCTGATCACCGAAGTAAAGCGACAATGGGCGTTGTTAGTACTTGGATGGGTGACCACTTGGGAACACGGCGTGCCGTTGACGAAATGTTATTGCACTCCTATTTTTTTTCTTAACTTAAAAACAAATTGCTTTAAATGTTTAACTTTACTTGGTTGGGTGTATTGTAAGACTTTCTTAAAACCTCAGCCATGTCAACAGCCATACCTTGTTGAAAACACTGGTTCTCGTCTGATCACCGAAGTAAAGCGACAATGGGCGTTGTTAGTACTAGGATGGGTGACCACTTGGGAACACGGCGTGCCGTTGACAAAATGTTTTTGAACTCCTTTTATTACTTAAAAACTCAAAAACAAATTGCTTTAAATATTGAACCATTCTTGGTTGGGTGTATTGTAAGACTTTATTTAGACCTCAGCCATGTCAACAGCCATAATTTGTTAAAAACACCGGTTATCGTCTCATAACCAAAGTTAAGTGACAATGGGCGTTGTAAGTACTTAGATGGGTGACCACTTGGGAACACGGCGTGCCGTTGACACAATGTTTTTGCACTCCTTTTATTTCTTACATATCAAAAAAATGTTGGTTTAAGTGTTTTACCATGCAATGATGCAAGGTTAGTAGTATTGTAAGACTTTATTTGGGCCTCAGTCACGTCAACAGCCATACCTTGTTGAAAACACCGGTTCTCGTCTGATCATCGAAGTTAAGCGACAGTGGGCGTCGCTAGTACTTGGATGGGTGACCACTTGGGAACACGGCGTGCCGTTGACGAAATGTTTTTGCATTCCTTTTTTTTTCACAACTTAAAAACAAATTGCTTTTAATGTTTAACCATATTTGGTTGGGTGTATTGTAAGACTTTATTTAGACCTCAGCCATGTCAACAGCCATACCATGTTGAAAACACCGGTTCTCGTCTGATCACCGAAGTTAAGCGACTGTGGGCGTTGCTAGTACTTGGATGGGTGACCACTTGGGAACACGGCGTGCCGTTGACAAAATGTTTTTGCATTCCTTTTTTTTTCACAACTTAAAAACAAATTGCTTTTAATGTTTAACCATATTTGGTTGGGTGTATTGTAAGACTTTATTTAGACCTCAGCCATGTCAACAGCCATACCTTGTTGAAAACACCGGTTCTCGTCTGATCACCGAAGTTAAGCGACTGTGGGCGTTGCTAGTACTTGGATGGGTGACCACTTGGGAACACGGCGTGCCGTTGACAAAATGTTTTTGCACTCCTTTTTTTTGTAACAACTAAAAAACAAATTGCTTTAAATGTTTTACCATATTTGGTTGGGTGTATTGTAAGACTTTCTTAAAACCTCAGCCATGTCAACAGCAATACCTTGTTGAAAAAACCGGTTCTCGTCTGATCACCGAAGTAAAGCGACAATGGGCACAACGCCCACTTGGATGGGTGACCACTTGGGAACACGGCGTGCCGTTGACAAAATGTTTTTGCACTCCTTTTTTTTTTAACAACTCAAAAACAAATTGCTTTAAATGTTTAACCATACTTGGTTGGGTGTATTGTAAGACTTTCTTAAAACCTCAGCCATGTCAACAGCCATACCTTGTTGAAAACACCGGTTCTCGTCTGATCACCGAAGTAAAGCGACAATGGGCGTTGTTAGTACTTGGATGGGTGACCACTTGGGAACACGGCGTGCCGTTGACAAAATGTTATTGCACTCCTATTTTTTTTCTTAACTTAAAAACAAATTGCTTTAAATGTTTAACTTTACTTGGTTGGGTGTATTGTAAGACTTTCTTAAAACCTCAGCCATGTCAACAGCCATACCTTGTTGAAAACACTGGTTCTCGTCTGATCACAGAAGTAAAGCGACAATGGGCGTTGTTAGTACTAGGATGGGTGACCACTTGGGAACACGGCGTGCCGTTGACAAAATGTTTTTGAACTCCTTTTATTACTTAAAAACTCAAAAACAAATTGCTTTAAATATTGAACCATTCTTGGTTGGGTGTATTGTAAGACTTTATTTAGACCTCAGCCATGTCAACAGCCATAATTTGTTAAAAACACCGGTTATCGTCTCATAACCAAAGTTAAGTGACAATGGGCGTTGTAAGTACTTAGATGGGTGACCACTTGGGAACACGGCGTGCCGTTGACACAATGTTTTTGCACTCCTTTTATTTCTTACATATCAAAAAAATGTTGGTTTAAATGTTTTACCATGCAATGATGCAAGGTTAGTAGTATTGTAAGACTTTATTTGGGCCTCAGTCACGTCAACAGCCATACCTTGTTGAAAACACCGGTTCTCGTCTGATCATCGAAGTTAAGCGACAGTGGGCGTCGCTAGTACTTGGATGGGTGACCACTTGGGAACACGGCGTGCCGTTGACAAAATGTTTTTGCACTTCTTTTTTTTTTCACAACTTTAAAACAAATTGCTTTTAATGTTTAACCATGTTTGGTTGGGTGTATTGTAAGACTTTATTTAGACCTCAGCCATGTCAACAGCCATTCCTTGTTGAAAACACCGGTTCTCGTCTGATCACCGAAGTTAAGCGACAATGGGCGTTGTTAGTACTTGGATGGGTGACCACTTGGGAACACGGCGTGCCGTTGACAAAATGTTTTTGAATCCTTTTTTTTTAACAACTCAAAAACAAATTGCTTTAAATGTTTAACCATACTTGGTTGGGTGTATTGTAAGACTTTCTTAAAACCTCAGCCATGTCAACAGCCATACTTTGTTTAAAACACCGGTTATCGTCTCATAACCGAAGTTTAGTGACAATGGGCGTTGCTAGTACTTGGATGGGTGACCACTTGGGAACACGGCGTGCCGTTGACAAAATGTTTTTGCACTCCTTTTTTTTTAACAACTCAAAAACAAATTGCTTTAAGTGTTTAACCATACTTGGTTGGGTGTATTGTAAGACTTTCTTAAAACCTCAGCCATGTCAACAGCCATACTTTGTTTAAAACACCGGTTATCGTCTCATAGCCGAAGTTAAGTGACAATGGGCGATGTGAGTACTTGGATGGGTGACCACTTGGGAACACGGCGTGCCGTTGACAAAATGTTTTTGCACTCCTTTTTTTCAACAACTTTAAAACAAATTGCTTTTAATGTTTAACCATATTTGTTTGGGTGTATTGTAAGACTTTATTTAGACCCCAGCCATGTCAACAGCCATACCTTGTTGAAAACACCGGTTCTTGTCTGATCACCGAAGTTAAGCGACAATGGGCGTTGTTGGTACTTGGATGGGTGACCACTTGGGAACACGGCGTGCCGTTGACAAAATGTTTTTGCACTCCTTTTTTTTTTAATCACTAAAAAACAAATTGCTTTTAATGTTTCACCATATTTGGTTGGGTGTATTGTAAGACTTTATTTAGACCTCAGCCATGTCAACAGCCATACTTTGTTTAAAACACCGGTTATCGTCTCATAACCGAAGTTAAATGACAATGGGCATTGTAAGTACTTAGATGGGTGACCACTTGGGAACACGGCGTGCCGTTGACAAAATGTTTTTGCACTCCTTTTTTTTTAAACAACTTAAAAACAAATTGCTTTAAATGTTTAACCATACTTGGTTGGGTGTATTGTAAGACTTTCTTAAAACCTCAGCCATGTCAACAGCCATACCTTGTTAAAAAAACAGGTTCTCGTCTGATCACCGAAGTAAAGCGACAATGGGCGTTGTTAGTACTTGGATGGGTGACCACTTGGGAACACGGCGTGCCGTTGACGAAATGTTTTTGCATTCCTTTTTTTTTCACAACTTAAAAACAAATTGCTTTTAATGTTTAACCATATTTGGTTGGGTGTATTGTAAGACTTTATTTAGACCTCAGCCATGTCAACAGCCATACCATGTTGAAAACACCGGTTCTCGTCTGATCACCGAAGTTAAGCGACTGTGGGCGTTGCTAGTACTTGGATGGGTGACCACTTGGGAACACGGCGTGCCGTTGACAAAATGGTTTTGCATTCCTTTTTTTTTCACAACTTAAAAACAAATTGCTTTTAATGTTTAACCATATTTGGTTGGGTGTATTGTAAGACTTTATTTAGACCTCAGCCATGTCAACAGCCATACCTTGTTGAAAACACCGGTTCTCGTCTGATCACCGAAGTTAAGCGACTGTGGGCGTTGCTAGTACTTGGATGGGTGACCACTTGGGAACACGGCGTGCCGTTGACAAAATGTTTTTGCACTCCTTTTTTTTGTAACAACTAAAAAACAAATTGCTTTTAATGTTTTACCATATTTGGTTGGGTGTATTGTAAGACTTTCTTAAAACCTCAGCCATGTCAACAGCAATACCTTGTTGAAAAAACCGGTTCTCGTCTGATCACCGAAGTAAAGCGACAATGGGCACAACGCCCACTTGGATGGGTGACCACTTGGGAACACGGCGTGCCGTTGACAAAATGTTTTTGCACTCCTTTTTTTTTTAACAACTCAAAAACAAATTGCTTTAAATGTTTAACCATACTTGGTTGGGTGTATTGTAAGACTTTCTTAAAACCTCAGCCATGTCAACAGCCATACTTTGTTTAAAACACCGGTTATCGTCTCATAGCCGAAGTTAAGTGACAATGGGTGATGTGAGTACTTGGATGGGTGACCAATTGGGAACACGGCGTGCCGTTGACAAAATGTCTTTGCAGTCCTTTTTTTAACAACCCAAAAACAAATTGCTTTCAATGTTTAACTATACTTGGTTGGGTGTATTGTAAGACTTTCTTAAAACCTCAGCCATGTCAACAGCAATACCTTGTTGAAAACACTGGTTCTCGTCTGATCACCGAAGTAAAGCGACAATGGGCGTTGTTAGTACTTGGATGGGTGACCACTTGGGAACACGGCGTGCCGTTGACAAAATGTTTTTGAACTCCTTTTATTACTTAACAACTCAAAAACAAATTTCTTTAAATATTGAACCATTCTTGGTTGGGTGTATTGTAAGACTTTGTGCGAGTGTGTTGGTTTGATAATTGAAACACACGTATAGAATACACTTTATTTACTAAATATCACAAGTTCATATCGATGACAAAACTGAGATGCTTTCTTCACGAAAGTTGCAAGCCGAATAATCCTTTGTTCCTCTGTTCCCACCGCCTCCAGGGTTCACTCTCAGGCAGGGTCAATTTGTAGGGAAATGATCCCCCACAGGACCCCCTCCCCAGTGTCCCGATGGAATCGTGGAACACGATACGGTCGCGAGGTGAGCCGGGAAATGAACTCGTCGACCGGAGCGGGTAGTGATCACTGGAGGCGTAGTCGTTGTATGCTCTTCCGGAAGAATGTAGGCTGGCTTTAGCCGGTCGATGGATACGACGACCCGCTGACCGTTGCGCATGATAGCGACACATTTGTCATTACGATCAATGATTTCAAACGGGCCGTCGTAAGGTGATTGCAGCGGGGCGCAAACCGCGTCATGGCGCACAAATACGTGCGAACATGTCGCGAGATCTTTGAACAGAAATACTGCATGCTGACCATGATGCGATGGTTGTACTGGACGCAGTTTGCCAAAATGCTGTCTTAGTTTGTCGACATAAGCCGATGTTGACTCGGGTGTTCCGGATGGAGGCGCAAGATATTCACCAGGAAGACGAAGTGTCGTGCCATACACGAGTTCTGCTGGAGTGGCTTTCAAATCTTCCTTCCAGGCTGAGCGAATACCGAGCATAACCCAAAGAAGCATGTCTGTCCATCTGTCGTCCCCATGACACTTAATGGCTGCCTTGAGCTGTCGGTGTAAACGCTCCACCATGCCATTGGCTTGGGGGTGATGGGCCGTAGTCCGGAGGTGGGTCGTGCCTGTCACACGACTGAGAGACCGGAAGAGACTAGACTCGAACTGACGTCCTTGATCAGTGGTAATCCTGAGAGGCGTGCCGAATCGGGCTATCCATCCAGATACCAAGGCTGCTGCTACTGTGTCCGCGGTGATGTCAGGTTTCGGAATTGCCTCTGGCCACCGTGTGAACCGATCAACACAAGTAAGCAAATAGCGGAAACCATTCGAAATTGGCATTGGTCCGACCAGGTCGATGTGGATGTGTTCGAATCGATTGTCGGGCGCAGTGAAATGTCGGATCGGCGCTTTAACGTGGCGCGTCACTTTCGAACGCTGACACATGATGCATGCTTTAGCCCATGCTCTGCAGTCCTTATTCATGGACGGCCAAACATAACGTTGCTTGATGAGCTTGTTAGTTGCCCGGATCCCAGGATGAGACAGGCTGTGGAGGCTGTCGAACACTCTCCGGCGGAGCGCCTCCGGTACGAATGGCCGTTGTCGCGCTTGCGACGTATCGAAGTGGAGGGTGAGACCGCTGTCCTCCAGCCGTCGGCTACGCATCTGCAGGGATGTGCTGGAGTGCAGATTATCCTGGAGTTCATTATCATTCAGTTGTGCTTCGGCAATTTCTGAGTAGCTGACGGGGGCAGCGACTGTTTCAACTCTCGAAAAGGCGCCGGCGACAACGTTTTCCTTGCCTGGGATGTGTCGAATGTCCGTCGTGAACTGACCTATGAAGTCTAGGTGACGGAACTGACGCGGGGAACATTTCTCCGGTCGCTGTTGAAATGCGAACGTCAGTGGTTTGTGGTCGGTATAAACGGTGAAGGTTCGCACTTCCACCATGTGTCGGAAAAAACGTATTGCCTCGTACACGGCGAGTAACTCACGATCATACGCTCCGTAGTTCCTTTGCGCAGCATGTAGCTTGCGTGAAAAGAACGCAAGTGGTTGCCATCCGGAACTAGTTCGCTGTTGAAGGGCAGCGCCGATGCTGGTGTCGGAAGCGTCCGCTACAATTGCAAGCTCGGCGCTGATATCTGGATGTGCCAGGAGCGTGGCATGGGCAAGACCACTCTTGCATGCTTCGAATGCAGCTTCCAAGTGTGGAGTCCATGTGATCGGCGTTTTCGCAGAGCTATCAGAGCCCGCAAGAAGGTCGTTAAGAGGTGCTTGCAGCTTAGCTGCCGAAGATAAAAAACGCCGATAAAAATTTAGCATCCCGAGGAACTGGCGGAGTTGTTTGATATTTCCCGGTTTCGTGAATGAAATTATTGCATCCACTTTCTCTTTGAGTGGTCGTGTTCCAGAAGCGTTGACGGTGTAACCGAGAAAAGTTACTTCTGTTGCGCCAAAAACACACTTCGCCGAGTTCACCAAAACGCCGTATTCAGAAAGTCGTGTGAAAAGACGCCGAAGGTGTTCTTCATGTGTTGCTTGATCGGCTGATGCGACGAGGATGTCATCAATGTAGGCATAACAAAAATCAAGACCGCGCAGTACCTCATCCATAAAGCGTTGGAACGTCTGGGCAGCGTTCCTTAAGCCAAAACTCATAAATGGGAACTCAAAAAGTCCGAAGGGCGTCGTGATAGCAGTCTTTGGAATATCCTCAGGAGCAACAGGGATCTGGTTGTAGGCCCGAACAAGATCGATAGTTGAAAACACGGTCTTGTGAGCCAGCGCTTGCGCAAAATCCTGAATTTGTGGTACCGGGTATCGGTCGGGGATTGTGCGATTGTTGAGGGCCCGATAATCACCGCATGGCCTCCATTGGTCTTCCTTTTTCGGGACCAAGTGCAGGGCGGCGGACCAGCTGCTAGATGAGCGTCGAGCGATTCCCGACTGTAGCATCGCGTCGAATTCCCGTTTGGCGATTCGCAGGCGGTCTGGAGCCAGGCGTCGTGGTTTGCACGACGTAGGCTGACCAGGCGTGGTGTGGATATGATGAGCCGTATTATGCTTCACTCCCCGAGGAGTTCCGGCGGGACGAGTGATGTCGGGGAACTCGGCCAAGAGTGAATGGTACGATGACCCACCGAAAACAGCCTTTATGTGCTGTGGTTCCCCAGCAGACGTCCTACCGGGGACTGTGAGCGATGTCACACCGTCGTTCAGACGTTTTAGACGGATATCGACCACAAGATTGTAAAATTAAAGAAAATCGACACCGATGATCGGCTGCGAAACATCGGCGACGACGAATTGCCATTCAAATGCCCTACGTAAGCCAAAATCTAATGTAATTTTGATCGTGCCGTACGTGGCGATTACTGTGCCGTTGGCCGCGAAGAGCTCATACGATGTTTTCTTCCGAGGTACGCCTAGCTTTGTCCGAGGAAACACGCAGAGATCTGACCCAGTGTCCACTAAGAACTGTAGTCGGGTGGCTCTGTCCGTGACATACAGGCGGCGAGTTGATGGGCAGAAGTTGGCCGCTGCTACATTCTGCCCGAGCAGTTTTCCGCTCGGAAGTTACATGGTTGTTTGCACCGCTTGGCATGCTTACCGAACTTGCGATGATACCAGCACAGCTCATCGTCACTGCTGTTGCGATCCGGGGATCGCTGGCGACTCCCCGTGAAACGTGGACGCGATGATCCCGATGATAAGGCTGCGAGTTGACGAGACAAAGCGTCGAGCTGTGTCGGTATGTCGTATGTTGATGAGGGGTCCACCCGTGACAGTTGGGGCTGGGCCGATATGTTTTCGGCGATGCGGTCAGCGTTCGCTGCCAAAACTGTTAATTCCTGACTGCTCGACACGACTAGAATGTCCTGCATACGAGAAGGCAGGCGACTTATCCACAATGTTTTGAGAAGCTCATCAGTAACTGCTGTTCCTCCCAACTCGCGGAGATGTCGTAAGAACTGTGACGGAGTTCGATCACCAATTTCTTCAAGTTGTATGAGGCGCTTCAGACGAGATTGCGGGGACGGTGATACTCGTTCAATTAACGCTTCTTTCAAGGTCTTGTATTTGTTGACGATAGGGGGATCAATGATAATATCGCGTACTAGTTTTGCAATTGGATGTTCAAGTGCGCTGGCCACAGTATGGAATTTGGAATCGTCACGGGTGATGCCAGATAGTGTGAACTGACTCTCTATCTGGGCAAACCAGAGTATCGGGTCATCTTGCCAAAAGGGCGGAACCCGCAAACTCACACGATCCACTGCTTCGTTTGCCGATGCTGATGTTGCTGTTGACGCTGATGATGTCGGATTAGACATTATTTTGACGAAATTCTTCGTTCGAGGTCACCACTGTGCGAGTGTGTTGGTTTGATAATTGAAACACACGTATAGAATACACTTTATTTACTAAATATCACAAGTTCATATCGATGACAAAACTGAGATGCTTTCTTCAAGAAAGTTGCAAGCCGAATAATCCTTTGTTCCTCTGTTCCCACCGCCTCCAGGGTTCACTCTCAGGCAGGGTCTATTTGTAGGGAAATGATCCCCCACAACTTTATTTAGACCTCAGCCATGTCAACAGCCATACTTTGTTAAAAACACCGGTTCTCGTCTAATAACCGAAGTTAAGTGACAATGGGCGTTGTAAGTACTTGGATGGGTGACCACTTGGGAACACGGCGTGCCGTTGACACAATGTTTTTGCACTCCATTTATTTCTTACATATCAAAAAAATGTTGCTTTAAATGTTAAACCATGCAATGATGCAAGGTTAGTAGAATTGTAAGACTTTATTTGGGCCTCAGTCATGTCAACAGCCATACCTTGTTGAAAACACCGGTTCTCGTCTGATCACCGAAGTTAAGCGACAGTGGGCGTTGCTAGTACTTGGATGGGTGACCACTTGGGAACATGGCGTGCCGTTGACAAAATGTCTTTGCAGTCCTTTTTTTAACAACCCAAACACAAATTGCTTTCAATGTTTAACTAAACTTGGTTGGGTGTATTGTAAGACATTCTTAAAACCTCAGCCATGTCAACAGCCATACCTTGCTGAAAACACTGGTTCTCGTCTGATCACCGAAGTTAAGTGACAATGGGCGTTGTAAGTACTTAGATGGGTTACCACTTGGGAACACGGCGTGCCGTTGACACAATGTTTTTGCACTCCATTTATTTCTTACATATCAAAAAAATGTTGCTTTAAATGTTTTACCATGCAATGATGCAAGGTTAGTAGAATTGTAAGACTTTATTTGGGCCTCAGTCATGTCAACAGCCATACCTTGTTGAAAACACCGGTTCTCGTCTGATCACCGAAGTTAAGCGACAGTGGGCGTTGCTAGTACTTGGATAAGTGACCACTTGGGAACACGGCGTGCCGTTGACAAAATGTTTTTGCACTCCTTTTTTTCTAACAACTCAAAAACAAATTGCTTTAGATGTTTAACCATACTTGGTTGGGTGTATTGTAAGACTTTCTTAAAACCTCAGTCATGTCAACAGCAATACCTTGTTGAAAACGGTTCTCGTCTGATCACCGAAGTTAAGCGACAGTGGGCGTTGCTAGTACTTGGATGGGTGAGACCTTGGGAACACGGCGTGCCGTAGACAAAATGTTTTCGCACTCCTTTTTTTTAACAACAAATTCAAAACAAATTGCTTTTAATGTTCAACCATATTTGGTTGGGTGTATTGTAAGACTTTATTTAGACCTCAACCATGTCAACAGCCATACCTTGTTGAAAACACCGGTTCTCGTCTGATCACCGTAGTTTAGCGACAATTGGCGTTGTAAGTACTTGGATGGGTGACCACTTGGGAACACGGCGTGCCGTTGACAAAATGTCTTTGCAGTCCTTTTTTTAACAACCCAAAACCAACTTGCTTTCAATGTTTAACTATACTTGGTTGGGTGTATTGTAAGACTTTCTTAAAACATCAGCCATGTCAACAGCCATACCTTGTTGAAAACACCGGTTCTCGTTTGATCACCGAAGTTAAGCGACAGTGGGCGTTGCTAGTACTTGGATGGGTGACCACTTGGGAACACGGCGTGCCGTTAAAAAAAATATTTTTGCACTCCTTTTTTTTTTAACAACTTAAAAACAAATTGGATTTAAATGTTTAACCATATTTGGTTGGGTGTATTGTAAGACTTTATTTAGACCTCAGCCATGTCAACAGCCATACCTTGTTGAAGACGGTTCTTGTCTGATCACCGAAGTTAAGCGACAATAGGCGTTGTTAGTACTTGGATGGGTGACCACTTGGGAACACGGCGTGCCGTTGACAAAATGTTTTTGCACTCCTTTTTTTTAACAACTCAAAAACAAATTGCTTTAAATGTTTAACCATACTTGGTTGGGTGTATTGTAAGACTTTCTTAAAACCTCAGCCATGTCAAACAGCCATACCTTGTTTGAAACAACGGTTATCGTCTCATGACCGAAGTTAAGTGACAATGGGCGTTGTAAGTACTTAGATGGGTGACCACTTGGGAACACGGCGTGCCGTTGACAAAATGTTTTTGCACTCCTTTTTTTTTAACAACTTAAAAACAAATTGCTTTTAATGTTTAACCATATTTGGTTGGGTGTATTGTAAGACTTTATTTAGACCTTAGCCATGTCATCAGCCATACCTTGTTGAAAACACCGGTTCTCGTCTGATCATTGACGTCAAGCGAAAATGGGCGTTGTTAGTACTTGGATAGGTGACCACTTGGGAACACGGCGTGCCGTTGACAAAATGTTTTTTCACTCCTTTTTTTTTAACAACTCAAAAACAAATTGCTTTAAATGTTTAACCATACTTGGTTGGGTGTATTGTAAGACTTTTTTAAAACTTTATCCATGTCAACAGCCATACCTTGTTGAAAACACCGGTTCTCGTCTGATCACTGAAGTTAAGCGACAGTGGGCGTTGTTAGTACTTGGATGGGTGACCACTTGGGAACAAGGCGTGCCGTTGACAAAATGTTTTTGCACTCCTTTCTTTTTTAACAACTTAAAAACAAATTGCTTGAAATGTTTAACCATACTTGGTCGGGTGTATTGTAAGACTTTATTTAGACCTCAGCCATGTCAACAGCCTTACCTTGTTGAAATCACCGATTCTCGTCTGATCACCGAAGTTAAGCGACAATGTGCGTTGTTAGTACTTGGATGGGTGACCACTTGGGAACAAGGCGTGCCGTTGACATAATGTTTTTTGAACTCCTTTTATTACTTAACAACTCAAAAACAAATTGCTTTAAATATTTAACCATTCTTGGTTGGGTGTATTGTAAGACTTTTTTTAGACCTCAGCCATGTCAACAGCCATACTTTGTTTAAAACACTGGTTATCGTCTCATATCCGAAGTTAAGTGACAATGGGCGTTGTAAGTACTTTGATGGGTGACCACTTGGGAACACGGCGTGCCGTTGACACAATGTTTTTGCACTCTTTTTATTTCTTAAATATCAAAAAAATTATGCTTTAAATGTTTTACCATGCAATGATGCAAGGTTGGAAGTATTGTTAGACTTTTTTTGGGCCTCAGCCATGTCAACAGCCATACCTTGTTGAAAACACCTGTTCTTGTCTGATCACCGAAGTTAAGCGACAGTGGGCGTTGCTAGTACTTGGATGGGTGACCACTTGGGAACACGGCGTGCCTTTGACAAAATGTTTTTGCACTCCTTTCTTTTTTAACAACTTAAAAACAAATTGCTTTAATTGTTTAACCATACTTGGTTGGGTGTATTGTAAGACTTTATTTAGACCTTAGCCATGTCAACAGCCATACTTTGTTGAAAACACCGGTTCTCGTCTGATCACCGAAGTCAAGCGAAAATGGTCGTTGTTAGTACTTGGATAGGTGACCACTTGGGAACACGGCGTGCCTTTGACACAATGTTTTTGCACTTTTTTTATTTCTTACATATCAAAAAAATGTTGCTTTAAATGTTTTACCATGCAATGATGCAAGGTTGGTAGTATTGTTAGACTTTATTTGGGCCTCAGTCATGTCAACAGCCATACCTTGTTGAAAACACCGGTTTTCGTCTGATCACCGAAGCTAAGTGACAGTGGGCGTTGCTAGTACTTGGATGGGTGACCACTTGGGAACACGGTGTGCCGTTGACAAAATGTTTTTGCAATCATTGTTTTTTAACAACTTAAATCCAAATTGCTTTTAATGTTTAACCATATTTGGTTGGGTGTATTGTAAGACTTTATTTAGACCTCAGCCATGTCAACAGCCATACCTTGTTGAAAACACCGGTTCTCGTCTGATTACCGAAGTTAAGCGACAATGGGCGTTGTTAGTACTTTAATGGGTGACCACCTGGGAACACGGCGTGCCGTTGACAAAATGTTTGTGAACTCCTTTTTTTTTAACAACTCAAAAACAAATTGCTTTAAATGTTTAACCATACTTGGTTGGGTGTATTGTAAGACTTTCTTAAAACCTCAGCCATGTCAACAGCAATACCTTGTTGAAAACGGTTCTCGTTTGATCACCGAAGTTAAGCGACAATGGGCTTTGTTAGTACTTGGATGAGTGACCACTTGGGAACACGGCGTGCCGTTGACAAAATGTTTTTGAACTCCTTTTATTACTAAACATTTCAAAAACAATATTTAACCATTCTTGGTTGGGTGTATTATAAGACTTTATTTAGACCTCAGCCATGCCAACAGTTATACTTTGTTTAAAACACCGGTTCTCGCCTGATCACCGAAGTAAAAGTGACAATGGGCGTTGTAAGTACTTAGATGGGTGACCACTTGGGAACACGGCGTGCCGTTGACACAATGTTTTTGCACTCCTTTTATTTCTAAAATATCAAAAAAATGTTGCCTTTAATGTTTTACCATGCAATGATGCAAGGTTGGTAGTATTGTTAGACTTTATTTAGGCCTCAGTCATGTCAACAGCCATACCTTGTAGAAAACACCGGTTCTTGTCTGATCACCGAATTTAAGCGACAATGGGCACAACGCCCACTTGGATGGGTGACCACTTGGGAACACGGCGTGCCGTTGACAAAATGTTTTTGCACTCCTTTTTTTTTAACAACTCAAAAACAAATTGCTTTAAATGTTTAACCATACTTGGTTGGGTGTATTGTAAGACTTTCTTAAAACCTCAGCCATGTCAACAGCCATACCTTGTTGAAAACACCGGTTCTCGTCTGATCACCGAAGTAAAGCGACAATGGGCGTTGTTAGTACTTGGATGGGTGACCACTTGGGAACACGGCGTGCCGTTGACAAAATGTTTTTGAACTCCTTTTATTACTTAAAAACTCAAAAACAAATTGCTTTAAATATTGAATCATTCTTGGTTGGGTGTATTGTAAGACTTTATTTAGACCTCAGCCATGTCAACAGCCATAATTTGTTAAAAACACCGGTTATCGTCTCATAAATAAAGTCAAGTGACAATGGGCGTTGTAAGTACTTAGATGGGTGACCACTTGGGAACACGGCGTGCCGTTGACACAATGTTTTTGCACTCCTTTTATTTCTTACATATCAAAAAAATGTTGGTTTAAATGTTTTACCATGCAATGATGCAAGGTTAGTAGTATTGTAAGACTTTATTTGGGCCTCAGTCACGTCAACAGCCATTCCTTGTTGAAAACACCGGTTCTCGTCTGATCACCGGAGTTAAGCGACAGTGGGCGTCGCTAGTACTTGGATGGGTGACCACTTGGGAACACGGCGTGCCGTTGACAAAATGTTTTTGCACTTCTTTTTTTTTCACAACTTTAAAACAAATTGCTTTTAATGTTTAACCATATTTGGTTGGGTGTATTGTAAGACTTTATTTAGACCTCAGCCATGTCAACAGCCATTCCTTGTTGAAAACACCGGTTCTCGTCTGATCACCGAAGTTAAGCGACAATGGGCGTTGTTAGTACTTGGATGGGTGACCAATTGGGAACACGGCGTGCCGTTGACAAAATGTTTTTGAATCCTTTTTTTTTAACAACTCAAAAACAAATTGCTTTAAATGTTTAACCATACTTGGTTGGGTGTATTGTAAGACTTTCTTAAAACCTCAGCCATGTCAACAGCCATACTTTGTTTAAAACACCGGTTATCGTCTCATAACCGAAGTTTAGTGACAATGGGCGTTGCTAGTACTTGGATGGGTGACCACTTGGGAACACGGCGTGCCGTTGACAAAATGTTTTTGCACTCCTTTTTTTTTAACAACTCAAAAACAAATTGCTTTAAATGTTTAACCATACTTGGTTGGGTGTATTGTAAGACTTTCTTAAAACCTCAGTCATGTCAACAGCAATACCTTGTTGAAAACGGTTCTCGTCTGATCACCGAAGTTAAGCGACAGTGGGCGTTGCTAGTACTTGGATGGGTGAGACCTTGGGAACACGGCGTGCCGTAGACAAAATGTTTTCGCACTCCTTTTTTTTAACAACAAATTCAAAACAAATTGCTTTTAATGTTCAACCATATTTGGTTGGGTGTATTGTAAGACTTTATTTAGACCTCAACCATGTCAACAGCCATACCTTGTTGAAAACACCGGTTCTCGTCTGATCACCGTAGTTAAGCGACAATGGGCGTTGTAAGTACTTGGATGGGTGACCACTTGGGAACACGGCGTGCCGTTGACAAAATGTCTTTGCAGTCCTTTTTTTAACAACCCAAAAACAACTTGCTTTCAATGTTTAACTATACTTGGTTGGGTGTATTGTAAGACTTTCTTAAAACATCAGCCATGTCAACAGCCATACCTTGTTGAAAACACCGGTTCTCGTTTGATCACCGAAGTTAAGCGACAGTGGGCGTTGCTAGTACTTGGATGGGTGACCACTTGGGAACACGGCGTGCCGTTAAAAAAAATATTTTTGCACTCCTTTTTTTTTTAACAACTTAAAAACAAATTGGATTTAAATGTTTAACCATATTTGGTTGGGTGTATTGTAAGACTTTATTTAGACCTCAGCCATGTCAACAGCCATACCTTGTTGAAGACGGTTCTTGTCTGATCACCGAAGTTAAGCGACAATGGGCGTTGTTAGTACTTGGATGGGTGACCACTTGGGAACACGGCGTGCCGTTGACAAAATGTTTTTGCACTCCTTTTTTTTTAACAACTCAAAAACAAATTGCTTTAAATGTTTAACCATACTTGGTTGGGTGTATTGTAAGACTTTCTTAAAACCTCAGCCATGTCAAACAGCCATACCTTGTTTGAAACACCGGTTATCGTCTCATGACCGAAGTTAAGTGACAATGGGCGTTGTAAGTACTTAGATGGGTGACCACTTGGGAACACGGCGTGCCGTTGACAAAATGTTTTTGCACTCCTTTTTTTTTAACAACTTAAAAACAAATTGCTTTTAATGTTTAACCATATTTGGTTGGGTGTATTGTAAGACTTTATTTAGACCTTAGCCATGTCATCAGCCATACCTTGTTGAAAACACCGGTTCTCGTCTGATCATTGACGTCAAGCGAAAATGGGCGTTGTTAGTACTTGGATAGGTGACCACTTGGGAACACGGCGTGCCGTTGACAAAATGTTTTTGAACTCCTTTTATTACTTAAAAACTCAAAAACAAATTGCTTTAAATATTGAATCATTCTTGGTTGGGTGTATTGTAAGACTTTATTTAGACCTCAGCCATGTCAACAGCCATAATTTGTTAAAAACACCGGTTATCGTCTCATAAATAAAGTCAAGTGACAATGGGCGTTGTAAGTACTTAGATGGGTGACCACTTGGGAACACGGCGTGCCGTTGACACAATGTTTTTGCACTCCTTTTATTTCTTACATATCAAAAAAATGTTGGTTTAAATGTTTTACCATGCAATGATGCAAGGTTAGTAGTATTGTAAGACTTTATTTGGGCCTCAGTCACGTCAACAGCCATTCCTTGTTGAAAACACCGGTTCTCGTCTGATCACCGGAGTTAAGCGACAGTGGGCGTCGCTAGTACTTGGATGGGTGACCACTTGGGAACACGGCGTGCCGTTGACAAAATGTTTTTGCACTTCTTTTTTTTTCACAACTTTAAAACAAATTGCTTTTAATGTTTAACCATATTTGGTTGGGTGTATTGTAAGACTTTATTTAGACCTCAGCCATGTCAACAGCCATTCCTTGTTGAAAACACCGGTTCTCGTCTGATCACCGAAGTTAAGCGACAATGGGCGTTGTTAGTACTTGGATGGGTGACCAATTGGGAACACGGCGTGCCGTTGACAAAATGTTTTTGAATCCTTTTTTTTTAACAACTCAAAAACAAATTGCTTTAAATGTTTAACCATACTTGGTTGGGTGTATTGTAAGACTTTCTTAAAACCTCAGCCATGTCAACAGCCATACTTTGTTTAAAACACCGGTTATCGTCTCATAACCGAAGTTTAGTGACAATGGGCGTTGCTAGTACTTGGATGGGTGACCACTTGGGAACACGGCGTGCCGTTGACAAAATGTTTTTGCACTCCTTTTTTTTTAACAACTCAAAAACAAATTGCTTTAAATGTTTAACCATACTTGGTTGGGTGTATTGTAAGACTTTCTTAAAACCTCAGTCATGTCAACAGCAATACCTTGTTGAAAACGGTTCTCGTCTGATCACCGAAGTTAAGCGACAGTGGGCGTTGCTAGTACTTGGATGGGTGAGACCTTGGGAACACGGCGTGCCGTAGACAAAATGTTTTCGCACTCCTTTTTTTTAACAACAAATTCAAAACAAATTGCTTTTAATGTTCAACCATATTTGGTTGGGTGTATTGTAAGACTTTATTTAGACCTCAACCATGTCAACAGCCATACCTTGTTGAAAACACCGGTTCTCGTCTGATCACCGTAGTTAAGCGACAATGGGCGTTGTAAGTACTTGGATGGGTGACCACTTGGGAACACGGCGTGCCGTTGACAAAATGTCTTTGCAGTCCTTTTTTTAACAACCCAAAAACAACTTGCTTTCAATGTTTAACTATACTTGGTTGGGTGTATTGTAAGACTTTCTTAAAACATCAGCCATGTCAACAGCCATACCTTGTTGAAAACACCGGTTCTCGTTTGATCACCGAAGTTAAGCGACAGTGGGCGTTGCTAGTACTTGGATGGGTGACCACTTGGGAACACGGCGTGCCGTTAAAAAAAATATTTTTGCACTCCTTTTTTTTTTAACAACTTAAAAACAAATTGGATTTAAATGTTTAACCATATTTGGTTGGGTGTATTGTAAGACTTTATTTAGACCTCAGCCATGTCAACAGCCATACCTTGTTGAAGACGGTTCTTGTCTGATCACCGAAGTTAAGCGACAATGGGCGTTGTTAGTACTTGGATGGGTGACCACTTGGGAACACGGCGTGCCGTTGACAAAATGTTTTTGCACTCCTTTTTTTTTAACAACTCAAAAACAAATTGCTTTAAATGTTTAACCATACTTGGTTGGGTGTATTGTAAGACTTTCTTAAAACCTCAGCCATGTCAAACAGCCATACCTTGTTTGAAACACCGGTTATCGTCTCATGACCGAAGTTAAGTGACAATGGGCGTTGTAAGTACTTAGATGGGTGACCACTTGGGAACACGGCGTGCCGTTGACAAAATGTTTTTGCACTCCTTTTTTTTTAACAACTTAAAAACAAATTGCTTTTAATGTTTAACCATATTTGGTTGGGTGTATTGTAAGACTTTATTTAGACCTTAGCCATGTCATCAGCCATACCTTGTTGAAAACACCGGTTCTCGTCTGATCATTGACGTCAAGCGAAAATGGGCGTTGTTAGTACTTGGATAGGTGACCACTTGGGAACACGGCGTGCCGTTGACAAAATGTTTTTGAACTCCTTTTATTACTTAAAAACTCAAAAACAAATTGCTTTAAATATTGAATCATTCTTGGTTGGGTGTATTGTAAGACTTTATTTAGACCTCAGCCATGTCAACAGCCATAATTTGTTAAAAACACCGGTTATCGTCTCATAAATAAAGTCAAGTGACAATGGGCGTTGTAAGTACTTAGATGGGTGACCACTTGGGAACACGGCGTGCCGTTGACACAATGTTTTTGCACTCCTTTTATTTCTTACATATCAAAAAAATGTTGGTTTAAATGTTTTACCATGCAATGATGCAAGGTTAGTAGTATTGTAAGACTTTATTTGGGCCTCAGTCACGTCAACAGCCATTCCTTGTTGAAAACACCGGTTCTCGTCTGATCACCGGAGTTAAGCGACAGTGGGCGTCGCTAGTACTTGGATGGGTGACCACTTGGGAACACGGCGTGCCGTTGACAAAATGTTTTTGCACTTCTTTTTTTTTCACAACTTTAAAACAAATTGCTTTTAATGTTTAACCATATTTGGTTGGGTGTATTGTAAGACTTTATTTAGACCTCAGCCATGTCAACAGCCATTCCTTGTTGAAAACACCGGTTCTCGTCTGATCACCGAAGTTAAGCGACAATGGGCGTTGTTAGTACTTGGATGGGTGACCAATTGGGAACACGGCGTGCCGTTGACAAAATGTTTTTGAATCCTTTTTTTTTAACAACTCAAAAACAAATTGCTTTAAATGTTTAACCATACTTGGTTGGGTGTATTGTAAGACTTTCTTAAAACCTCAGCCATGTCAACAGCCATACTTTGTTTAAAACACCGGTTATCGTCTCATAACCGAAGTTTAGTGACAATGGGCGTTGCTAGTACTTGGATGGGTGACCACTTGGGAACACGGCGTGCCGTTGACAAAATGTTTTTGCACTCCTTTTTTTTTAACAACTCAAAAACAAATTGCTTTAAATGTTTAACCATACTTGGTTGGGTGTATTGTAAGACTTTCTTAAAACCTCAGTCATGTCAACAGCAATACCTTGTTGAAAACGGTTCTCGTCTGATCACCGAAGTTAAGCGACAGTGGGCGTTGCTAGTACTTGGATGGGTGAGACCTTGGGAACACGGCGTGCCGTAGACAAAATGTTTTCGCACTCCTTTTTTTTAACAACAAATTCAAAACAAATTGCTTTTAATGTTCAACCATATTTGGTTGGGTGTATTGTAAGACTTTATTTAGACCTCAACCATGTCAACAGCCATACCTTGTTGAAAACACCGGTTCTCGTCTGATCACCGTAGTTAAGCGACAATGGGCGTTGTAAGTACTTGGATGGGTGACCACTTGGGAACACGGCGTGCCGTTGACAAAATGTCTTTGCAGTCCTTTTTTTAACAACCCAAAAACAACTTGCTTTCAATGTTTAACTATACTTGGTTGGGTGTATTGTAAGACTTTCTTAAAACATCAGCCATGTCAACAGCCATACCTTGTTGAAAACACCGGTTCTCGTTTGATCACCGAAGTTAAGCGACAATGGGCGTTGCTAGTACTTGGATGGGTGACCACTTGGGAACACGGCGTGCCGTTAAAAAAAATATTTTTGCACTCCTTTTTTTTTTAACAACTTAAAAACAAATTGGATTTAAATGTTTAACCATATTTGGTTGGGTGTATTGTAAGACTTTATTTAGACCTCAGCCATGTCAACAGCCATACCTTGTTGAAGACGGTTCTTGTCTGATCACCGAAGTTAAGCGACAATGGGCGTTGTTAGTACTTGGATGGGTGACCACTTGGGAACACGGCGTGCCGTTGACAAAATGTTTTTGCACTCCTTTTTTTTTAACAACTCAAAAACAAATTGCTTTAAATGTTTAACCATACTTGGTTGGGTGTATTGTAAGACTTTCTTAAAACCTCAGCCATGTCAAACAGCCATACCTTGTTTGAAACACCGGTTATCGTCTCATGACCGAAGTTAAGTGACAATGGGCGTTGTAAGTACTTAGATGGGTGACCACTTGGGAACACGGCGTGCCGTTGACAAAATGTTTTTGCACTCCTTTTTTTTTAACAACTTAAAAACAAATTGCTTTTAATGTTTAACCATATTTGGTTGGGTGTATTGTAAGACTTTATTTAGACCTTAGCCATGTCATCAGCCATACCTTGTTGAAAACACCGGTTCTCGTCTGATCATTGACGTCAAGCGAAAATGGGCGTTGTTAGTACTTGGATAGGTGACCACTTGGGAACACGGCGTGCCGTTGACAAAATGTTTTTTCACTCCTTTTTTTTTAACAACTCAAAAACAAATTGCTTTAAATGTTTAACCATACTTGGTTGGGTGTATTGTAAGACTTTTTTAAAACTTTATCCATGTCAACAGCCATACCTTGTTGAAAACACCGGTTCTTGTCTGATCGCCGAAGTAAAGCGACAATGGGCGTTGTTAGTACTTGAATGGGTGACCACTTGGGAACACGGCGTGCCGTTGACTCAATGTTCTTGCACTCCTTTTATTTCTTTAATATCAAAAAAATGTTGCTTTAAATGTTTTACCATGCAATGATGCAAGGTTGGAAGTATTGTTAGACTTTTTTTGGGCCATAGTCATGTCAGCAGCCATACCTTGTTGAAAACACCGGTTCTCGTCTGATCACTGAAGTTAAGCGACAGTGGGCGTTGTTAGTACTTGGATGGGTGACCACTTGGGAACAAGGCGTGCCGTTGACAAAATGTTTTTGCACTCCTTTCTTTTTTAACAACTTAAAAACAAATTGCTTGAAATGTTTAACCATACTTGGTCGGGTGTATTGTAAGACTTTATTTAGACCTTAGCCATGTCAACAGCCATACTTTGTTGAAAACACCGGTTCTCGTCTGATCACCGAAGTCAAGCGAAAATGGTCGTTGTTAGTACTTGGATAGGTGACCACTTGGGAACACGGCGTGCCTTTGACACAATGTTTTTGCACTTCTTTTATTTCTTACATATCAAAAAAATGTTGCTTTAAATGTTTTACCATGCAATGATGCAAGGTTGGTAGTATTGTTAGACTTTATTTGGGCCTCAGTCATGTCAACAGCCATACCTTGTTGAAAACACCGGTTCTCGTCTGATCACCGAAGCTAAGTGACAGTGGGCGTTGCTAATACTTGGATGGGTGACCACTTGGGAACACGGTGTGCCGTTGACAAAATGTTTTTGCAATCATTGTTTTTTAACAACTTAAATACAAATTGCTTTTAATGTTTAACCATATTTGGTTGGGTGTATTGTAAGACTTTATTTAGACCTCATGTCCTTAAATGATTCATAATATTGTATAAAACTTGGTTCAGTTACTGATTTCCTAATGGTATCATTTTGACAACGTTTAATGATGTGTGTTCTTGCACATCATTTACTGATATCTTGGGGATGTCGTGGGGATGTCGTTAAATGATTCATAATATTGTATTAATCTTGGTTCAGTTACTGATTTCCTAATGGCATCATTTTGACAATATTTAATGATGTGTGTTCTTGCACATCATTTAATGATATCTTGGGGATGTCGTGGGGATGGCATTAAATGATTCATAATATTGTATAAAACTTGGTTCAGTTACTGATTTCCTAATGGTATCTTTTTGACAACATTTAATGATGTGTGTTATTGCACATCATTTAATGATATCTTGGGGATGTCGTGGGGATGGCATTAAATGATTCATAATATTGTATAAAACTTGGTTCAGTTACTGATTTCCTTATGGTATCATTTTGACAACAATTTTAAAATGATTTATAAATTTTTATAAAACTTGGTTTAGTTACTGATTTCCTTATGGTATCATTTTGACAACAATTTTAAAATGATTCATAAAATTTAATAAAACTTGGATCAGTTACTGATTTCCTAATGGTATCATTTTGACAACAATTTTAATTATGTGTGTTCGTGCACATCATTTAATGATATCTTGGGGATGTCGTGGGGATGTCCTTAAATGAGTCAGAAAATCAGCATCTTGACAAATGCTTGAATTTGATAATTTTTGACCTCAGAATCGGATTACCAATGCTCTGAGACTCCAAGTTTTTCATTTTCAGCTTTTTCCAGCCAGTAGAAATGTTTTGATAAGACTTTCGAACAAACAATGCTAAACGTTAGGTTGCTGCATAGAAAGCACCTTCAAATGTTTGAGCAGAACGAATCTTGATGAAATGTTTTTGAATCGAAATCGTACCTCAAAAATATTGCATTTTTTTCTTTAAAATGTGAAAGATAGCATGTACGTGCGTGAGTTTGAGCTTAACTAACCAAATTTGGTTCTTGTTCTTATCGAATTGAAGGAATACGCTATTTGAAATGTGCGCCGAAATGACCAATTTCAAATCTGACATGTCTGGACTTGTCGATCCTAGCGCTTTGCCACTTCTTCCCGCATGACGCCGTCAACCGCCAACCGTTGTTAGAACTTGCTAATTTCGATGTTTGTGGATTGAAACTTTAGCACACACGTGAATTTAAGCATAAATATGCTTTTGTTGTTATGTATTACTCGAAAGAAGGTGCGTTCATACTCGGGCTGCTTCAAAATGTGATCACAAATCGGCAACACGGAGATGCTTGGTTATGTGTTGTAAAACAAAGTCTGGTAAGTTATCTTTATCATCTTTACATAATATTATTCTGTCATTTTATATTCTGAATCGAGATCATCGATATTCGATGGTTGATAGATTAATTGATAGTTGATTTTGTTAGTTTGAAGTTGATTAAAGTTGCAAATATGTTTTCAATTGAAGTAGAAGAGTGAAACATTTTCTTCCATCAATTTGTTTCAAATATTCTTAGATTGCAGTTGATATTCTATCTTTGTTATATTTTAGCTGGAAATCGATAACATGAAGCAGCAGAATAGGAGCAAGTTCCATTGGAAGAATGTGCGGCTGCTCCTTCACACGTGGCCACACAGCGAGTAAGCCGGCAAGCAAAAAACTCCGTCGATTATCATAATGTAAGTTCTGATTGTAAAGTTTAGTCATTCATTTTTGCTGTTCGAAATTTTGTTTTTAATAAGTTACCTACTGGCTTCAATTTGGAAGTATAGTAACTGACTAGGATATAATGTTAAATGGTCAATTAGTAACAGAACAGATATGAACCAGACAAAGTTAGTACCTAGTACCTTCTCAATTTCACTATTTCATGTGGCAAAAAATAATTTTTCTGTTTATTTTAGCTTCAACATTCATCAAACAGCAACCTGGGATACGCTGTTTGTTATCAGAGGTCAGCTTCAAGATCCAGTGCAAACATAAGCTTTTCATCCTGCCAAGTACAAGCATTCAAGACTAGTTTTTACCGCTGCCTTCGGTGAACATTTCTCACTTCTCAGTGCCGAGTACTACAACTCTGTGTTGCCATAAAAAATGCTGCTACCTTCTGTTGTGCTGTTAACATTAGTAACAGACTAACAGTTGACTCTTGCTGTACAGCTTCGGAGCATTGCTCACTTTTATACACCGATGTAAGTAACGCTTGACTGCCGCTTTCAAGGTACCGAACATTTCTCACTTTTCAATACAAGGTACTATAACTCTGTGATGCCGTAAACTTTGCCGCTACCTTCGGTTATGCTGTTAACATACGTCCCAGTTGACTGTTGCTGTCTCGCTACGTAGCGTTGCTTAATTTAAAAAGACGCGTACTTTAGGTAACCCATTCATCGCATATTGAAAACATTCGATTCTAAAACAAATCCTTCTGCTTCAAAGCATGGTTCTTACTTCTTACACAAAAAGTTTGTAATCAGTCTTGTTGGAATTACTTCTCATACAAACCATTGTTTGTTTCACTTAGAGTTTCACTGAAATCAACTTCATTTTCTTGTACCAATTTCACTCCATGAAATGTTCTATGTTATTCAATATGTATGGCTCTAATAAACATTTTTTTTTTGTTATTAATTTGCATTTGATCTCTGTTTTTGTACTCTGCTCAGTGCTAAAGCACCTCATTCAAAATCCATCCTAAACACCTCATTTAATGATATCCAAAATCCATCCTAAACACCTCATTTAATGATATCCAAACCCCATCCTAAACACCTCATTTAATGATATCCAAAACTCATCCTAAACACATCATTTAATGATATCCAAAACTCATCCTAAGCACCTCATTTAATGATATCCTAAACACTTCCTAAACACCTCATTTAATGATATCCTAAACACTTCCTAAACACCTCCTAAATATATCATTTAATGATGTCATAATGATATCATTAAGATGAAAAAAGTGGGACACTGGGCCCTCGGCAGGATCTCATAATGATGTCATACTGATACGATTGGGAGGTCCTGGGGATATCAGTAATATCATTAAATGATGTCCTGGGGATGTCTCCAGGATATCAGTTTGTTGTCTGGGTAAGACTTTATTTAGACCTCAGCCATGTCGACAGCCATACCTTGTTGAAAACCCCGGTTCTCGTCTGATCACCGAAGTTAAGCGACAATGGGCGTTGTTAGTACTTGGATGGGTGACCACTTGGGAACACGGCGTGCCGTTGACAAAATGTTTTTGCACTCTTTTTTTTTAACAACTCAAAAACAAATTGCTTTAAATATTTAACCATACGTGGTTGGGTGTATTGTAAGACTTTCTTAAAACCTCAGCTATGTCAACAGCCATACCTTGTTGAAAACCCCGGTTCTCGTTTTATCACCGAAGTTAAGCGACAGTGGGCGTTGCTAATACTTAGATGGGTGACCACTTGGGAACACGGCGTGCCGTTGACAAAATGTTTTTGCACTCCTTTTTTTTTAACAACTTAAAAACAAATTGCTTTTAATGTTAAACCATAATTGGATGGGTGTATTGTAAGACTTTATTTAGACCTCAGCCATGTCGACAGCCATACCTTGTTTAAAACACCGGTTATCGTCTCATAACCGAAGTTAAGTGACGATGGGCGTTGTATGTACCTAAGTACATGATCCATGGCCCCGCACGGGCCATGGATCATGGAAGACGTGACTATTTTAAGCAGCTGCGGCTCGGTCACCGGGTCAGGGAGCTCGGCACAGATCAGGGCGTCCACCTGTTCTGGTGTACGGAGCTTGTCCTCTGCGCGCAGGACAATCAGGAGGTGGGCGTGTGGCAGCCCTCGTTTTTGAAATTCAATCACGTGGAAGTGAGCCAAGGGAACTCCCAGCACGTGTCGCTTAGTTATGTCAACCATCAACTCTTTCAATTTCATTTGGAATACCCTGGCACACAGGTCGGGCCGATCCGATGCACTTTCGAACGGCAGCAGATTGTCGACGATCTCGGGCCACTTGGGGTTACAGGTTATAGTTAGGAATAGGTCCGGCTTTCCGAACTTGGTGATGATCGCCATGGCATCCTGGTACAACTGCTGCATGTACCGGGGGCTGCCGATGAAAGTAGCTGGCAAAATAACCATCTTACCAACTTTGTATCCCTGCCGATCGGCTCGGTTGTTCAAATGATCGATCAGGCCGCTGTAAAGTTCGGCGCGAATCGCTGACTGGTTTAGGCTAATGAACGCTAGCCGGTTACCTTCCACTTTCATGTACGCGTCGACGACGTACTGCTGCGTCAACTTGCCGGCGTGCAGCACGGGATTGAATACGCCACGGCGCTCCTGAAGCCTGTAGCTGTAAAACTCCAGCATGGTTATTTTGCCTCGTACGGAGACTCGCGTGTGCGGCATGTCTCTTTGCCAGCCGGGGTCGCCACAGGGGAACAGCAACGCGTAGCTCATTGGATCTGTGTTTGGACTCAACATGGACAGTTGTTCAAATAATCCGTCTCGAGTGTGAATCCTGATGTCCCTACCGAGTGGCGGCATTCCGCCGTTCTCGCCCTCGTAGATCACTGCGACATCGTCGGTCTGCGGCATGTCGTAGCGACGGGTCCGCTCCTCTACAATGCGTAGCTCAACTCGCACCGGCGGACGTCCTTGGGCCTCGGCGAGCGCGCGCTGCTCGGCCTCCACCTCCCCGAGCATCTTAAGACCCCTGGCAAACGGGTTGCACTCACGCATTAACGCGTCCAGAGCGCGCAGTAGGTCCGGTCGCAGGTTGTCGTTGCGATCCACGCGGTTGGCCTGCGCCTGTGATGCGTCCAGGAAGTAAAGGTGGGAATAGGACTGTTGACCTACGGTGGCGCTCATGTTGCTCACGTTGTGCTGAATGTTGCCGTGCACGCGGAAGCAGTACGGTCTTCGGCCTCGCAGCGTGTCTATTTTCACGGCCACGGATGCGAATGACAGCGAACTGTTGTAATTACGCACCAATTTCCTGAAGTGTTCGGTGTGAGCGTGCTCGTTCGTCAGCAGCTGGCGCAACAGCACTGGATAGGGAAAAAGTGGCTCGAGCCGAACTTTACCTTTGTGGCAACAACGTCTCCACTTTTTGTCGCTGGGCATTTCAGCACGGAAGTGAACGGCGCAACACTCGCTACAAACGGCATCCATCGGACCTGCATAGTGCTGCGTGACGTTGGCCACTCGTGGGATGGCGGCGGCGAGGTGTGTACCGACCAGGTCGGTGGTCCACCAGCTCGTCATCAGCGTCCGGCTCGTCGAGGAGCTGCTGGCTATGCGCCTGCTCGGCAGCGGCTGCACGCTGGCTGGTCTCAGCGCTGTCGGCTGCCTCCTGTTGGGCCAAGTCGGTACCTGCGCGGCTCGGCTGGGAGCGTTGTCTTTCCATGCTCGCTCGCCCTGAGGCTACGCGTTCAGCCTGCTCTGCGTCGTCCTCGTTGGCGATCCTGGATTGAAACCGCTGAGCCTCGGCAACCAGCCGCCGATTTCGGCCGTCTTCGTTTTCCCCGTAAATGCGTGTTTGTGCCTGTGTAATATTTGTTATTTATTATCATTTATGAATCTTCAATAACTTAAAATTGAATATTTTTAGCCTTTAAATTGATCTCGTGATTTCTATCATGACCGATTACCTCGACACCCATGACTTGGACAATGTCCCTGGACGTGCCCGGCTGCTGATCACTCATAGAAGCTGCTGTCAGTCTCGGTCGTAAAGCAGGCGCCGGGCTGGCGGTCAGCACCGGGATCATTGGTGGCTGCTAAACGGGCAAGATATTAGGCTGTTATGACTATACTCGTGCAGTAATGGAGTTACTTTGCCATTATTTTTTACACAATTTACACAATGTCCCTGCGTGTGTAATGCGTGTGTCCAATGCGTGTGTAGATTTAATCTATTAAGCTGAAACAACACATACTTACCTCCTCAATAAAGGTGACGTCTATTGGTGCTTTTTGCCCGTTCTCCACATCATGGTGTTTTTTTTTGTCTTTTTTCGGCATTTTCAACATTAGTAATATTCTTCTTTGTGCGATAGCCAATTCCTCGTTTCTTTGGCATCTTTTTACGAATTTGTGATGTTTTGTTGTCGTGACATTTACACTTTCTTACACTGCATTTATTCGCCGTGCTTTAATAATGTTGTTGATTTTATTTCAAAATTTATTTTCAAAATTGTATTGCGTTGTAAATATAATCAAACGATCGCAATAATGATTTATTTTGATAATATTGTCACGAAAGGTGTTCCACCTTAGTGGGACTTTTGTTCCCAACCCTAATTATCCTTCAAATACCTAAACATCCCTTGATTCCTACAACCCTCCCTCAAGGCCAACACAGTGCCTATCCTATCAGAATGCGATAACATCGGGCATTTCCCTACTTATCCAAAACACCCCTCCTCCAACCCCCAGGTGATGCACAGGCGGGAGTGCTGAGTCAGCCTCTCAGGCTATCATTTAGTAGCCCTGCTATAGCTACTCAATCTGCTGTAGTAGCCAGCCAAATTGTATCTAGCAAGTCAGCAAATCATCGCGTAGACAATTTGTGCATGTGCATCGCCACCTCAGTGAAATCGCTCTCAGACGGCGGACGACCAACGAAGAAAGACGTACGAATCGAAGAGGGAGAGAGCGCGGACAACTCCTGGATGTCGGACACCGAACATTTAAGTATCGCTTAGCTTAAGTCACATACTGTATTTCTGGTGTAGTTGCAATTAGGGTGGCCAACCTCAATAATAAATGGTTTTCTGGTACAATTTGTCAAGTAACACCCGGTAAGTCACGATCCCTCTCACAGCCAACCCCCAGTTCTAGAGTTCCAGGGATGTTCCCTGTGTGAACCACGGTTAGATTCGTGACAATATGGTGGAGGTGCCGGTCTCCCCAACTTCATAGCGGGAGCTGAAGTTGACAAATTGGTGGAGGTGCCGATCTCCACAAATTTATAGCGAGAGCCGAGGTTGACGAATTGGCGGAGATGCCGATCTCCGAGTATGTATTCTTGGCTATGTATTCTTGAGGTTGGTTGGCCTACGTGTAATGTATTTAGTTTTGGATTATTCATAAGTTTCGTGTTATTTTAGTGGGATGATGGTCGATTTTATGATGACGTATCTCCGGTGGAACGTTATTGTGCTGTTAGTTTCGTCCATGGAAGTAATTATTATATCTCTTAGACGATGGCCTATAGTTGTGTTGAAGCAGGTATTCAATTAGCAATCGCATTAGTGTCCCGAATGCCACGTAGAGTATTTGAGCCTTGGTAGGTCATGCACTCGAATAGAATATATCGATGATGGCAGCGTTTGTGAAAATGCATACAGTGAAATTTGATAAATTCAACCCCGATGATGATGAAATTTTGGAATGGATAGACGATTTTGACCGCCGAACGTTGGCAAATTTTATGACAAATTATCAGAAACTAAGATTCTTGCCATGTTATTTATCAGGAACTCCTTTAAAGTGGTTCGTACTGCTGGAGAGGGAGAGTACCCGAGAACAAAAACCTTTATTTTGGGATGAAGTAGTTGAGCAATTAAAATTTGATTTCCGTGGGATTAAGCATTTGGAGCTGGAGGCTAAACTGGAGAGCAGACAGCAAGGACCCGATGAATCGCTTGAGGATTATTTGTACGACGTGTTATACCTTTGTGGGAAGATTAATCCGAATATGCGGGAAGCTGATCAAGTTGATCATGTTTTGAAAGGAATTGCATCCGAAATTTTTGAACGCATCGTCATGTGTGATAATTCAACCATTGTTTTGCTCAAGTCTAACATAAATAAAGCACAAGTCGCGGGATATCTTTTGGAAAATTCTGTAATCATACAGAGCGAGGAAATTCATTTACAACGCGATTTGTTGGCAAAGGCTAATGGTCAAAATCTTGGAGAGGAGTCGTCGGATTTGGAGGTTACTGGCTCAAGACAGCCGCGGCAAGGGAAGCGACGCCGTTGCTCGAAAGGGTTGCGTGAAAAATTACCTGTATGCTATTTATGTGAACAGAAAGGTCACGGGATCACTGCTTGTCACTACTTAGATTTGGCTCGGGATTCTTTACTAAAGAAGGAGGTAGCTGTTTCAGATTTCAAAATTGGTAATAGCTGTGCATCAACGGACAGTTCTAAAAAAATTCCTGAAATTATGGTTGAAAGTGAACATTTTAGGCCTAAAAATCCAAGGAAGGCAAGTGAAATAGGTAAAATCAGCTGTATGCGAGATTCACGCGTAGACGAGAGCGCTGGGACGGACGTGGATATCCGATGTCAAGCAAAGTGCATTAATGCTGATGACGCGTTGCACCGGGTTGCGCCGATTCTACACAAGGAACGTGGTAAATCTTGCAGCGTTGAGACCTCTAAGAAACAATCTATTGAGTTTTCTAGCGAAAAACAGAAGTTGATTTCGGATTATAGGAGTTCGAACTCAGAAAAATTGGTAAAGATTCGTAAATCTGGGATACAGTTATTACGTAATGGCTCTTAATCGTTCTTTGTTTCTCCGATCCTCAGCGTGTGAAAGTGTCACACAAGTGCGTATGCTAAGGAAAAGTTATGTAGGATATATTTGTCTTTTACGTGTTAGTTTTAGTTAACACCGCGGTTACATTGGTGATTTCATATAGGTTTAGTTTTTACCTATATGGTAGGTCTTTGGTAAAGTTATCGTAATTTGTTGAATCTCATTTATTATAGGTAATTGGTATAATTAGGTTGGATCGATGGAGTTCAACATGTATTGGAGGTTGAAAGGTTCCCTCAATGTAGGTAGTAAGCATAACTGGTGGAAATTAATCCAGGAAATGCAAGAACGCTTACGGAAGCGCTCGGAATATTTCTTGGTCGTCTTTTGTGTGCGTATGAAGTGATATCTATTATCTAGACTGGAATGGACGAGTGCATACAAATCGTGTGGTCACGTGTATGTTGTTAACTCACCTTGCTTGAGAGGCTCAGCAAGTGTTCCTCCCTTAATGTCTAAAGGTCAATAGGTTATTGACAGTCTAATCACCGACACAGGCCAAGAGTATAACGACAGGATCATTCAAATTATTGCAATTTTGAGGGCACAACGCAATCGTGGTGGAGTCATAGAAAGATGACATATAAGTGTGTATAATTGCTGAATGGATATTTGTTTTTCGTAACGACCAGGCTGAGGAAATCAGGAAATACATCCATGCGCAAGTAATTAAACTGCAGTGCAATGGGCTCACGGAATGTGGTGACAGGTGATTTAGAAAGAATCGCTAGGTTTGCGCATTGATACAAGCGAATACCTAAGTGACGAAATGAAGACTCTAAACCACTGACGTTGCACTAAAAGGAATCAGCACTATTCGAGCTCGGGACAGGAGCTCAAATCGGACATCATGACGTGTTTGACGTGATTTCATGTGGAATATATTTTTCTTTACCATGGTACTTTCAGTGAGCTCTGTATGCGAAGAGTTCGAGCATGAAGCTACGTCTTACTCATCTCAGAGGATGATACATTTTTGGGTTAATCCTGGATCCTATAGTCCTAGTGTGCTTTTCCACCGAGTGCCAGTTTTCCTCCCTCAATTCAGTTCCATGGGGAACAGTTCTGAGGTCAGATTGGGCAATCTGGGAAACCGAGACAGCCAACAGTATCTGGATGGGGGGTGACGATTTGCCAGTACATTAGAGGTGGTCTCTAATAATCTAGTTTCATGTGTGTATCTGTTTACGATACATTATCATGGGTGTTGCGCAGTCGAAGAATGCGAATGATGACTATAGGTACGCTATTTTGCATAATGCGTATCATGCGAATTGAGGAATGCGGATGATTTTCGGTCGGCAATTAGTGTGTTATGCGCTGATTAAGTTTTTTTTTGGGAATAAAGTGACGATTGACTTGCATGTCGTTCATTACGTCTGTGAACGAGAAATTTTTCAAAGGAATTGTATTTTAATTTTAATTTTTTTTGTTTTAGAGTGGATTACAATTTTCATGACTTGAATGGGGGTTCGATTATTGCCTCTAGTTGGGACCTGGACCGTCGGACTGATGGTCACGTTCTGGAGGACAGAGGAAAGAAATGGAATTTCAGACAAATCAACAAAAAAGACGGAGCGACGTCAGATTACATCTGACTCACGTCAAGACAACTTACGAGTTGACCATAGGTTAGAGAGAGAGAAAAATATTAATTGTGCGTTACTTGTTCATAAGGAGTCATATCGTTAATACCGGACATGCTCCTAATTCGGTTGATTTTCATGTTTCAATTATCATTCTTATTTTTTTTTTCTTACACGGATGGGATACCTCCGAGCCTGAATATTTTTGTCTCTCTTCTAACGGAACAATGTTGAAACATTTAAATTGTTTTCAATATTCGTAAAAGTTTATGTATCTATAGATTTTATTTATTTATTTTGTCGTAGTGGTAATTGCAAACTGAAAACGCAATTATCATAAGTTTTCGACTATTTAATCTTTGGAAGGCCAATTTTCTGTATTATTTTACGTTTAATTGTTGATGTTAATGTTGAGACAACTCGGAGTTTAGCGTTAGCTCTACCTCGTTCGCGTTGCTTTAGAAGAACACGTCTACGTCAGACGGGACATCACTACTCAAGGAAGGTGTGTGAAGAGACCATCGTTCAAACAGCTGAATCGGGGCGATTTCATGCTGGATGGGGGGTGGGTGGCTGTGCCACCACCACAACCTTGGAACCACCACAACCTGGACGCCATCAAAACCTGGACAAGCAAGGCGGTCCACAACTGGGGACAGAAGCCGGCTGTCTATAAACGGAAAATCGGGACGATTTTCGCTGAGGTGGGGGAGTGTCACGAAAGGTGTTCCACCTTCGTGGGACTTTTGTTCCCAACCCTAATTATCCTTCAAATACCTAAACATCCCTTGATTCCTACAACCCTCCCCAAGGCCAACACAGCGCCTATCCTATCAGAATGCGATAACATCGGGCATTTCCCTACTTATCCATAACACCCATCCTCCAACCCCCAGGTGATGCACAGGTGGGAGTGCTGAGTCAGCCTCTCGGGCTATCATTTAGTAGCCCTGCTATAGCTACTCAATCTGCTGTAGTAGCCAGCCAAATTGTATCTAGCAAGTCAGCAAATCATCGCGTAGACAATTTGTGCATGTGCATCGCCACCTCAGTGAAATCGCTCTCAGACGGCGGACGACCAACGAAGAAAGACGTACGAATCGAGGCGGGAGAGAGCGCGGACAACTCCTGGATGTCGGACACCGAACATTTAAGTATCGCTTAGCTTAAGTCACATACTGTATTTCTGGTGTAGTTGTAATTAGGGTGGCCAACCTCAATAATAAATGGTTTTCTGGTACAATTTGTCAAGTAACACCCGGTAAGTCACGATCCCTCTCACAGCCAACCCCCAGTTCTAGAGTTCCAGGGATGTTCCCTGTGTGAACCACGGGTAGATTCGTGACAATATTATTGGCCTGGGATGAGAACGGACGTCGGTGCGTACTGCAGAAAATGTCATGTGTGTGCACGCCACAAAATCTAGCAACGACTGCCAGCAGGGTTGATGGGACGACAACACGTAGTGTCAAGGCAATATCAAATGCTGTCGTCTGATCTGATGGGACCGTTTCCCCTCTCTTCCAAACAGAACCGTTTTCTCCTTGTTTTTACCGATTATTTTACCAAATTCTCACTATTTTTTCCGTTGCGCCAAGCCTCTGCGCAAGCGGTGGTCAAACACGCGGAAGATGAAGTTTTTATGATGTTTGGGGTTCCTCAATTTCTCCGGTGTGACAACGGCCCACAGTATATTAGTGCACAATTCCGGGAACTACTCAAGAAGTACGAAGTCAAACCTCTGTACAACGCGAACTATCACCCGCAAATAAATCCGACGGAACGAGTGAACCACGTTATGAAGACTATGATCGCGGCGTACTTGAAGGATAACCCACGCCATTGGGACCGCGAGTTAGCTAAGCTAGGATGTGCCATTCGGAGAGCAGTGCACGAAGTCACGGGTAACACTCCGGCTTTCCTGTGTTTTGGTCGGGAGCTATTGCTCTCGGGGAAGTTCCACGGACTGGTTGACACCCCGGGGGAAGTGGAAATCGCGGACCGGGAGAACCATGCTACTCGCCTGCGTGAGCTGCCTGCAATATTCACCGAGGTGCAAGACCGCCTCCGAAAGGCCTACGATACCAACAAGAAAACATACGACCTGCGGCGCCGAGACGTGGAGTACGCGGTCGGAGACCAGGTGTGGAAAAGAAGTTTCGCGCTCTCCGATGCTGCGGCATATTTTTCGGCGAAATTGGACCCGAAGTTTGTGGGTCCCCTCACCGTGAAAAAGAAACTTTCGCCTTCGAACTCTCTACGTCTACGAACTGGAAAACGACCAGAATAGGAGTGTTGGAGTATGGCACGTGAAGGACTTGAAACCGTATCTGGTCGAGGTAGAAGGGTGAATCTGTTTTAAGGGGTTTTTGGGGAGCAACTTTTTCTTTTTTTTGGGAAAGGGGGGTGTGTTATGGTTAGAAAGAGAAAGGCAGCGCCCTGTTTCGAGTTTGATTGATTATTGGTGTTTAACGACGCACTGTTTTGACAACTGGCCCTTTGGCACTGGTCTAATGGCGTCGGTGAATGAAATGGTGATGATGAGGGTGATGATGAACCTAACTTAGTCTAGAAGGGAGGAGGGGAAACCCGGTGCCGGCACGTAGCCTACTCCTGTCGAAAAGCACCAAGGGGACCACCGGCTGTACGTCCCTTCCGAAGGACGGTACAACTCGAACAACAGGATTCCTCCACTAATCCGTGCTGTCGAGAGGTTGATAAGCAGGGCGAGTAAAGTTGTTGTACTAACTTCAAACCCTCCGACCTCTCTCCCGAACAGAACTGACCATGTGCATGATGGTCACCCATCCAACACCTGACTCAGCGCGATGTTGCTTAACTTCGGTAATCTCTCGAGAACCGGTGTTTCCAACATGCTAAACCGTTCGGTTCGAGTTTGATAAGGATGCAAGGCAGTACGGATCGCGGCCTGATAGAGAGAGGTCGTGCTGATAAGGATGCAAGGCAGTACAGATCGCGGCCTGATAGAGAGAGGTCGTGCTGATAAGGATGCAAGGCAGTACGGATCGCGGCCTGATAGAGAGAGGTCGTGCTGATAAGGATGCAAGGCAGTACGGATCGCGGCCTGATAGAGAGAGGTCGTGCTGAAAAGGTAGAGTTCGAGACCGGGCGTTACGTGTGTACAGGCCACCGACTCACGCTATCACCGAGTGTGGATTCCGGGTTTTCGTAGTAAAAGGACGGGGCTAGCCAGCCGCAGGGTGCGCGTGCGCGACTGCCGCCGGCCGAGGAATCCGAGGAGTCCCTTGGATAACTGTTTATTTTATTAACGCGCCCGATTTTCGAGATTTTGCGAGCGTATTGTATTTTTCGTGTGTTATAAATCTCGTGGCGCCCGTACGAATCAGTGTTTTTGTGTTATTTATCCCGTGTTTTCCCTTACCCACGCCCTCTACGACAAACAGGAGCCGAGGCGGGATCGTGAGATCAAGAGGTAGCAGGAGCTCTCGCCTTTAACAATTTCATAATATGTTGCCAGTGTTACCTCGATTGGTAATGGGGTCTTAAATAAGCCTGGGTCTGAATTTGATTTGATCATGGTTGCAGCCAAGGAGACGCTGCTCGCTCACTCTGATCTGCCACACGAAATTAAAGCCCAATTTTGTGTGTACCAGAGCCATAAAATTCAACGCGTTATCCCTGCTTTGTGTATCTGGCCCGAGTTAAAAGATGCTTCATGGAAATAATGGAACTTGGAGGGTTTTCAAAGGGGGATAATGTGTTACCAAACCGGTCAACGTCAAATACACTTGCATCACGTTGCAAGTGTATTTCTTGTTTGCCACGAGTCCCTTGGTCTCTTCTCTCCTTGGAAAGAGCCCTTTCCCCACCCAGCAAAGCATGATGTGCCCAGATAGCTCAGATGGCAGAGCATCTTGCCCGGAAAGCAAATTACTATTCTCTGTTTGCGTCCAGCTTAAAGCATTACTTGCAATTGTTTCAGCTGCAGTAAGAACGTAACCAAGTCTGGCAGGTGCCACCTTGGCGTCGATGGAATTAAAGGCTGAGTTCGGTGGTCCATGCCCATGAATGCATTTACCAGAGGGACCAATCCAAAAAGAACAAGCCACCGGCGAGCTCCAGACTTCAATGGTCAGTTTAGCTGCATCACTGTTACTAATTAGTACACAGAAAAATGTCAGTATGAGAATGAAGAGCACAACCGGCTTTAACTGTTCTTTTGCGGGCGTTAAAGCAAAGTTAGGTTGTGATTTGGAGCTAACTGTGAAACATACCTTCAGTAATTAGTGCAAAGCAAATTTTTCAGTTTGAGCTGACCTTAGTTTCATTGTGTGGTGTGGGTATAAACAAAGATCAGTGCTTAACTGTCCAGAAAATTGTCAATGTTGTATTGTTATTAATTGGAATGCATGGTTATTGAACCTCATATGCCAAATGGTTTCAGAAATTTCAAACAATTAAGTGTGATGGGAAAAAAACGTTTAGTTGCAAGTTTTATCAGATTCGCGTATTTATATTACTATTAGTTATTATTACAGCAAACTGACAATATTGTAATACTATAGGAATGTGTCGCAAAAAACTGACAACGATTATTAAATATTTGCTATTTTAATAATAATTTATCATTATTATTAAACCTACTGTATCCAATATACCACCTTCAAAGATCCCTTTCCGACATCCAGAAGCCATCCAGAGCAGCTCACTAAAACTATTCAGATGAAATCCAGGGGACATCAGTTAAACTTATCCAAATGATATCCAGAAGGCATCAGTAGATCTCAGTAAAACCTATCCAGATGATATCCAGGAGGGGTCAGTGCTCACCAGTAAAACTTCTCCAAATGATATCTTTAAGAGAAAAAAAGTGAGACAATAGGGACTCTTGGAGAGATCTTTAAGATGACATAGTGATACGAATAAGAGCTCCACGAGATCTCATCCATATCCTTAAATTGATATCCATGAGATGACTGAATGATAACCGTGTGTTGTGTGGGGTTCAATCAATGTTTCGACACTAAAACAAGGCCCACCGGCTAGAAGCCTAATGATGACCCACAATTGTTGCTCGGCGTCTTTAACGTCTCTCAACAACTCGGCTCTCTTTCTCAGTTGCTGCGCCTGAGTAAGATCTGCCGCTGCAGACGCTCCGCTATCCGCGCTCTCTTCGCGATTGCCACCATTTTATGGCCTGCGAATCTTTGCTATCGGTCCTGGATTTTGCGGATAATGCCACATCTTGCAGCACCCGGCTGCATCCTGCTGATGAAACTTGGTGACACTCATATCTACTGGATAAATCTAATCTTAAAGGTAATAGTAGTCAAAATGGTAGATTGTATTAGAGTTTATTGTGTTAGAAAACTACTCGGCTTTCCTCAATGAAAGTATTTAGGTTTCCAAACAAACAATAACGCTTCTCCTTCAACACGCTTTTAATTTCACACAACAGCTCTCAGCCACCATGACACTCAAACAGCAACCTCCTTCCCCTGCCTCTCTCAACAACCACCCTCTACCCCCGTCTCTTCACGACTGCCCTTGTCCGCTACCTCCGCTCACCTTCCTACCATCCGCTCGGAGAACGCTAGTGGCTACGTCCGCCATGCTGCGCTTCCTGGCGCGCCTTTACGTTAGATTTCAAAATAAGATGTCAACATTGTCGGCCATTCTGTAAAGTTTTTGCCCTCAAAACAATGCCCACAATGATAAAAAGCTCGAGCTTCGCTCGACCTTGGTGCCCATGGGGCACGGGCATATGCGCATAGCCCAAACCTATATGCATAGCGCAGACCTATGCGCATAGCGCAAATCAAGGTCCAAACGGCCGATAGTCGGCCCCGGTTGCGCTTATGTTGTAAGAAAACTAAAAAAAACTTTAAACTTTACTGTACACAGGTACAATATAATAAAATTAACATAGATCACACACATCACAACATATCACAATATCTCGATCCACATAATATTAGTACATCACAGTAGGAGGACTAGGTTCCGTATGGCATCCTTAAATTCGCGAGCCCTAACCTAAGCTGTTGTAAGTAGTTTGTATTCGGTTAACACAAGAGTACTGTGAGACCTTGATTCTGCTATTACACGGTCTGAACGTTGCCCTGTTCCTAGTGTCCCTGGCTGGTACTCTGAAGTGTACGTTGCTTAGGAGATAGTCCCCTTGGACATGGATAATATAACGTAGAAATATCATGCCCGCTATCACTCGCCTCTTAAAAAGAGTTGTCATCGCTAATTCCTTGCATAACTTAGGGTAATCGCCTCTGTGGTATTCGAACATTTTCAATAAGATCAACGTTTGTAAGGTGGGTATTATTAGGATTCCATGTGGCAGTGGCGTATTCAACTTGTGGTCTTACAAGTGTAACAAATATTCTTTTGATGGTTTTCTTCCTAAAATCCTTCATACAATTCCTTTTTATAAGTCCCAAGAGTTTATAGGCCTTAGGAACTATTTGCGCTATATGCCTGTTAAAGGAGTGGTTACCTGGTGAAATTAACTTCCCTCGTCGATTTCTGATACCTTATAATGAATTTAGGGCCTTGCAAAAAAGATCCCGTGTTTACAGGAAGAAGATTAAAAATTGTCGAAAACCGTGATTTTCGGCCTAGGTGCTTAGATAAACTTCTCCCATAAGGGATAACACGGGGAACTTTTTCGACCCTTAGCACCTACGAGTACCTTAGATCAAAAAAAAATAAACAAAAATAGTGTCACACTCGTCCATCTTTCACCTGTATAGCCATTTTTTGGGTTTTGTGATCGGAATTTTAGTTTAGCAGCAGGACGCTGATAACCGAAGGCGTGTAATCGGCGTGCTGCATTTACTTGGCTCGAAGCGGCAGCCGCAGCGGCAGCCGCCGCGGCGGCCGCCGCGGAGGGAGAATCGACGGACGGGAGGGGATAGAATCGTGGTGGATTCCAGTTACACATGCTTGAGCTTGTTTATCGCCGTACGCGATTCTAGCTCTGTCCATTCATCGTTCATTGTATTGGATTCGGAGCTGCAGTTTTGTTAATGTTTAATGATTTTATTAAATTATTATGGCCCAAGCTAACGCTGGGCTTATGTTCGAACCTGAATATTCGGAGGAAGAATTGACTGCGATCGAAAAATTAATCGATGTGTCAAATGAAGGCGTACTAGATACAACTGATGTGCTTGGTTGGTGTAAATGCGATAAATGTGAGGTGATGCCGACTGAAACCGAGAGTGTTGGCTACGCAGACATAGTCAGGCTACAGGCCTGACACATAAACGTAATCCAAAAATGTCACAATCGCAGCTATTATTTTATATCAACACACATATGTCCACTTTTTAGCTAATCACCAACCAGGATAATAAGCCGAACGCGAGATCAGTGTCAAGTCATCAAAGAAGATACAGGAACAATTGCTCGTTGTAACGCAATCTACGCTGTGTGTGTAGCATGCATTGTACACTGTGTTATACACCTATCGCTCGAACACATGCATTGACACTGGCCACTAGTCACAAATAATCTTAAACTACGATAGCAAAATGCCACCCTGTGTGAAATTTTTATTTACTCATGTATTTCTTAACATCGCCTCGGCTACGACGAAAAAAATTACGCTTCTTGTTACTCCCGATAGCTTCGCCAGATTCATTATAGTATTCCAGCAATCTTGCAAAGTGAAATCAAATATCTAAAAGGGCTAGTTGTAGAAGTAGTATGACTAGCTGAGTAAGATATTTTGGTGTTATGTATCGCCGGCCAATACGCTGTTTTTCCTTGTACTACCTATACCGGAAAATTCATGCACACTAAAATTTCGTGACTTCTGACTTCTGATTCCTGACTTAAAAGTTCACGAGTTATAATCATAAAACTGACGAACCATTTATCCCACATATTAATAATTATATTTAGTGCACTAAAGGGTAGAGGCAAAGAAGGAAGAAGGTTACCGGCAAGCATGCACACAGCAGTGTTGTGCGTTTATCGCAGCGAACGAGGGGAAGCGAGAGCTTTGCAAGCCACGCTGGTGCCGGGCTGGCCTTGCCGGTCGCGAGGAGAGGTGGAGGAAAGTCACGTGCTAGAGAGAGAGGCTAAACCGCGCGACTGTACGAAGAGAAAATACAACACACTGACAATTCTCGCCGCGCAAAATCACCGAAAACTTCGATATTTTTTTAAAAATCACCCTTTTCTGCCATTCTTAGTCCATGGGAGTGTCATGGCTCATGTTGTAGTTCAGAATCGATGGAAAAAAGTAATTTTAAGAGGTAAATTCCCCTTTAAATGACATGTCACTAGAAATTATGACTCCAAGGTCCTTAAGGACTGTCTTTGGTGGAATCAGGCATAAATATTGACCGACGAAAAAAAAAATATCTCGAGAATAACAACACTTAGAATAAAGAGTCATATATCATTCGATGGGGAATGAATGAGAGTATCCCAGAAAAAAATAATGCTCTTGAAATATGAGTGCGTTTTCGATAATTAATTAAAAACGTTTTCTACCAATTCAGTCATTCCGGGATAAATAAAAACATATTTGAAATTTTTCCTAAACTGATCACAAGATAAATTAGTTGCAATGTGCTTAGTTTAGAAACATTTTCAAGAAAATGAATTCTGTGGCCTGTATCACTGAACTAGAGAATGATTAAAAATCATCAATGAAATGCTCCAATGATTTGGGCGCTAGAACAAATTCAACGGCGAAACTGTTAACTAACTCCACTTGCATGCGAGCGTAGACGACCCATGGACCGAATAGCCTGCACATGACTGCCAGGTCAAGAAAGTTGGGCTCTGCTCGGGTTCTCGGGTGTGACTTGTCCACGAGTGTGCATTGTCCGCATCGAGTGTGCATCGGCTAGCAGCCAGCAGACAACGTCCATGTGTTAGACCCCCAAGACCTGCTCGACCCGCGCCTTTTTGCCACCTTCTTTCCAATTGCCATGGCTCATTGCCGTGAATGACGTATCAGTGGTCCCTGGCTCCCCAGGCATAGACCCCAGGCATGCCCAAAGAAGGGTCGCGTAGGAGGAAGCAGGATGCCATATAGCAGGTATAAAAGACCTAGAGAGAGACGTGTGCGCTATTTTGTTATTCTTGCAAGATGCAAACAAGCAAAGAATAAAAAGCTTGAACAAGCTTGAATAGGCCTTCTGTAAACCACGCACATTATCATGTCAATTTATCATCCATCAATAACGCACATTCCGACCATGTCGATAGCAAGAATCCCAAAACTAGTACAAGTGAGCTGCCGATAAATTTTATTAAATACAATTAAAATTATAAAATTATAATGCCTTCGGCATGTCTACACTACTCTATATGCTAGTATCGTAAAATGACAAAGCTCATTGCTTTTAAAACCAACTTTGGGGTTCCTCTCACAGGCGACTTACATCCATACATAGATACTAGACACTATGTAGATAATATGTAGTTACTAGATATGCGTAAAATGCGATTTAACTAGAAAATTAAATCTAATAATGGTCCTACAGCAATGATTCGAAATGTGTGCTACGTGAACTACATTTGTGCGGTGCATCTGTTGAATATGTAAAATGCTGCAAATTAATTAGATTTTTCGTTTTCTCGATTTCGTCTCTCTGTTATGGTGCGGCCATAAAACCGCGATTTGTTTGCTTTAGACCCATCTGGCTCAGACCCTTCTACTCTGCAGTGGTCATTATTCGAGTCATTAACCCTCGAGACACGACCCTCTAGTTTTTTTTAGCTTGCCTTGACCAACACAACTGACGTCAACATTCACATAGTTCGGTTTGCTACTTAAGTTTAGCGCCGATTTTTCCGTGTGAAAATCAACGCCATCTCTAGGAAATGAAAAGAACTTTTCGGCACCAAAGATCATCGTTAACTCGGCGTAATCGGTCCAGGGCCTATCGGCCAACGTGGAACCATAATAGAGTTCTTTTTTCGAAATTTTAACCCCCTCTGCTTATAAGGGCATGATGCACATTTTATGCTGTTTATAGAATGCCTTGTGCGCCATAACCAAATAAAATATGAAAAAAAAAACTCCTGTACTTTTTGTACCCCGTTGTACAGCACTCATAAATAATAACTCTGAAGCTACCAAAGAAGGATGTTGTCGAGAGATTACGGACAGGAAGATAATTTTTTGTTGCAGATTAAGAAATAACGCAAGCATCTGTGAATCTTGCATCCGAAGATTAACAAGCAAAATGAAAAAATACGCTATTTCGCGCTTTTCGTGTTTTAATTGATATGGTTGGATTCATCTCTTTCAGCAGATTGTAAGTCACTTTGAATCAAAGTTTTTGTGTGCAAATTGGCTAATTTATAGCACATTTTCAATCACGGCAAAGATTGTATGTCATGTTTTAATCCCCTCTTATCTTGTGTCGAGTTTTTTTCTAAATAGCATTCTGTAAGCATGAAGCATAATTAAATGCTAGAAACCAAGATGACATATCAATCGGTATGTGTTTTTGCCATCATTTATATAATCGGCGTTTTTTTAACCGGTGTTCTTTTTTCAATTTGTACATCATTTAATCAATCTTCCAACGTGATTTTCACTCCACCCAATGAAAATGCAGTTTTTTATCGTTTTTTCAAATCGGCTTGGTTATGATATTCTTGTGACAAGTACTATAAGAAATATCATTGGATTTTTGCTTCGAAGCCGAATGCCTAAAAGGTGATTACGAGACACATAGTAGGTAGTGCATTGTTTGTAATTAATATCGATGCGTCGTTACACTGGTTAAGCCATGCTAGTTGAATGAAGGGAAACATTTATCGCGAGAACAGAAAGCGCGAACAGCAGTAAAAGATTAAATCTGATCTTGTGTGACTTAACACAAGGAACAGAGTTGATACTGACAGGACATGCATTTTTCATTATTAAAACCTTTCGGTTATAATATAAAACACTCTTTTATTACGAAGTAAGAACACAGCCATCTCTTAACTTTTGCTCAGTTGTAGCTCTTTGTCAAAACTACCCCCGAATTCCCCGATTGCAAAACGTTGAAATAAATTAACGGCAGATGTCATTAAAAAAAATCGACTAAATAATTTTAAAACATTTTGTATTTCAGTAATTACGAATTTAATAAATCGATTGATTTTCGAACAATCGTTTGGACAAATTTTGTAAATGGATAGCAACAAGTAGCAACAAATAAAATGGAAACGTAATGCAGATATTCAACAAAGTGATCTTAAAAATAGCACTTGCAGTTCGGTTCTGATGCATCTAATTTGGAAGTTGGTCCAATGATGTTGGAAATAAACAAAAAAAATATTGTGAGGCTGTTTTCAGACGCTTATGTGGCGACGTGTCCTGGCTATACCGTTAGAGATAGTAAACGAGAAATTTGCTGGCGAAATGTTACTTTTAATAATGCCGAAAAATATGCCCTTTTATGAAATTTCAGCCCCATATTGTCACGATGGGGTCACTAACACCCCATTGTTATGACTGAGACCCCACCTGCCGGGAGAACGCACGCCTGGCATCTCGGCAACCCGGACAACAGCCCAGCGACACAGGCTACCTAACCACAGGGGTACGTGCGATGCTGACTGGGCAATCAACCACATCGTCGAGAGCCCGACAAAGCTCCCGCTCTCTGCACACGACCATCGAGCAGCGCGGACGTCCCCGGGCTTCCGTCATCGCGAGCCTCCGTCAAGACGACCATGTAGCAGCCACGTTAGCGTACTGACCAGCCCAGGACACTGAGGGGGGTTACACTCACCACGGTCGGCCGTCGGGATTATCGGGTTAATACCGCGCTGTAGCCGTACCAACCTTCTTGTTGAACATCTCATTAAACCATCCCTCACAACTCTCTCTCGCTCTGCTACACCCCCGTAAAGCAGTCCTAACAATATGCTAAAGCGATGGTTGGAAAATATGCTAGTGTTGTTTTTAGATTACCTTGTGCTTCACAACAAATGAGATATCGAGAAGAAACCTTTGTTAAGACCTAGGTAAATCTTTCGTCTACAACTCTCTCGCTTGATAACATATTATGCTTCCACTAACGATAGAGCCGCTACACGTCGCGCCGTCGGGGGAAGTGTCGAGATGTTTGCACCCATAATTGAAACTTGCTCTGCGCATGGGCTGCGTTACTTTCGCACGCCGCTAAACATGCTGAACACATTCTTCATGCAGCAATTACGTCACATCACGGCCTTATCTTATAGCTGCCCCCCACCACCCCTCACACCAACCCACACCACACACACTAAGACAGTCCTGCTGATGCCAACATCCTCGACTCGCCAGGCTTATCTCTTTCATGCGTCTGTTTCTAAGAAAAGATAAGTAAAGATACGAAATTTAACGAATGGGAAGTTTAAGAGTTTCGTGATAATTATTGATATTTTAGAATAGCTAATCGAACGTCGGTTTCAATTGTTTTTTAATTGAAGTTGTAGGTTGAAAATTACAGGTGCTGAAGATAGCTGCGATTTCAAACACGGCGTTTAATAAATTTTCTAAAATTGTTAATTTTGGAGCCAAAAGCCAAAAAGCTTAGAGCTCTAAAGTGCCAACAACCTGTTGTTCAACAGCGACACAATGATTGACACTCAGTTGTGCTTTAGTTCCACAAGTCGACAACCAAACGTGTTCTCAAACCATCGGGAGTTTTGGGGAAATCGAGGAGATAGCAGTGTGTGAAGCAGCGGCAACAAGCGGCGGTCCAGGCTGATACACGTTTCTAAGCGACAACACCTGCTCTGACTTGTTGCACAGACTCACGAGTTGGTCCAGTGGCTTCATCCCCGGCGACCACGTGACACTTGGCCCAGGGCAACGAAACGTCATGACAAGCACTCTTTTATCAGTGGCTACATCCCCGGCGACCACGTGACACTTGGCCCAGGGCAACGACACGTCATGACAAGCACTCTTTTATCAGTGGCTTCATCCCCGGCGACCACGTGACACTTGGCCCAGGGCAACGACACGTCATGACAAGCACTCTTTTATCAGTGGCTTCATCCCCGGCGACCACGTGACACTTGGCCCAGGGCAACGAAACGTCATGACATGCACTCTTTTATCAGTGGCTTCATCCCCGGCGACCACGTGACACTTGGCCCAGGGCAACGACACGTCATGACATGCACTCTTTTATCAGTGGCTTCATCCCCGGCGACCACGTGACACTTGGCCCAGGGCAACGACACGTCATGACAAGCACTCTTTTATCAGTGGCTTCATCCCCGGCGACCACGTGACACTTGGCCCAGGGCAACGAAACGTCATGACATGCACTCTTTTATCAGTGGCTTCATCCCCGGCGACCACGTGACACTTGGCCCAGGGCAACGAAACGTCATGACATGCACTCTTTTATCAGTGGCTTCATCCCCGGCGACCACGTGACACTTGGCCCAGGGCAACGAAACGTCATGACATGCACTCTTTTATCAGTGGCTTCATCCCCGGCGACCACGTGACACTTGGCCCAGGGCAACGACACGTCATGACAAGCACTCTGATCATCTCACTTCGGAGAATCCAGGCTGCTTAGCACACGTCCTTCGATTGACAAGCAAAGTTCACACTCGCCAAGGTGGAGATTGTGTGCTATTTTTTTTTTTTTTTGTGTATTTGTTCGCGCTCTACAGGCCAAACGCCAAAACGGATTTTGATGAAAATTTCGGTTAACCTTCGTTTTCTCTGAACTTAGTTCTGCCACGTTTTTGAAGCAATTCGGACGAGTAAATTTTGAAATTTTTCAGTTTTGACAAAACACGTTTTGCAAGCTCTAGAGGCCAAGCATCTGAATATATTTTTACGAAACTTTCTGGATATGTTAACCCTCCCGGTTTAATGTTTGTGTAAAATTTCATATTTGTTTGTTAAGGACTTTTCTTGAATATGGCGCTTGTACCCTAGCAAAAATCTGAACTGACGTCAGCTTGCAAAAGTCAACTGGCCGCCACCCACGTAGCAGTGTTGTGTCGGCGCGATATCGCCAAAGCGTCAGAAGTGACGGCTGAGCGTCAGCCATCAGCATTGCAGCTATGGCGAGATGCTGGCGTGACATAGTCAAAATGATGCGATTTTCAAGGCATCGGCCCAATGTCGTGCCATCACTTGAAAAACCAATGCTGATTCGCAAGGCATCGGGCCGGCGTCGCGCCATCATACACGATACCGATTAAGAAGGCATCGGGCCGGCGTCGCGCCATCATACACGATACCGATTAAGAAGGCATCGGGCCAGCGTCGCGCCAATATAGTCGCAAACGATACACATCAGCAGGCCAATTCACACACTTGCGCGGATATTTGGATTGAGGCGTGAAAACTTATTTTATTCTTAAAATTGATATCGGATTTTATAAGGGTAATCATTTGTAGCCAAAACTTACGTCAATGTGCATGTTTGTATGTATACTAGCAGCGGAGCCCGTGCCTCCGGCACTATGTGGTTACGCCTTTTACTTATAATTAAATATTTTTTTTCATTTAATTTTTTTAAGCTCATAAGGCTGCCCCTTTACCCTTAAGGCAAACCTTATGCCCATAAGGCAAATCCTATGTCCATAGGGCATAAGTACGTCCATAATGCAGAAATGTGCCAATAAGGCAAAACCTTTGTTCAAAAGGCAAACCCTACACCCATAAGGCAAAACTTATGCCCAAAAGGCATAAAGAATACTTACGACTTTTTCTTTTAGTTTTTAACGACATGGGGTGCATGTTCGCCCTATGGACGAATAGTTCACCCAATGGGCGTAAATAGAACCTATAGAACTTAGGGTGAACCAAACGCCATTAGGGCTAAATATGCACGTAGCAGTTGAAGTAGCTGTCTAGACTGGGTTCCCAAAGTTTCGACCAAGTTTTCAAATAGAACTGTTCAATTGATTCCAGGGGAAAAAAACCTCTGCTGTGTATAATAAGCTGCGTTTAAATTCTAGACAAAGACGCGTGGTGGAGTTTAAGTGAATTTTTCCCTTTATGCATAGAAGATTTATGCAATTGATGCATATAACATATGGTGGACCATACGCCCTTAGGGCGAACTATACGCCCATTGGGCGAACTATACACCCATAGGGTACGTTTTACGCCCATAGGGCGAACTATACACCCATAAGGTGAAACATACGCCCATAGGGCGAACTATACGCCCATAGGGCGAGCTATACGCCCAAAGGGCGCACTATACGCCAATAGGGCGAACTATACACCCATAGGGCGAAATATAGGCCCATATGGCGAACTATACGTCCATAGAGCGAACTATACACCCATAGGGCGAAATATACGCCCTAAGGGCGAACTATACGCCCATAGGGCGAACTATACACCCATAGGGCAAACTATACGCCCATAGGGCAAACTATACGCCCATAGGGCGAACTATACGCCCATAGGGCGAACTATACGCCCATAGGGCGGACAATACGCCCATAGGGCAAACCATACGCCCATAGGTCGAAATATACGCCCATAGGGCGTACAACATGCTCATAGGGCAAACAATACACCGAAAGGGCGCACCATACGGCCATTGGACGAACTATACGCCCATAGAGGAAAAATACGCTCAAGGTTAACAATACGCTCATAGGCCTAATTTTCGCAATACCGGTGAATGTTCGCTAAACGTATAGGGCGAACCATACGCCTAAAGGGTGAACCATACGACCATGGGGCGAACCATACGCCCATAGGGCAAGCTATACGCCCATAGGACGAACAATACGCCCATAGGGAACACCATACAGCCATAGGGTGAACTATACGTCCATAGGGCAAACTATACGCCCATAGGGTGAACTATTCGACCATTGGGCGAACCACAGGCCCATAGGACGAATTATCCGCCCATAGGGACAAAAATTCGCTCATAGGGCGAACAAAAAGCTTAAATGCCTAATTTTCGCAATACGGGTGAATGTTTGCCAATTGTATTGTTCGCTAGTATAGTACGCTATGGGCGTATGGTTCGCCCTATGGGCGTATGGTTCGCCCTACGGGCGTATAGTTCGCCCTATGGGCGTATGGTTCACCCTATGGGCGTATGGTTCGCCCTATGGGCGTATGGTTCGCCCTATGGGCGTATAGTTCGCTCTTTGGGCGTATGGTTCGCCCTATGGGCGTATAGTTCACCCAAGGGGTGTATAGTTTGCCCTATGGGCGTATATTTCATCCTATGGGTGTATAGTTTACCCTATGGGTGTATAGTTTGCCCTATGGGCTTAAAGTTCACCCTATGGGTGTACAGTTTGCCCTATGGGCTTATAGTTCACCCTATGGGTGTATAGTTTGCCCTATGGGCGTATAGTTCACCCTATGGGTGTATAGTTTGCCCTATGGGCATAAAGTTCACCCTATGGGTGTATAGTTTGCCCTATGGGCGTATAGTTCACCCTATGGGTGTATAGTTCACCCTATGGGTGTATAGTTCACCCTATGGGTGCATAGTTTGCCCTTTGGGCGTATAGTTCGCGTATGGTTTGCCATATGGGCGTATAGTTCGCCCATTGGGCGCAGTATAAGGGTTAGACTGATGTACCTTGGGCATTAGGTACAATGTTTTCTTTGCCTTTTACGTTTTCGTTTATTACTTTGTCCAATTTTTTTATACTCTTTGCTGATTCCCTTAAGACATTTAGGCGATCTAGCTTCTGACCGTGGTAAAGTGACTAAATTTCTTAGTTAAGCCCTTTCAAGATGCACCCCATGCCTCCATTTTAAATGCAGGCAAACATTTTGACATCTATTTTGTCAATGTATACTTTATAAATTTGCAAATAAAACTGTTTTTGAGGCTTTTCGATATATTAGACTCGCATTAACATGAAACAACTTTATGGTAGGTCATTTCTATCAACATCAGTAAACAGTAATAATTTAACAGAAAATGAAGATTTAAAAATGTTTTGGTTTTGAGTAGCAGCTTTTGAACCACATCCGTTGAATAATTGTAGCTCATCATAGCTTGTAGTTCATCAGGCAAAACCGTATGCCAATAAGGAAAATCCTTACTCTTGAGAAGAAACCCTATGCCCGTAAGGCAAAAATAAGCCCATAAGGTAAACCCTTAACTCAATCCCTTACACTACCTCTAAGCTTCCGTTAAAGTACTCATACCTACTTCTACACTACCGCTTCACGACCAATACCCTGCTTTTACCCAACTGATAAACTACTTCCACCCCACCTCTACCTCTACCCGAATTCTAACCTTCCCAACTACTCACCTACCCTTCCCCTACCCTGCCCCTATCCTGCGTTGAAATTTTTTCCGTTTCTTATGTAAGATACTGTAAGTACGACTTGCCTTGCTCTCGGGTATTCAAGTTATGTGAGTTTGGCGACGTTTTTATAATTTTATTCAAGGCATTGACTCTTCAAAAGTCTAAAGTGACAAATGTATCCATTAGGTCACTGCTTATAGAGTTTTGAATAGAAATCATTTTTTGCCAGTGCAGTCAAATACTGCCGTGAAGACAATTTTGCTTTTGGTTTTTCGCGATTTAAAATGCAAAAATGAAGCCTGATGATTACAATTGAAAGTTGGTACGCGAACATGCCCTTATTTGTGTGTTTTTATTAAAAAATAACGCGTAAATTATTGCAAAGTAGATGAGTGTGTGTTGCACTCTTGAGTCATAATGCATGTTTGTGTTTTGAGCAATTAGAAATTCATTCTTAGCCATCTGTCAATTGACTAAATGTCGGAATTGTTTTATGTATTTTCACTATTTTTCTTAATTTAAATTGCATTGAAAAGACGAAAAATTGTTTCAAATGAAAGAAGAAACATGTCCACGTTTGAGAATTTGTATGAATAAATATCACCTGTAAATTGGCGTGACGATGATTGGACCTCGGATTAACTGTCTAGGCTGGACGTGCAAAGTTTCGATCGCCTTTCCTTGTAGAATTTTTCGTGTGATTGTTTTGACACTTCCATGTTGTCCTCGTGGAAAGAGCATGTTGCTTTTTTCTTGCAAAATAAACTCGTTTTTAACCATTTTTTTAATGGCGAAATATCGGCCATGTGCTGTTATCAAGTTATCGCAATTTTAATTAGATTATTAGATTATTACCTTAGATTTTCCGTTCTTATTAAATAAAAGTGTATCATGTCACGGTCAATGAGTGCGCGTTGCACTCGGGTTAACTGTCTAGGCTGGACTTTAATACCTTCGGTCGACTTTTCACAAATAAATAATCAATTGATTGCATTGGAACTTGAATCGGTCGGCGCAGAATGATATCTTTACTTAATTACTTGCTTGCTATCTTTGAGTTGTGAGAGATGGAAATTAATTATTTTGCCAGCTGTCAGATGGTGACATTTCGTTGATGCTCATTTCAAGTTTTCGTAATTTGAGTTGCTATAAAAAATACATGAGACGATGGGAAATGGTAGAGAAATCAAGAAAGTACCCGAATTTAGTTGTTTTTAGTGAATATAAAGTAGTAAAATGCAGATTAGGTGAGTGAACGTTCCAAACCAAAGGCCTATAGGCCAAAATCTTTGCGAATTGGCGGCAACTTTTGATTTAATTCATTCCATCAACTCTGGAACAGCCCCAGTGAAAAAATGTATCCTGGTAGTCAGTGCCTGTTTGAGTTTTAAGCCCTTGAAATTCATAATTTGCCAGCTGTCATTGACGAAATGTCAGAAATGTTCTTATCACGTTTTGGCACAAAAAATCACTATGAAACGATGAAGGACATCTCCAAATGGTCAGTAATGCATGTACGTACCAAATTGAATGTGTAATTATTATTATTTCGTGTAAATTGAAAAGTCAATGAGTGCCTGTGCACTAAGGTTGCACTTGAACTCAAAGTAGCTGTCTAGGCTGGGTCGCGAACGTTTCGACCGAGTTTTCTAGTAGAAATATTCAAGTGATTCAAAGGAAACATAGCCTTAGCAGTAGAAAATTAGCTGTGTTTTAATTCTAGACTAAGACGTTTGGTAGAGAGTGCGTGAATGTTTCATGAAAGGGATTTCTAAATTTGCACTACTGAATACAAAGAAACATAGCCAACAATGGAATCCCGGGGCAACCAAATCGACGGACATTATATATATTAGATAGGCTTTTTTCTTTTGACCTTCATATACCTCCATGGCGTGGATTTATTAACATAAGGAAATCAAATATTTCTCGAAATACAAAATTCTTGATAACTTTTTGCAGTATATATATTTTTTTTTTAATTCAATTTAAATGAAATAAACGATGAATCTCTGACTCTTTATTTTAGATGTTTGGCATTAAACAATTTTAATTTTGAACCACGCGCCGAAAGTCCCGTACTAATTCATTCCTCACGCAACGCGTCGTTGAGAACGTGAAGCACTCAATAAAATACATTTGTGTGCTGAACTAACAGTTGGTCTATTCAACCATAGCCAATAAAATGTATTTCATTAAACCATCGCAAAATATTATCTATACTCAATGACATTGTATACAAACATTGAGTTATAAAAGTTGGCGTTAAAAATCGAAGCTCCTCATCACCTGCTGAAGCAAGAGCAAGCGTGTTCGGCAGTCAACGTGATACGCCGCACTACAAATTTGCAGCCAACGGCCGCTGCTATGCTCAGTGGCCATCTTGGCATCTTCGTCGCTATTTCGCGCGTTTTCCTGGGTGATTGTTTAGTGCATCGGAAACGTTTATATATTGGTAAGTGCCTTTTTTATTACATTATCATCTTTATCAAGACGATTTGTCAAATTTGAGCATGCAACCACTGGCTTTATTGATAAGATAGGGTGGCGGAAATCGTCAAAGTGCAAAACTGTTTAGTATAGATCAAATTTTAACCTCAAATTAATATCTTTGATGGTGGGTATTAACAAAATTCTCTGTTTATTTCCAGAATCCTGGATCATGTTTGGTGGGATCTTAAAGTAAGCATGTTTCCTGGTAATAGAATCAGTAAGGGACTAGGTCTTAGTCGTTGGCAAAAGAATCGGCGATTAAAACAAGCAGTGCAAAACCACATGCTTGATATCGATACGTTTACCGAACATACATTACAGTCCACATCCATACATTTTCCATTGCCAACCTTGCCAAATTCTAATCTTCCCAGTGTAGATTTAGCTCTACCTTCAACATCTAGCCAACCAAATGATTTTGAGGTACTGGAAAGTGTAGAGCAGTCGGACAGTGATACTGGCTCAGACTGGAAGCAGAGAGATGTAGCCGAGTCAAGTTCGAGCGATCAAGGGAGTGACAACGACCCTGTTGATCGTATGGATGTAAAAGATTTTTTACTTGATTGGGGGAATAGGTTCAACATTACCCAGACTGCTCTGTCCCATTTGCTTAGAGGTCTAAAGCCTCATTTTCCCACTCTTCCTGTGGATGCTAGGACACTTCGACAAACTCCCAACATTGTAGTAGAATCCATGAACACTGGGGAATATTATAACTTTGGACTCTCTGCTGGAATTTCACGGTACCTTAATTCTACAACAGACTTGCACACATCGGACTTGCAACTGAATTTCAATGTTGATGGCTTGCCGTTATTCAAAAGCAGCAACACTCAACTTTGGCCAATTTTGTGTTTAATCAACGAAGACAGTTCCCAGTCACCATTTCCTGTTGCAATGTACTGCGGCCCAACAAAGCCCCAATTGGAGAAGTACTTTCAAGATTTTGTTCCCGAGTTACAGCAACTCGTAGAGCATGGCCTGATTCACCAGAATATTAAGTTTAACATCAATGTTAGAGCTTTTATTTGTGACACTCCAGCCAAGGCATTCATAAAATGCACAAAGGGCCATACAGGTTACTTTGGTTGTGATAAGTGTACCACCGAAGGGCTCTATACTGACCATCGAGTGACCTTTCCTCAACTCGATGCCGAATTAAGAACCGATGCAACATTTGCAAATCGAGTGAATGCTGGGCACCATCATGAAAATGTTAGCCCTCTGACACAAATTGGTGTTGGCATGGTATCAGCGTTCCCATTGGATTACATGCATTTGGTCTGCCTCGGAGCAACTAGACGTCTGTTAATGGCATGGAAATCTGGGAATAGACCACATCGATTGATGGCAACATCAGTGCTCCGTATTAGTGGCTATCTCACAAGCTCTAGAAAGTACTGGCCGTCCGAGTTTTGCAGAAAGCCCCGGCCCCTCGCGGAAATTGATCGGTGGAAAGCCACGGAATTCCGGCAGTTTCTATTATATCTTGGCCTTGTATCACTCAAAGATGTTCTTTCAAAGCCTCAATATTGCAATTTCTTATTGTTGTCTGTAGCAATTTCAATTCTTGTTGATCCCCAATTAAATCAAACTCTCAACACTTATGCGGGTACCTTGTTAAAAACATTTGTTAAACATGTACCAATCTTATATGGAGCTCGATTTGTTAGCTATAATATCCATGCATTAATACATCTTAGTGCTGATGTGCTACGATTCGGTCCACTTGACTCCTTTAGTGCATTTCCCTTCGAAAATTATCTACAGTCAGTTAAGCGTTTGGTGCATACCAGCAGCAAACCCCTACAACAAATATGTAGGAGAATAGAAGAGAAAAGAGGGGGTGTGGTAGCAAAACCACACAAATCTTTTGACTATGCTCTTGTCCCTTCTAGTTTTCGAGCTAGTCTGGCCGAGGCTGGCAGTGGCTACTACACTAAATTGATTGGACCTAATTTTAGACTGTCAACCGAGAACTTGAGCGACAATACTGTATTTTTAGACAGTGGAGATGTTGTTAAAATTAAGTATTTTCTTAAAACCAAAAATTCTATAGACTTAATTGCGCAAAAGTACATGAACTGCAGTGATTTTTTTGAATATCCTCGAAGCTCTTCTTTCTTGTCTATTTACAAGGTCACTAATCTGTCGGATAGCTTACATCGTTATCCTGTAGCCTGTATTCACAAAAAAGCCGTATGCTTACCCTACAAAGATAAGTTTGTATGTATGCCATTGCGTCATCTTTCAGAAACTTCGCACTAGTTGAATTTCCGGAGGAGGATCGGGTTTCCGCGGTGGTGCCAAAGAATTGGCTTCACACTGATGAGGAGGGCAATATCCTTTGCTGGTGGCCGCCATTTGGTGACCCGCGTCGGGAGAGGGCCATTAGGCTGCAGTCAGATCCTGACGTCCAGAAATGGAATGCGTTTCCTGCTACTCTTGAATATGAATCATGTAAGATATTTTTTAAATATTATTTCTGCTCTGCGGTCTTGCCTTCATTTCCCCAAGTAATATTTCTTTATTCTGACATGCATTAGGTAACTTATTCTTTTAACTTCAAAAGTGGCCAATGACTGCTGCACATGATTTTGATAAATTGAATAGGCAAGTGTTTTTATAAGCATGTGCATAAATTTACTTAGAATTCCTTTGAAAGCCGTTTCTGACCATTATTTCTTTCCTAGGCACATATGAGGAGGCTCGCCTTAAACTTCCCGAACTGGAGTACCTCTCCGACATTCAACTTCCTAATGACAATTTAACCAGATTGCGGACACGTACTTCAACCCAGAGAGACTCTTATGAATTATCCGACGACGATGGTGACAACGCTCTCATCCTCACTTCCGATGGCGTGCCAGTGGTGCCTGAATCGGATATATTTCCACTTACTCCACTACATCCTAACAGAAACACACAGTCCCAAGGCCGTTTGGTAACGAGTCCGATACCTGCCTACGATGTGATGCAAAGTAATTGTACTTTCACTCCAACTCGCAATACCGTCGCGTCTTGTGCGCCAATCCAAAAGCGGGCTGGAAAACGAGTGCCTACTGAGGCCAATGTAAATGAGACAAACCCCAAGAAGAAAACTGCTGCAATCCGGAAGGAGGTTGAGCCGTCTCCTTACTTTCGCACACATCTTGCACCTTCGCATTCGCCTGCCATACCAATGCGCATGCCTTCGAGGCAAAGGTCCGAGAGTCCGCCTTCGCCGCATTCAGTTGGACTGACTGGAAGTGAGTCCTTACTCCCTTATGATAAAGTTATCTTGCTTCAACGTAGCATTTATATCAAAAGTGTGTTATTTGATCTTTGTTATAGGCCGCAGCAACAGAATTTAAAATTGCCTAGATGAAATATAAAGTCTAGCCTAGCCAAAATTGATAGTTGCAGCTTTTTTATTGCTGCATTCATTCCTCCAAGTTCATCCCAAAATGTACAGTTGAAAAGTTCTGTTTTGACATGTAACTCTAGCAAAGCATTGTTTTTCAGGTACAGGGTTACTGACCACCCAATTGTGCAAAGATTCATCTCCCGATGGCTTCAATCTGGTGACGCACGCTGAATTTAAATGTGAGTCATTGGTAATGATTCTTTTTTACGTCGAATTACCTAAACGGTAAACCGCATTACACTGCGTGACATAGGCATTGTTAATTGTATGACTGAGAGTCATCATTAAAATAAATGTCCCGGTCATCAATATCACCTAATATATGCTTAATTGATTTTTTCCTTCAGCTTTCAAAAGGCAGCACTTTGCACTTCTAGAAAAAATTTATGCCCAGACGACCCACAATACAGCTCTCATCATGCAAGGGAAGGTTGCTTCCTATTCATCATTGCCATACTTAAAAGATGTGCCGATACCTGCGAGCTCCGTTCCGGAGTTGGTTGGGATTGAGGAAATGCTAGAGGCGGAAGAGACCAGAACGAAAATGGTAGGGTAATTGTATTTTAGAAAAGATGAATGAGTTAAACAGGGGTTTTTCTCTGATTTGACAAGTCGACTCAGTTTAACTTTAAATCAGAGCATAACCGTAAATCACCTTTCACCTCACATAAAAACCATTTGGTCTTAATTTCTTGTGCCGTGGTTTCAAAATTCATGATGTCGAAATTTACTTTATCACATTTAAAGCAATGTCATTTGTTTTTACTTGTCTCACAAAATTAACATGCAGCTTTTAGGATTGTTCTGATTCAAAATATTACTCTCTCTTATGACTTTGTTGTTAATGCAGGATTTGTCATTAATGCCATTACTTTTCTGACAAGCTTATTTATTCTGTCCTCAGATCATGTTCCTGCAAACCAAGGGCGGTAGTAACTTGGAAGACAACGTCAGGCGCATTATGAAAGAAGTCATGAGCACGCAGTGGCAAACCAAATCAATTGGAAAGGTTCCAATGGGAAAAGAAGCTTCAAGGACTTTGTCCACCTTAGGCACATTATTTTTGGTATGTTACCCTCATTTTCAGTTCTGCAGAAAGTTGATTTCACAAAATAATTTGCAATCATTCATTCAGTGCCTCATGCAAAATGTATTCAGTGTCAATGCTATATCATGCTCTATCCATCATCTAGAAATCTGCTTCACTTATTATTACCCAGTTCAAATTGTAATTCTTAGTCTCTCAGTAGTCAAAAATAGCAAGTTTGTTATTTTGAAAATCTTTGGCTTGTTTCAGTTGCCGTAAGGAAAAACCCGCTTTGCAGTGCAGCTACAGAGAAAGATGTGGAAACGGCAGTCCAGAGCTGGCTGCGGTATTCTGCTGACCGAGATGGGGGGCGTGCCAGACGGGCGATTGCCAAGGCTGCGCGTTCCATCCAACCTGCAGTCTAAGCAGCGCTGCTCATCAAGTTCATTATAGCGGTTACAAATTTCAATTTCTTAATTAATCTTAAAAAGTGCTTGGGTTTCTCTTGTTTCGTAAAGTATGCATGTTTACCTTATGTTTTTTACGTAGTTATGTTCATTTGTGTAAGTTTATTACTGAGCACAAGATTTATATTTTGATGGAAGTACTCGTGTGAATGGTAAAATATTTGTAACACTATGTTTTCACGTAGCATTATTTTACCATTAGTTTTTATTAATTGCAGTTCAATTTATTTTGGCAACAATTGTGTGAGTAGGTAGGTAATTTTAACTTTGTCTATGATAGCATGATCCAGTATGTCTGGACCTACAGGGACTATAGAGTAGGAACTTATTAGTTACCATTTTTGTTTTTCTTCCTTCAAGACGAAGGAATATTTATGTTTAGCTACAATAATAGTATTCATTATTTTGAGTGACAGAGCTACGAGTGAGTAGGTAATGGTAATTAGATCATGGGGCGTGAATCCAAAGAAATCCAATCTGAATCCAAAGAAATGTTTTCTGACTTGTGAGGTGTTGAAGTGTCTCTTGTCTCTTGTGAGATGAAATGCTCTTGGCTAAAGTATTGCACACAGAGCACAGATTTTGTATTGATTCAAATAATAATTATGTTTTCTATGTCATTTCATTATGATCTTAACAACAATTTGCAGAGCAAGGCTCTTGAATACTTAATGGTGGAGTATACTATTGTCTATGTGTACCTGATCAGAGGTCAAGTTATTTCGAATTCAGTCCAAATGGTACCGTGCTTAACCGCATGTGCCTTCAGAGACCGATGTGCAAAATGCAGCTTGGTCCTAGTTCAGATTGGTTGACCTGGGGTGATATTATTATAAATTGCAGATTTTGTATTGATTCAAGTACCTTAATTACGTTCACTGTTGAATATGTTGTACTTATGTTTTCTTTTTCATTTTATTATGATCTTATTATAATTTGAATACTTTAGTGAAGTATATACTATTTTCTATGTGTTCCTAAATCAGAGGCCAAAGTATTCCGTAAGTCAAACGGAACTGAACTGTTGTTTGCATACCCTTTCATAGACCCTGCAAAATGCAGCTTGTCCCAGTTCAGTTTGGTTGAGCCGGATTGATATTATTATTATTTTAAATTGTCAAGTGCAAGATTGTGTAATAATTAACAATATTGTTATGCAAGTCATAAATAAAAATGTTTTTCTATACAATGAATTGTGTACATTTAATATTTTAAGTGGATACCTGGTATGGGAGGGGTGGGGAGGATTGGGTAGCCAGGGGAGGGGGCGGTGTGAAACCAACTGTTGGCAAACTGTCGGTGTCATGTCAGCGCCATCAGTGGCCCAATGCAAGCACGCGGAAGGGCTGATATCACCAGGTTGACAGTCAGGTGACAGACAGCCAGCACTGCCGTCTGACTGTCACCTGACTGCTGGGTCAGGCACTGAGCCATCGTGTGGCCTACTGGTGGCCGTGGGAGCACATTTGCGCTGGCGCGATATCACATGCTGACGGTGGGCCTTGAGTGACTGCAGGTGCCGGCCCGGCGCTGGCCCAACAGTCCATTGCTACGTGGGCAGTTGGTAAATGGAACGATGTCAGCTTGCGCCAGTTCAAAACCGCCAGCTTGCGCCAGTTCACAGTTCCCAGTTTACGTCAGCTTGCGCCAGTTCACAAATTCCAGTTGACGTAAGCTGGCGCCGGTTGATGCCAGTCGGTGATCTGCAAGTTACCCTCGGCTGGTGTGTTTCTGGTTGGTTGTCGGTTCCCAGGGTTTCATCTCATTTCATATGACTGAACCAGTGGTCTAGTCATTTATAATGGGGGAAAAAATAAATGCTTAATGCACTAGTTTGTTGATATTGACTGATGCTGATGAAATCCTGGCGCAGCTCACGTTTCCTTTCTTAGCTGACTGGTGATCGTTACAGTTTGTGCTCCCATGAGAATCAAATTGCGCTTTACTCTGCTGCCGTGCATGCGTGCGGAGTTACGTGACTTTACCCACAGTTAAGGATTGTCGGCAGGTGCCTTGCGTTGCCGCGGAACATGCAGCCGAGCACAAGGGAGTAAAAACAGCAGGCAGCATTGGCATGTTTGCAAATGTTTCTCATGGGAGCACAATCTGAAAAATATAAGAAATTTGGCGTGATTATAATAAGCATGTGTTGGAGTCTGAACTCTACATTCTAAAGAAACATAAGGAAAGTTTAAATATCAATGGAACTTTTCTGAAATTTGTTTTCTGCCCGATTCTAACCTATAATATATAAACACTTGGAAAAAACTATCCCCTGAAACATATTTCTCGTCTTGCGGACAAGTATTTAATTTCGGATACATGAACGATACTTTTTACGCCGTCAATCAATTAATGTGTGCGACTGATACTATATTGTTTACAACTTATAAGTTCAATTTCTTCAAAAACGTGCTCTTGCGCTCCTCGAGATCGGAAGTTCGGAACATCAATAATGGCGATCCATCAGAGTCGCTTAACGTCAATATGGCTGCGTTACATTGACTCTGGTGCCATGGCCGCTGTGTTTCAACTGTCTTACTTTCGACGGGCTAGTTTTTTTTCGTAGAAACTCTTGAATTATATTAATGAAAATATAATTATATGAATAATGCTTTTCCTGATGAGTGTTACGGCAAGACATGGACCTACCACAAACAAGGTTAAGATTTTTTTTTACGTGCGTCATATATGTGTGGAAAATAATAAAAGCATTAAAACAGTCTAATCGATACTGAAAAGTATATAGTTTGTAACGAGGGTTGACAAAATTATTACTGCAGATGATACTTCATCGATATCTTACAACGATGTTCAGAACTAACCGAATGCTGATCAATATCCTATATGGTCCACCATGGCTGCAAGCTGACATTTGGTCAGCTTGCAAATTGCCAGTTCGTGCCAGTTCGTGCCAGTTCATGTCAGTTCATGTCAGTTCATGTCAGTTCATGTCAGTTCCTGTCAGTTCATGTCAGTTCATGCCAGTTCATGTCAGTTCGTGCCAGTTCATGTCAGTTCATGTCAGTTCATGCCAGTTCATGTCAGTTCGTGCCAGTTCATGTCAGTTCATGTCAGTTCATGTCAGTTCATGCCAGTTCATGTCAGTTCAGCTGCAAGCTGACATTTGGTCAGCTTGCAAATTGCCAGTTCATGCCAGTTCATGTTAGTTCATGTCAGTTTATGTCAGTTCATGCCAGTTCAATTCAGTTCATGTCAGTTCATGTCAGTTCAGCTGCAAGCTGACATTTGGTCAGCTTGCAAATTGCCAGTTCATGCCAGTTCATGCCAGTTCATGTCAGTTCAAGTCAGTTCATGTCAGTTCATGTCAGTTCATGCCAGTTCATGTCAGTTCATGCCAGTTCATGCCAGTTCATGTCAGTTCATGCCAGTTCATGTCAGTTCATGCCAGTTCATATCAGTTTATGTCAGTTCAGCTGCCAGCTGACGTCAGTTCAAATTTTTGCGAGGGTAGGACTTTTATTTGCGCTTTTTCTTAGCGTTTTTAGTTTTATGCATCTAAATAAACTTTATTTTCAACTGATATTTACAAATTTTTCTGTGTGCATTTTAAATGTTTAAACGAAGATACTGTGTTATTTTCAAGCAAATCAGTTGAATAGTTTTTCTTTAAATAAGTTTTTACGTTTTAAAATTTTCGAGTAATTTCACGACGACAAAATTTCGAATGTCATCGAGAAATCTTCTTTATTATCGCCAAACATTTAAAATTTTCATACACGCCTCAAGGCAATGCGCACACGTAATATAATCGCGTTGAAGGTGAGCGAAAATATTACGTAAATATTATATATTTAAGCCTAGTTTGGAAGTAGTGGCTTCACGGTTTCTGCTCTGTTCGATTGGATTTTTTTGATTTTGATTTTTTTAAAACCTAGTATTAGGTGAATTTACAGATTATTGATGAGCGTTACGAACGTAGCGAGTAAATTGTAGTCTTCAATTACACTTTACTGCTAATAAAATCTGGAAGTTTTTTTTTTTTTTTTTTTTTTTTTTGTGGTGCTCTACAGGCCATACTTGCGGCTGCGCGTGACGATCACCTGTTGACAGCGGACAGACCGGCGCCAGTTCTGTCCTGGCTCGGGACGTCAGCGCCGCTTTAAGTGGCATCCCTAAAAGGTTTTAACAAAGGGAAAGCTCCGGGGATTGATGGCCTCACACCTGAATTTAACGTCCCATTCTGGAATGAGCTCGCAAGTCCTGATTGCGAAGTGTTTAGAAATTCCACCGAAGATAGAAGGCTTCCCACATCAGCTAGAAGTTCTTGCCAAAATCCGGTGACAGTCTGGAAATCAGAAACTGGAGACCGATGTCCCTGCTAACAACAGACCCTAAGATCCTGGCACGGCCGCTCGCGACATGCATTAAAACGTGCTGAGCAAACTAAGCCACCCGGATCAGGGGTACTGTGTGCCTGGAAGAACAATCTTCGATAACCTCTACTTGCATCAGCATCCACTTCAATAGCCTCTGGCTCTTCTTTCGCTAGACCATCAGGGTGCTTTCGATTAGGGTAGACCATAAGTATTTGTTCCACCTTTTGTAAAAATACGGCTTCGGAGACGGTTTCTGTACCATTCTTCGAACAATGTATATGGGTTCCCAATGCCACGTTAAAATCGGCACCAACCTTACTGCCCCCTTCCCCTTCAATTGAGGAATTCGTCAGGGTTGTCCTCTTTCCGGTCCTCTGTTCTCGCTCACCATTCAGCCTTTTCTGCGTCTGCGCCGTCGCAGAATGACCGGCGTGAGTCTACCCGGTGACGCTGATGACGTCACTGTATTCATAGCAAATTAAGGCGACTTCGACATTTTCCGTATGGCGTACGCTGGGTTCTCCGCCCAATCAGGGGGCACTTTGAACACGGTCAAGTCACGAGGTCTATGGACAGACAGATGGAGAGGACAATCCTTTAGGTTTCATATGGACATCAGAAGGCCTAATATTCCTGGGGCTCATGTTCAGAAACAATAAGGACTTTCAAAAGGTTAGTCAAGAAAAAGAACTAAGACCCACTGTGAAACACGCAGCGCAGACCTGGAGGCACCGTGCGTAGGCCATGTCTCTGCGAGGATGCGTGCTGGTTGTCAACAAGTTCCTAGCCCCTCGCCACTGGTACATCCTCCAAGTTTTTCATCCACGACATGCTCGATTCTTCGAGCCGTTCCGTGCCGCGCTCTGCCAGCGAGTTTAGAACCGAGCTTGGTGTGGTGCGGGTTGCGTATCGAGACTAGCCAGCGATCAGTAAACGTGACAATCGTCCTCCTCCTGTTAGAAAATGGATAAGTCCAAGCCATTTTCACCTGATATATGCCTTTAGATCAGAAACATGCCAGCGACCGAAGTCTCTGTCGGTATTGTCTTGTAGCCGATAAACAGTGGGAGAGATCTAAGACGAGATGGTGGATGGTCCCTTAAATTTAGGAGAGAGCTTTGCGGAGAAGTCTTCTGCAGCTTGCGACAGTTGGAAATTGCGTGTCTACACGAAGTCGCCGGCTTGGAATTCCAGGTGCCTTTTTCGCAAGTTGTACCTTCGTTCGTTGGTCCGGTGAACTTTCTCAAAACGTTTCTTGAAGTCTGCGAATATTTTCGGCATCTCGCACTTTCGGTCGACGTCGTCCTCCACGGGCGTTTCGGAAGCGCGGTCGCGGTGGTCGGTTCCCCTGAGTACCATCTCTCGGCCAAAGTTCATGAAGTACGGACAAAATCCTGTGATTTCGCTCTCCGCGGGTCGCAACGCACAGGCGATCTCAGCGATGTGCGCATCCCACTTCTTGTGGTTGTCTTCTTTGTAAGATCGCAGCATCGTGACAATCGTCTTGTTGGTACGCTCTACCGGGTTACCTCGCGGGTGTCTTCTTTGTAAGATCGCAGCATCGTGACAATCGTCTTGTTGGTACGCTCTACCGGGTTACCTTGTGGTTGTCTTCTTTTTAAGATCGCAGCATCGTGACAATCGTCTTGTTGGTACGCTCTACCGGGTTACCTCGCGGGTGTCTTCTTTGTAAGATCGCAGCATCGTGACAATCGTCTTGTTGGTACGCTCTACCGGGTTACCTCGCGGGTGTCTCTTCGCTGTGTAGTTAAAGTCATTTTCTTCGCTGGGCCTTGAATTTTGCGGAGATGAATTCGGATCCGTTGTCACAGACGATAACCTCGGCGACTCCGTTCCACAGAAAGACTATCTCTTCCAGTTGTAAGCAAACTTGGGAGGATTTGGCAGATCGAATAGGGAATATCAGCGTGAACTTAGTGAACGTGACAGCTGGGCCGCGAAAGTTTCGACCGAGTTTTCGGAAGGAAATATTCGTTTGATCGCGCGGAAACATGGCTATAACGCCGAGCAGAATTTTTTGCTTTTCATTTCTAGACGTAGACACGCCGGGGAAAATGATGTGAATTTTTCATAAAAGGGACATCAAAATTTTCACAGCTTGCAACAATGGAGACCCGGAGCAACCATTGTGACGGACATTATACTAGGTGATTTTAACAAATTTTGATAAAATTTAATTTATCATATTTTGGTTTTGGATAATTTTGTGGCCACGACCCAAGCAACAAGCGACTATTGGGCAAGTGCTGGCCCAGTGCTTTTATGCCAGCACTCCGAGTACTGGGCGAGCGCATCATTCGAGTGCTAACCCACCGCTAAGATGCTCCAGCGGCCATCAGACGGCTCAGTACTTTTCGCGTGACGGCAAAAGCAGTTCGCCAGCAGTTTTTCGGCGGTCGCTCGCCATGCGATCTGCCGGACCATTATGGATGCACTACTCGCCCAGTACTTTTCCCGCGACGGTTCATGCAGTTCGCCAGCACTTTTGCGGCAGTCGCTGCCAGGCCATTTCCATTACTCGCCCACTACTTCTCCGATACTCAACTACTGCAGTTCCCCCACCCCACCCTACGCTCAAAAACTGTCACCCAAAATAATTAATTCTTGGGTTTTGGAATATCCCGAGGTAAAAATGGAAAGATTTTCATTCATTTGAGATATGCCAACAAATGAGTTCAGAAATCTTCCATTTTTATCTCAGTTTATCCCAAAACCCAAAAGTTAATTACTTCGGTTCAAACATAACCCTAAATAAGTGAACAGACAGAACTGCAGGTTTCACATGGTTTTTATCCTTTTAATGGACACACAATAGACATACAGGAATTCTTAAATAATAAGAAAAACAATTACCGTTCAGAGATTCAGTAATCAACAGTATGAATATACTTAAACAAAAAATATTAAGCTACGTTGCACATGAGTGCGCTTACAAATCTATCGACACATGAGGCAGGAAGTGCGGAAAACACAATTAAGATATTGCATACAAATATTATATTTGCTTCTTCAAAAAACAATCTCACTCATCTTCGGCCTGGGAACTTCCTGGGAACGCATTCCAACTGCTGCGATAGACGATTTTTTGTTCCTGAAGAAAGATGACAAATTGAAAACAAATGCAAATTGCTAATTGCTAAAAATCCAAATTGCCAATCAATTATATCTGCACTTAACTTTGGCAAAAAGCTACTGTGCTCACTGCATGTGAGCAGAATAAAAAAATGAAATCTAGTGCACACATCTAATTGCTGGATTTGATTGTTAGGTCCGAGTTCAACCCAAAAGTAACCCAAATTTTGGGATCCGGACCAATGAAAAGTTCCTGTTCTAGATTGGAGGCAGTTACTAGAAAGTAGGTGTTAGTAGTTAAAAGCTTCGAGTTGGAAGGAGGATAGGACTCTCAGCGCTAACGGCAAGCAGTTATCACTTATCTTGTGTAGCTAAAGACGACCATCAGGAGCTCCGTATGTTAATGAAGCCAAGATTCTGTGCCGAGTTTGAATGACCAGCATCGCTACATCATACACATCTGTATTGTATGAACAATTTGGTAGCTAGCAGAAAGCCAGTGCTTCTCTCACAGCAAATTCTCACCAACATATTTTCGCGCTGGTCATTTAAACTTGACACCGAATCTCGACTTGAGCCACAAAACTTTTACCAAGAGCGCTCCTGCTGGTTTTCTACATGCTACAAGCAACATGCTAGTCTTTGGCACTACGCCTCTGCTAGCTTCCTAACTCAATTGTAGGTAGGTTGCTTTAAGTAGGTAAGAAAGAGGATAGTAAGAAACACTCGTAGCTCACCGGTTCAATCGTCCGAGCATGATGGTCAGAGATGCGATACGACACTCGTAGCTCGCCGGTTCAATCGTCCGAGCATGATGGTCAGAGATGCGATACGACACTCGTAGCTCGCCGGTTCAATCGTCCGAGCATGATGGTCAGAGATGCGATACGACACTCGTAGCTCACCGGTTCAATCGTCCGAGCATGATGGTCAGAGATGCGATACGACACTCGTAGCTCGCCGGTTCAATCGTCCGAGCATGATGGTCAGAGATGCGATACGACACTCGTAGCTCGCCGGTTCAATCGTCCGAGCATGATGGTCAGAGATGCGATACGACACTCGTAGCTCACCGGTTCAATCGTCCGAGCATGATGGTCAGAGATGCGATACGACACTCGTAGCTCGCCGGTTCAATCGTCCGAGCATGATGGTCAGAGATGCGATACGACACTCGTAGCTCACCGGTTCAATCGTCCGAGCATGATGGTCAGAGATGCGATACGACACTCGTAGCTCACCGGTTCAATCGTCCGAGCATGATGGTCAGAGATGCGATACGACACTCGTAGCTCACCGGTTCAATCGTCCGAGCATGATGGTCAGAGATGCGATACGACACTCGTAGCTCACCGGTTCAATCGTCCGAGCATGATGGTCAGAGATGCGATACGACACTCGTAGCTCACCGGTTCAATCGTCCGAGCATGATGGTCAGAGATGCGATACGACACTCGTAGCTCACCGGTTCAATCGTCCGAGCATGATGGTCAGAGATGCGATACGACACTCGTAGCTCACCGGTTCAATCGTCCGAGCATGATGGTCAGAGATGCGATACGACACTCGTAGCTCACCGGTTCAATCGTCCGAGCATGATGGTCAGAGATGCGATACGACACTCGTAGCTCACCGGTTCAATCGTCCGAGCATGATGGTCAGAGATGCGATACGACACTCGTAGCTCACCGGTTCAATCGTCCGAGCATGATGGTCAGAGATGCGATACGACACTCGTAGCTCACCGGTTCAATCGTCCGAGCATGATGGTCAGAGATGCGATACGACACTCGTAGCTCGCCGGTTCAATCGTCCGAGCATGATGGTCAGAGATGCGATACGACACTCGTAGCTCACCGGTTCAATCGTCCGAGCATGATGGTCAGAGATGCGATACGACACTCGTAGCTCACCGGTTCAATCGTCCGAGCATGATGGTCAGAGATGCGATACGACACTCGTAGCTCGCCGGTTCAATCGTCCGAGCATGATGGTCAGAGATGCGATACGACACTCGTAGCTCGCCGGTTCAATCGTCCGAGCATGATGGTCAGAGATGCGAGCGCAAATACGCGATAAAGAGATTTGTGTTCATTAACACAAATCCAACCTGCCAGATACAGTTTTTCATGTTCTGCCTGTGGACAAAACAACATATTGTTAATGAACACAAAATCTTGAGAAACATCACTTGGTTAATTATGTCCGAACGGACATTAGGTCTTGAATGCAAAGCCGATGGGGGATTAAAATTGACAGCGATCAGTGAATTGAAAAGTTCCCATATTAACCTGTGAATACTGATCTTTATAATTTGATACGGGATTCAGAGCCTGAAACCACCAGAAACCAAATTTGTTTGAAGGAGTGCTTCAAACTCAAAACAAACTATAACCTTACTCTCCAAGCCCTAGGCACGGTTTGGGACCAAAGCAAAATCTATCTGCTCACTCAAACAAATTACCTAGACAAACCAAAATGTGTAGTACCTTATGTGTGCCAGTTATACCATTTTATTATCTAGGTGTTGATGTGGGAGTTGAATAATAAATTTCATGGCAACGGCCAACCAAGTGCTGTGACATTCTATTTTTCTGTAAGTTAGCTCCTAGCTCGGGGTTGAAAAATATGTTAACGCCGAAATGGAACAAGAAATATGCATAGCTTACATTTTAATCATGGTTTCTTGTAAGACTTTCCACCACCACGAAGCAATTCTAACGATGTTCGACCGATCGACGAGCACATGGTCAGAGAGATGAGTTCTGAATCTGAACGACGTATTCACATTGGGGTTCACATTCGTTAAGGCAGAGAGGTGTTGGTTCCGGTCGTTTGCCGCGACATTTTAAAAGAAACTGATACGATATCTGCTTATACTTGAATAATTTAATACCACTTACGTTATAAACTCTCATGCCTACGAATAAACTATGAAGACAAACACGTGTAAGCGATGGAATTGTTATTTGCTTTGATTACAGTTGAATTAAACCATTTTTCAATTCTGGCACTATATCAACATTCATCACAGCTCTGCTAATACTACACGCAATGTCAACTTTTTCACGAAACGAAAAAGATAACTGACTTTTGCATTTTAATATGGTTGTGACGTGAGAATTGGTATCAAAACGGACAATACCAGATCCGTATTGACATGTTTTAACATAAATCAATAGAAAATTGAAGATTCATTCATTTTTGTAAGTGAAAATGAAAGATAACTAGAAGTCACTAGAAAAATCCCCAGAACTCCCCAGATTGTGAGTGTTGGCATAAAGCATTGGGCCAATGGTTCGCCAGTACAGCTGGGAACAGCGCTGACAAACTGCCGCTAGCGAGTACTGGGCCACCACTCGGATGCAGTACTTTTGCGTTACTCGAAAGTTTGCCGGGTGGCGGCACTTACCCAGCGGTTATCCAGCGCTGGATTCACACTACTTATTTTGCCGATACTGAGCCTCCACTTATTGCGCACTGTCGGCGCCGCAGTTTATGGTATTTCCAGCACGCCGGCAGTTGGCCAACAGTTATTCAGCACTCGCTTGTTGCTTGGGGAGTGACGAGGAATCAGGGTTGCGTGATGGGTCAGGTTCTGTTTCCATCGATTGTATTTGTTGGATGAGCGTAGCGAGCGTAGCGAGCGAAGCGAAGTCTTCAATTTGACCACCCGTGGAAAAAAAAGTTTGTGTGAATGTTTTTTTTTTTTTTTGTGTGTTTGTTTGCGCTCTACCGTCCAAACGGCTGTTCCGATTTTGATGAAATTTTCAGTGTACGTGAATTTGTTCTTTACTTAGACCCCCTGCGTTTTTCAGCTTGATAGCTTCAGAACTTTTCTCAGAAAACAAAATTTACGAAATTTTTCAGATTTTTCGCCATCATTTCGCTGTTTGTTTTTACTCTACTGGCTAAAATACCGAGCCGATTTTGATGAAATTTGCAGAATAGGCTTTTTATACCGTATTCACTATACTGATATACCAAGAAATATGTTTTATATGTTTTTAATACGTTTTTTAATCGTATTTTTATATTAAATTTTCAAGTTTTTTTGCCGTTTTGCGTTTAGTAATTACAGTTTATATCTATAAACTTAAAAATATAGGTAATTACAGTTTATATCTATAAACTGTAATTACTATTGCTTTTTCTTCAACAAACGTTACAAATATGTTGACCGTAGTAAGATGTACCGTTATAACAGTTTCCCTGCGATTTGAAATGGTTTTTATATGAAAATTATCAAAAACTACATCTGTCGTCTAGGCTGGACAAAGTTTGACAGCTAGGTACTGATTTTGTTTGGCCGAAAATTATTTGCCTCTGGATTCGACCGGCTTCCACCAGGGGTAATTGTAATAATGCTTGAATCTTTGAATCTCTTGGTACAAATTCAAGTTGCAGTAAATTCGACAAAAGAATCAAGACGTGTGTGGATTTATTCGCTTCCAAGAATCCTTTACTTAGCTTACATGCCAAAATTATGAATCAAATTTGATGAACTTTGGAAGATCAAAATCTGGGCTGGTATACACTATACCGTATACACTATATACAGGTATACAAAGAAATACGCTCATCCAACAACGCGTCCACAGGCAGCGTTCGGCGAAGCCCTAGTTAGAAACATTGTGGCTATTTGCCAATTTATCCACCTATCTTCAATTTCGCACGCATGCAACTTAAATGGCCAAGATATGGCAATAAAAGGAACCGCTCGTTTAGATGCAGCAAGTGTCTCGGAAGCCCAGAGTGCATGCAGGGAATCATGCGATTGCAGACTGCACCTGACCTGATGCAGACCCAATTTCATTTATATTTGAAATAATTTTTCAGTCAGGAACTAGGATGGAGCATGTATGACTTCGGTTAAATTCGGTTAATTTCGTTTATCATAAGCTGTTGTGAGCTACAGATTTCAGTGCGTGCTGTTGTAATTTCAAGCGCTAATCCCGAGAGAGATTGTAAATCGCCAGCGAGTGAACGAGCCAAGGTCACGTGAAAGAAGTGTCTCGAGACCCGGCCGAGATGCTAGGCGTTCTGTCTCCCGGCAGGTGGGGTGTCTTTGTCAGTCATAACGATGGGGTGTTAGTGACCCCATCGTGACAATATTATTTTTAAAAAAAATCGGTTTCTATGTGTTTTTTTTGTGCGTATTCGGCAAACATCATTTTCGCTAAAAATGTGCAAAATAGTTAAGACATTAACTAATGCTTACGCAATACGCGCTTATTGGCTTTAAATTAACCGTCAATGATTAAAACGTTTGAAGATAACTATATTATTCAACAATGTGTGGCAAATCATGGACGAGTGTTTTGAAAAGCTGGCATGATTTGAGTTGTTGTCGATTGTCGTCGATTGTTGTATTCAACAATCACCTGTTTCTTAGAATGTGCCCAAGCCCAGCTGATGAAGTAGTAGGACTGAGAACAATGGCCTCAGATTCTAAAGTTTCTTACAATTGAACAATGTTCCACAGATTCAGTGCCTATTGTCGACGTCAGGAGAATTTGATGATATTTTAACAACGATAACTGCTCGCCATTTCGACGCGAATCGCCTCGCGAGAAAAAGTTGTAATTTTTTTAATTGGTGTTGTGTGCTGTTTTAGTGAAGCAACTCTCGTGAAACGGTACCTCAAGTGTCCAGTGATTATTGGAAACATGGTCGCGATATCTGCAGTCACTTGTAAATCTCTTCGAGGGTCAATTTGCAATGGAAGAGTTGAGACGAGCCGCGAAAACAGGCGTGTTTTTATTTGTTTCACATTTTAATTGACCAAGTATCTATTGTTAACCTTCTGCTTTTAAGGTAAGCCACAGATCGCTTACAACGTTATTTTATTCTTTATAAGTAACGTATAAAATTAATACTAAATATTATGTGTCAAATTTAGTACTGCTAAATTCGATTAATGATTTTTATGGAATTATAAATGCAAAACATTCCAATAATTAACGCAATTTTTCCGCATCTATTTTACATGTGTTCCTGGAGGAGGCGATTATTTGGTCTCATAAAATCTTCAAATTACCGCATTCTTATCTGTCGAACAGGCTTTTTAACAACTTTCGCCAAAATAAGAATAGTGTTCAGAGTACTATAAATACACCGAACAAATTTATATTCCGAAGGAAGTATGGACGAATGTTTTCTCCATGAGTGGCGATACCATGCAAAATTATATAATGTTTCAAACACTTATAAGAGGATCGTACTCTATTGGGAATTACATTAAATTAGTTATTTGATATTTAAATGTTTTTTTCCAGGACTCCGTTCATTTTTTGGTCGACCGGAATTAAATTTTTGGTGGCTAGTAATATCTATATCAATGGCACAAGCCATTTGTAAAATAATGAGATTGATATTCGAGACCATGGTTCGACTTAGAATGTTATTTAAAAGACGGCGTGGTAGGTAGAAAACTATTCCAAACATTTTTATTTCTTACGAATGGAAATGGTACTCCTCTTTGTAGCGATTGTGAACCAATTAATCCGACAATTGAGGATATCAATACAATGTGATGACTTATGAGTTTTGATAAATAATCCCCTCGAATCGTCAATTCTTGCAGATATTAATGAATATTGATTGAAAGATGTATGAATGATTGAACTTGGCGTACGATTTTATCGGACAATGGCAATGATGAATTTTTTCGATTTTACGAAATGTGTCCCATAATCATTTAGACGCACACAAAGGAAATGAATTGAGTCATTATTTATCAATATTACATACTGTAGAGAGAACCACTGTATTAGAAGCAATTTAGTCGCAGAAATACAGAAATAGTTTGATTTTATCGTTTACATTTTGTGTAGCAAGGAAATAGGCAAGCCTCACTTCTTGCAATAATTTGCTATAACTTCTGTAATAGTGCCCTGATCAGGTCATACTTTTGGCTACAGACGTTAAATGACCCATTTATTAAGATACTTGTGAAAAATATCATCAAAATGCAACATAATTGATTCAAGATCGAAATAATTAATAAAAACAAATGACAATCATTTCTGACAAGGCAAAATAGGCAAGCTGTCAGAGGTGTCCCATTGTTGGTCATCAGTCAAACAACCTACAGGCAGATGTTCAAATGACAAACACTCAACCAATGGCGAGCAATGCCGAGCTCTACACCAATGGAAAGCGCAACCGATGTCGCTCAAATTCTCGTTGCTAGGAAGGTTTGATGCAGAGATTGCAGACTTCACTTCTTTTCAACGCCTTGACATAGTCAGACGTGTCTGGATTTTTCGGTTCTTTCATTGCGAGCTATTTCCAATTTATTATTTGAATCTTATTTCTTAATATCAAATTAATAAATTTTCTAAAAGTGCTTCACACATTCAACTTCCTTCCTATAGTTTAAATAATTTTTATTTTTCTTTCAAATAGTCTTCTAAGGGCCGGTTTTACAACTTCCAGTTAAGCAAAATTTAACCTCCACATAAGACTTATGTGGAGGTTAGCGAATTTTAGTGTTTTACAACTTCCCGTTAAGTTTAATCTCCACATAAATCCAAGCTAATAGCAGGATATTTTAACCCGAAGCTGGGTTCCAGTTAATATTTAATTGTCACATTTAGCAACCTTGGCGACGGCAATAAACAAACATTCGATTCAGGAAAATGGCTGACTTTTGGGCGAGAAATTGCCAACTCGGATTCTGAAAATAAGTTTCTTATGGATTTAGTTGCTAATGGTCGAAGTGCGAAGAATATAAGGCCTAGAATAGATGATTTGAATGTGTGGAACGAAGATGCGCTTTAGATTGCGTTTTCTGGGGGAGATTGAACCCCACCTGGAAACGATGACAGATCAGTAAGTCGCCGCAAGCGCTCTAAATACGAATTTGTTGTTTGACGGAGTTTCCTCCAATAATCCTTCCTTCGTCATTCCATTTTTATGCAGGAACTGGTCTGTGTCACCTATTAACCAACTGCTAATAGCCCTGCGCTTTTATGCCACTTGGGGCATGCATGATATCAGTTGGTGACTTTGCCGGAGTGCATAAGAGCACGGTCTGCAACATTATCAAAAAAGTTCGCCTGGCAATAGCAAATCTCCGACCAAGAGACATTCGATTTCCCGAAACCGTGGAAGAAAGAAGAAAGATTCAGCTAGGGTTCTACCAAAAGAATATTTTCCCTCGAGTTCTGGGTGCAATCGATTGTACCCACATTAAGATAATATCTCCTGGCTGGAATCTATCTTTTCATGATTACCGTACTTTCAACATTTATTTTTACCAAGAGACAAAATGTAACCATCAGCCTTTCATGCTATTATCGTAGGTGGACTTATCAACTACTTTCGGACGCTACAAAATTGACCATCCTTGTTCGTGCAGACTGCTCGAGAAGGGCAGAAATGCAGGCGAAGTGGAGCTAGAGAAGCAAAAAGAACGTGTCATATTTCTACAAATTTAATTTGTCAATCCTATTTCTTTCATTCTTCGCACATTTCATGAGCAACCAAATTCACGAATAACTCATCTTCAGAATCTGAATTGTGTACGGTGATTTTCACAATAAATAAATGTCATTTAAATTCTTTGCATTCAAATAAAAATATATTGACTTATTTTTATTTATTATTATTAAAAATAATAATATATTTACTATTTATAGTCGGTGGCAGACATTCATTGTAAAATTAGCCGAACGTTACCTTTTCTTCTCCATTTTTTTGGGCTGTCAGTTTTGTTTTTCAGCATTAGCTGTGAGAGTGAGCACTAGTGTGTACTAGGCATCAAAGCCTAGACAGTATAGAAGCACAGTTCATGGCTGCCAACTCACGAAAAACTTCCCTTTAGCTATGGGGAAGTTAAATAGACGTCATAAAACGCTACTCGTGACTTAACTTCCACTTAGCTTATGTGGAAGTTAGCTATGTGGAGGCTAAATTTTAACTTAACTGGAGGTTGTAAAACCGGCCCTAAGTTGGATCTTTTCTATTATTGCGCTGCATTTGTTTGTTGGCGAACGAAATATTTCTGGCTGGCCGGACAGCTAGGCTTTGACAGCTGGTCCAAGAATTTCTCTGTTTTTTCTTTGCCTTCTATCTTAATTGCATTAACTGTTTCTCTATTTAAAATTAAAATATTTTCCTCTTTTCTGTAAGTGATTTACACATTTAATTTTCCTTCCTATACTTTAAATAATTTTTGCTTCACAATTTAAATAACCCACAAAGAAGTTTGATTTTTTTCGATTATTGCGCTGCATTTGTTTGTTGGCGAACGAAATATTTCTGGCTGGCCGGACAGCTAGGCTTTGACAGCTGGTCCAAGACGAAAGTTTTTTTAATTTCTTGCTTCTTTCTTTGCCTGATATCTTAATTGCATTAACTGTTTCTTTGTTAAAAAATTAAATCCTTTTTTTAAGTGCTTCACACATTCAATTTTCCTTCCTATAGTTTAAATAATTATTTCTTCACACTTTAATTACCCGCAAAAAAGTTGGACATTTATCGATTTTGCGCTGCATTTGTTTGTAGGCCGGACAGCTAGGTTTTGAAAGCTGGTCCATGACGAAAGTCTGTGAATTTCTCTGTTCTTTCTTTTATTTGCTCTCTATTTAAAATGAAAAGTTTGATAAAAGTGCCTCACACATTCAATTACCTTCCTATTTTTTTTCTTTTCAAATGTTTCTGGGAAAATTTGGATCCATTGTCGCCAAATATTGAAATACAGTTGTTTAGCGATTAATGTATTTCCGGCTGGCTGGACCACTGGCAATAAATAGCTGGTGAGAAGTCTGTCAATTTCTTAGTATTTTCTTTGCCTGCTGTTTGCATTTCACTATTGTTTCTCTATTAACTATAAAATCTTTTATTAAATGCTTCATAGATTAATTTCCCTTCCAACAGAACAGTAAAATTTATTTTCATTTAAAATACATAGACCTCACAAAAAAGGTTAATTTTCGGTTCTCGATTATTAAACCCCAGTTTATTGGAGACAAAATTATTCCTGGCTGGTCGCACAGCGTGGCTTGGGTTAGCCTAGTGTTGGTCGACGTGATAACAACGTTCGAGAATTTAAAATAATGTATGTAAGGCTCCTGAGTTACAATTATGGTAATGAAAATTATATTCTTTTGTTAAAAATGAACAATTGCTACATAAAATTTAAAAAAACTGTTGATATTTACAATCCTTCGCTTGAACTTAAGAACTAAAACTACTATTAAACATTTAATTATACTCTTTTACGCTTACAATGCCACGCAAGCAATCGGAAAAGAGTAAGAGGGAGAAGGCGGCTAAGCGGATGGAGGAGCAGCGGGCAAAGGAGAGCGCAGACCGGCGAGAGGTCCGATTGGACGACAGCGCTGCTCGCATGCTCTCCATCCGCGCCAGGCAAAATGAGGAGGACAATGCTCGGCGACGGAAGCAGAGCCGTCAAAGGATGGCCGCAGCTAGAGTTAATGAAACGCCCGAAGAGGAGCTGCAGAGACGCAGCTTGGAGTTGCAGAGAGAAAAAAGGAATTTAAGTACAGAATCGAAAGATGAGGCTGAAAGGAGGAAACGAAGTTGTCTAGACAGAGCCCAAACTGCTCGCCTGCATGAAACACCAACGCAGACCTGTGCCAGACAAGCGATGAGTTTAGAGCGGGCGACAACTGCTTTACAAGCAGAAAATCCCACCGCATTGTCTTTGAGACGAGCTATTAGTTTGCAACGTGTAAACGCTGCCATACAGAAATAAACTAATTTGCAAACCGCTGAACGGCGAGAAAAAAGTTTGATAAGAGTCACTGCTGCCCATCAAGCAGAGACTCCAGAAGAAACCACTGAGAGGCGAGCCAAAAGTAATCAACGAGTGTCTGCATCCCGACAGACAGAGAAACCTTTGCAAACCTCTGCTAGGCGGGCCAAGAGTTTGCAGCGGGTGACAGCTGCCCTGCAAGCAGAAACACCTTCGCAAACAGCAGATAGAAGAGAAAAGAGTTTGCAGCGGGTGACAGCTGCCCGGCAAGCAGAAACACCTTCGCAAACAGCCGAGAGACGGGAAAAGAGTTTGCAGCGGGTGACAGCTGCCCGGCAAGCAGAAACACCTTCGCAAACAGCAGATAGAAGAGAAAAGAGTTTGCAGAGGGTGACTGCTGCCCTGCAAGCAGAAACACCCCAAGAAACGCATAAGAGGCGAGCAGCGAGCTTACAGAAGATGACTGCAGCCCTTCAAACCGAGACTCCTCAAGAAGCAGCTCAGAGGAGAGAAATTAGTCTAGATCGCGTTAATGCAGCCATCGGAAGGGAAACTGCAGCGCAAACGGCTCAGAGGAGGTCTAGAAGTTTGCAGCGAGTCACGGAATGTCGGCAACGCGCTGCAATTGCCACCACGGCACACAGAACAACCTCCCTTCCTCAAGGAGATGATGCCCACGACAAAGTTCTACTCTTTGAGGGCCACATGCGAGATTTAGTTTGGTCGAGCTGCATTTCTTGCAAGAAGCGTTTCCCAGGTCTGAAACTAACCCGGGCAGGGGTGTGTAATTTTTGCAAGAGAACACCAACATTGTTCACACACTCGAACCATATGGACCCCGGGGTTGTTCCCGAGGTATTGTTGGTACTTTCGATGATCGAAAGAATTCTCATTGCCCGCATTCACCCCGTTGTTTCAGTTTACCGAGTAAAAGGACAGCAATACGCTTATAGCGGAAATGTTATTAACTTTCCCCAAAACGTTTCAGAATTTGCGTCACGTTTACCGTATTCTTTGCAATCGCTGACCTCAGTAGTTGTTGTTCGGCGCACTTCGGCCCATTCCGATAGTATTGCCGATTTTAATGTCTGTTCACTGCGTCTGCGCCGAGCTTTGATCTGGCTTAAATTTAACAATCGATTTTATGCTGATATTGACATCGATGAGGATGCGCTCTCCGCCCTGCCAGAGGACGGCAATGTGTATGGAGAGCTCGAGTTTATGGTGATCGAGGGAGATGTAGTCGACGATGACGATGGGACATTAGAAAACACAAATGTACCACAAGTCACTCCCGTCAACCAACAAGATAGAATAGCTTGCGCCCTCGAACCCGGGACAGTCCCATGGCCAACGGTGTCTAACGTTCCTGTGAACGAGTTCACCACCGAAGGTTACATCGTGCAGGCATTCCCAACCCTCTTCCCCACTGGCGACGGGGATCTCAGAGACACTTCTCGGCAGATCCAATTGAAGCCAACGCAATACTTCCAGCATCTTATGCAATTTCACGGCGGCCGTTTCGCCCGGGACAGCCGCTTTCGGTTTTTTTGCGCTGAACTCGGTGTTGCGCTGGAATGCCATCAGCCAGGGCAACATTTTGGTCAGAAAAGTCGACCTTAATGGAAAAACCGCCGGCCAACTCAAAGATATGCTACAAGTTAATCCCAACCTGGCTAACAGAGTGATGTTTTACGCTGCATCGCTACGTCTAACAGAAATATCAGACATCGGGGTGGCGAAAATGGTTTACTTTGCACACATCCAGTCACATTTACAGTACGGTGTTGTCCTCTGGGGCGCCTCCAGACATTCGAAGAGACTCTTCACACTACAGAAAAAAGCCATCCGGTTCATGGCGGGGGCCAGCCACGACCCCTGTGCAGTCGTTTTCTACAAGGACTCGTGCAGACCACACTTCAAGAAATTTAAAATCATGACGCTTCCCTGTTTATATTTATATTGTATAATTTTGTATATTTTTAAATCTAGACACCTATTTGTCAAGGGCACTGGTCGTAGCAGTGGCCTGCTGACCCGGACCACGGTAAATGTTTCAAAGGGACCACTGGAAGAAGGCAGAAAGCTTTATAATGCACTGCCGAAGGACATACTTGAAAAGGCTTCCCAAAACGAACAGGATTTTAAAAACAAAGTTAAATTTTATCTCATTGACAAATGTTTTTATTCAACACAAGAATTCTTAATGCAAAATGTTGTCCGGGCCTAGCGGGCTAACTCTCTTGTACATATACCTACCTTGACTGTCACATGTCACATGACCAAAATGACAATAAACTTTATTATTATTATTATTATTATTATTATTACGCATCACCAAATCATATTGGTTCAAGCGATGCAGTGAACTCAAAGACATGGTCGAGTTCATTGAAGTGCCAACAGTATTCTTTACACTGAGTGCTGCAGATCTACACTGGCCCGAACTGTACGATATTCTCGCTCCTGACGAGAATTTCGACCACATGTCGCCGCAGCTTGCCTCCAACAAGCGCCGGCAACTGTTGTGTGACAATCCGCTGCTCGTCTCTTGGTTCTTTCAAGAGAGGGCAGATTTTTACATAAAAAAAGTTCTTGGCCCCGTGTTTCAAGTCCGCGATAGCTGGTTCCGCTACGAGTGGCAGCATCGCGGCAGCAGCCACGTACACGGCTTGCTGTGGTTGGACGGCGCCCCGGACGTGGAAAACCTCGACTTATCCAACCACGAGGAAGTAATAACAGCAACCCGATACTTTCACAACTTAGTATCCACTGTTAATCCTGGCCTGAATGAACCACCGGCCATTGTCCATCCCTGCCAAATAAGAATCGGTGAAATTGAAGATAAGGAGCAAGATCTTAATGAACTGCTCAATAAAGTTCAAAGGCACACTCGCTGCAGCGAGGGGTATTGCCTGCGTAAGAAAAAGAACTCCCTTCAACTTCATTGCCGATTCAAATTTCCGTTTTCGATGTGTGATGAAACAAATCTCGCGAGGAGTGAAAACAATGAATTGGTGTTGCAAACCGAGCGCAACGATCCACTTCTAAATCGATACAATCAATTCATCATCCAGTCGTGGCGGGCTAATATCGACATCCAGCCCGTGGTGTCGAAGCACGCCGTGCTGAACTACATCGCCAAATATGCCGCAAAATCCGAGCCGCAATCCAAGTCATTTAATGACTTGCTGACCAACATCTTGACCACAGCAGTCAATGCACACGATCCGGCTAAGCTGGCGATACAGAAACTGATTATTCAGTCCCTCGCCGAGCGCGATATCTCCGCCCAAGAGTGCTGCCACCTCTTGATGGGGTATCCGCTGTACCATTCTAGCCGTGCATTTGTCTCGTTGTTTGTGGGTGGCGATCAATGGGTGCCTCTTGCTGCAGAGGTGGAGCCCGTTGACGGTGCCAATAAAAAGCTGGTTGACATGTACCCGACTCGACCGGGTGACATGGAAAATCTTTATCTGATCGATTTGGCTTCTCGATACTATTGGAAACGCCGCTGGGTGCGTCGAAAGACTCCAGCTGTGGTAAGAGTGTTCCCTAGACTGTACCATGGATTGGACAGAGACAAAAACGAGGCATTTTTCCATCAGCAAGTTCTGCTGAAGGTGCCTTGGACCAGCGAGGCAGACCTTAACCCAACCGATCAGCCTTGGGAGAAGGTATTTCTTGACGCCGGGCTCGTTGTTCAGGAAGAGCTTTCGGTTGAAGCCGAGCCTGACGAGGAGGAAGATGACGAAATGTATGATCAAGAACCAGAGCGTGAGCAAGAGGAGTGGATGGTTGCGGCCGGCATGGGGCCCAATCATCAGGTCGTGCAATGCGAGATTGGCATGAGGGATTTCGATACCTCGTTTGCATGGACCGACGCTTTCTCTTACTATCCCAGCATAGAAACCGTCTCTTGCTTTTTGTCGGACGTAAAAAAAATTTCAACAGAGTTGGAACAAGTAACTCCATCTCTCCTCACGTATAGCGTTGAACAACAACAAATACTTGACATCCTTGCAGAACAGGTTGCATCGGTCAAGTCAAATTTGCAATGGAGTGCGTATCAAAAGGCCGAGTTTGCAATAGACCGAGTCTCCAAAACACCGAGTGTGCAAAAGGCCGAGTCTCCAAAACACCGAGTTTGCAATAGACCGAGATCTCGGTCTATTGCAAACTCGGTCTATTTGAGACTCGGCCTTTTGCACACTCGGTGTTTTGGAGACTCGGTCTATTTGAGACTCGGTGTTTTGAACACTCGGTCTATTGCGCACCCAGCGTCTGAATCACGGCGTGGACTCGGCTTTTTGTAGACTCGGCCTTTTGTAGACTCGGTCTATTTGACACTCTGGTTTTCCTTACTACGGCCGTCGGAGAATCCCAGCCCTACTACTCATCATGCAGTGTTGCCGGCTGTGAACGCGGTTAATATTTGGTTTCTCTTCTCTGTCTACCACTTCGCCGCAAGACGGTCCAAGAAGCGATTTAGGGGATAAGATACACCCCTTCTAGCATGCATGCATTGCCGGTGGTCTATAAAGCGAGTGTTTTCATCACAAATTTTTGACATAATCGTTCATATCGGAGTGCTGTAGGTGTTCCACATTTTAATCATGGAAAGATACCTTAGCCTAAATGTCAACTGTACACTAGCCAATTTACTAGGAGAGAGTGTCCCAAGTAAATTAGAATTCAAATCAAATTTTACTTTTCTATTAACGTTACCAAGTCCATTGGCTCTATTCAGTTGTTTTGCAAAATTATCAGTGATGTAAAATGTTGTTACTGGTAACGGTAATTTTACACCAACTCCGGTTACATTGAAATTTTCGGTATAATATTATTAGAAAATAAAGCTTTGTCTTTCTATATTTTTAAATTAAACTTTCATTTGTCACCTTGTGCATTTGTCTCAAATGTCACTGCTTACTCGAATTCCGACCGGACATGTTGACACAGTGACCCACCCGTCAAAGGATCTACAATTTTACTTCCCGGTCATCACGCACTATTACGGAACGCTCACAGAGCAATATGCGGCTTAGAACAGTTTGAACGATGGCGGCAAATCAACACCCACAGCCCTTGCTCGTAATGTGCGATGATATCTGTCACTTCTCTTCGGATAGCTGGGGTGAAAATGAGGCAATTGTTCTCCTTCAACAAGAAACGTCTGGAGGTTCGACGGTGTGATACCTAAAATTACGATCAATTGTGACATTTGCCCCCTTGTTAGAAATAACTGCATAATGTGCAGATGGCTCACCTTTCACTTATGCTTAAATCTCTGGAATGAAAAATTTTCAAGTGTTCATGAAAATTTATTAAGTAAATTATTTCTACAAAATTATCACTGTTTCTGGTTGATAGTTTCTCACTTAAAATGCACCGATTTTTCTTCCATCCACGCACACGAGCCGCTTCTTCGTCAGTTAATTTGACTCACATTTGGCGAATGTGGAACACCCAATTGCAAATTATAAATCTATTTAATTTCCCAGTTTTCGGGTCCATGAAGAAAAAAGGGCACCGAGGTTGTTAAAATTACCGGTAATATTTCCGATTTCAATGTTACCAGTAACCACCACAGATAATTATCACGGACAACAAAATTTTCTTGAAAAGTTGCGATCTTTCTATACAGTTTCCATATTTAATACTTTCGTAAAAACTCACCATAGAGAGTTCTTTAAAAAACGCACTAGACAAATAAGAATGATTTCCTCTGAGTAAATGAAATCATTCAAATTAATCGATCCTTAACATAGCCTACTCCACTTAAATCGAATAGTATTTCAATCCCGGATTAAACTGCCGAGCACACAAGGAATGAACATCGCGACAGATAAAATAGCAGGGAAAAATAAAAGGTATCATTCGGCATTTCAGTGATGTTTCAAAACGTAAGTGAGTCCGCTTTAAAGTACAGATTCGCTTGAAATTGATTCAAATTTTTTAATTTATCACGAGCTCAATCGATTCAATGACAACTCACATATATCTTGTATTCAGTTGGTATATTATTTCGTTGTATCACCAATGGAAAGAAAACACTTTTAATTAGTCATGGTTTTTCTCGAATCTCTCACTCATTGCTCGTTGACTATAATCTTTGCTAGAGATGTGAGATGTATAGTATGAAACCTTATGCGGAGTGGGGATGAGCTCGAATAGTCCGTCATACACACAAAATGTTGACAGTTTATAGACAAGTTATTTAGGACACAAAAAAAAAAGATAAAATTTTCGCCGTTTAACCTTCTGGGCCCGGATCCACAAAGGGGGGTTAGCAGTTTGCCCCGGGGTTAAAGTAGATTACCCCTTATTTTTGCCCTAATCCGTATCCACAAAGCAGGGTTAAGCTTAGTGTGAATTTAATCCTAAATGCAAATACTCGTTGCATGTACGGTAGATGATGATTATTAGAAACGAAATATCAATTCCAAAATTTACATCCGTACCGGGACTCGAACCCGGATCTTTGTCTATCCGGGACACTGCACTAACCAATTGTGCTATACGGACGACCAACTGTGGAATTGATATTAAGTTTATTTGAGTTGTTGGGCTCCATGGAGATAGATTCAGGACTATGAGTGACCATAGAAGGCGCTGAATCTAGCGTCTCTAGATTCAGCGCCTTCTATGGTCACTCATAGTCCTGAATCTATCTCCATGGAGCCCAACAACTCAAATAAACTTAATATCAATTCCACAGTTGGTCGTCCGTATAGCACAATTGGTTAGTGCAGTGTCCCGGATAGACAAAGATCCGGGTTCGAGTCCCGGTACGGATGTAAATTTTGGAATTGATATTTCGTTTCTAACAGGGTTAAGCTATTTCAGGGGCAAAGTTACCCCCAAAGGCTACCCCAACTCCATGAGCAGGGTTAAATCAACTTACCCCGATTTTTTAAACAAGATGGCGAATTCTGGCTCACCATATCAAATGTTTGTTAATTATTTTTAACTGTTTCCTTGCTTTATTCCGATTAGAATTATAAATAAAGTGAGAGTTATGTTTGTCTAGATATATAAAAATACAAACAGTTTCACAGTCAATGACGTTTTTGAATTGAGCGGCCATTGAAAAGTGGGCGAGTCCGGCTGCAGCTGTTGTAAGCACATGTCAGTTCGAACTTCAACTTGGCTAGATTAGGTTATAAACAGTCATAATGTTTGGAGCTGGTGCCGCATATATTTACACTAACAATATTAACAATTACAACGTAGTTGTTCAACCCGAAAGAGTTTTCGGAGATAGATTAGACGTCCTGCAATATCTGATAATTATCTCATGAGGCATCATCGCTTTCCACGGGTAACTATCCTAGAACTTAGTTCCGTTCTTCAGCCCGATCATTTCTCAGGAAAGGGTCACCGCAAGATCACACGCCATTCCTGTCATCACTCAATTTCTCGTTTCCTTAAGATTTCTTGCATCTGGAACTTTCCAAAAAGTGCTAGGGAACGTTGGTGGCATGAGCCTGTCAAGTTTCAGTCGGATTTGTAAAACTGTTTGTGAACCACACACCCCACAGTACATCACGTATCCTTTGGATAATGCTGCGGCTATGGTTGAGATAAAGGCTGGAAAGATGCTGATACAGAGGTAACATTATTTAATAAATTACATTGCACATTCCACCTTCAACTTTATCTACACATATCTACCTAGCTATACCTAGGTACGTAGGTAGGTAATGAAAATGCAAATTATTGGTACTCTCTGTCATTTTGCTCAGTTGCCTGACACAGTATGCATGCCTTAAAGTGTTTTTGGTAATGCATGATGAAGTAGAGAATTAAGTTTGTTCTCTAATAGTTTTTCTTTCTTTGAAATGTCAAAGGAAATTCAAATGTCAAATTGACAGCAAATCACAATTTATGACAAACAGTTGCCAAAACAAGTTTAAGAAATGGGGAATATTTGTATATGAATTCTCATTGGTTGAAAATACTACTCATTTATGACGTCATCGATGACGTACCTATTTACCTCCCCTCCAATTGCCCCAAGTGAAATTTTCTACTGTGGATACGAAAATTCGGGGCAAAAATTTTAGGGGTAAAGTTGGAGCTAACTTTACCCCTTTTTTTCGTTGCCCCAAATATTTTAACCCACCTTTGTGGATCCGGGCCCTGGAGATCGCCGTCGTTTGCAATAGTTCAGTTATACAGATTCCATAAAGGTTATACAAATAATAATCCGCGTGAGTCTTGTTAGGATAAAATAATACATTTTAATTTTTGAGAGAAGATGTTTACTCCTCGAGAAGTTTGCCAAATGCCATGTTCAAAAATATGAAATCGCAATCACAATAAGTTAACAAACAACAAAAAGAAAAATATGCACAATATGGAATCGAACATATTCTATCCAATTCCGACCCTGTCCATTACGCACTCCTAATATCCATCGGTCATCTTTATAATGAGTGGGATTCAAACAAGTTATTGACAGCTGACGCAGAAATTTGAGCCATGGGTCGCTATAGAAACCGACCGTAAAGGGTCTTAAAGCGGCAAAGTACAGTAAAGTACCGTAATCTTCGACTATTGTACTCCGCCCCTTCCTCTGGCAAGCGGACGGTGCGAGCTTAGCCTAAGAAATAATGGGATTCTCTGCAGATTTAGGAATCGTGTTATCAGATATTAGTATTACACGGTTTTGATTTTAAAAAAATCAGATTATATATTGCTAGCTAGTCAATAAAACTAGCTAGCAATATTTCCCAAATTGTACGCTAATAATACAAATCTAATGTACTCGGTAGGCCGACGAAGGTAGGAAAGCATGTTTTTATTTCATTTATTGTAACGCCTCGAAAAACATAAATATGTAAATTTTCTAAAGTTTCAATAACTAGCTCACTTGGCTAGTTTTGGAAAGATGTGTACTGAGTTTCATGACGCTGTGTCTTTGGTCTGGACGGGGCGAACGATAAGGTGGTGGAGTGCGCATGAACTTTGAACGACGCACGACGCCGCTAGGGGCTTCGGATAAATGAATCAGAATTAAAAACCCTACAAACTGTAAAATTGCATGTTTCCTGCAGAATATGCATGATAAAAGGCCGCCATCGGCCGGACTATAGACCGGACTATGTGTCCGAATCACCTCACAATATGTTGGTCACATAGCTGGCAAGAAAATACGTATATGTCGAGAATCGAAATAATTTCTTGTCTCCATTCATACGTCTAGAGCCTTTATGGAACACAACCATAAATGCGGAGGTCCACGTTAAAGCATGCGAGTTGAATCAGACCAGTGTAAAGCTGCCTCAGAAAACAGAACAGTGATATTTAAAAAAAAACAATTATCGTCCAAATTTCATTTTTTTTGGTGAATAAACTAAGGTTCGATCCAATTGAGACTTGAAATTGTGAGTCAGAATTTATTTTAACTATCCATTGATTTTCTTCCTGTTTCGAGTTTCCTGACCCTGTTATAACAGTCTAAAACGATATTGGTGGAAGAGTGAATCTTAACTTAAAACGACGCCCGAAGACGCTAGGGGCGTCGGATTTTTCCTTGACCTCTACAAAATATATTAATCAGATTCAGAAATCAAAGCTCTACAAGCTTTACTCATTAAGCAACCTAAGAAGGGATCGGTAATGATCGGCCAGTTATTAACACTGTTATGTTTAGATGTCGGTGGACTGTGAAGCTATAAATTGACGTAGACTAGAGACTCTTGTTTCGCACAGCAAGTCGGTGACAAATCACCGACTGAATTGTCCCTGTATTTCAGTTAATGCCCCTCGCGATAGGCAGCCAATGTACCTTTGGAGTACCACCAGCATGCTAGAACGATCCGGCATCGTTGCCAGGCCCGGGCATGCGCAGTAGAATAAACTCGGTGTTTTGGAGACTCGGTCTATTTGAGACTCGGTGTTTTGAACACTCGGTCTATTGCGCACCCAGCGTCTGAATCACGGGGTGGACTCGGCTTTTTGTAGACTCGGCCTTTTGTAAACTCGGTCTTTTGATCACGCGACTCAGTTTTTTGGAGACTCGGTCATTTGAAGACTCGGCCTTTTGAACACTCGGCCTTTTGGAGACTCGGTCTATTTGACACTCGGTGTTTTAGCTCAAATACTCGGTCTTTTGCAAACTCGGCCTTTTGCAAACTCGGCCTATTGGGACGCTCTCTTTGCAATGTACGTCAGTTCGCCGGTTGATTGTCCAGGGCACAGCTGGCACCGGCAAAAGCACAGTAATTAAGGCAATGACAGCAATGATGCGTGAAGAGCTGGGAGACGGCAGCTTCCTGTTGTTGGCACCGACAGGGGTAGCTGCCTTCCAAATAAATGGCTCCACCATACATTCAGCTCTACACCTTGGCACAAATACTTCCAAATTCCGCGATCTCACTGGGAGAAGTGAGAGGGAATTTCAAGTTAAGATGCGGTCAGTGTCTTTCCTTCTAATTGACGAGTACTCGATGATTGGTGTTTCACTGCTTGCCATGGTCGACAAGCGTACTCGTCAAGGAAAGCCCGGCGGGGCTGTCCACCCTTTCGGTAATTTGTTTGTTTATTTGTTCGGTGATATTCGGCAACTTCCACCTGTTTGCGATCGGCCGCTTTTCACGGACAAAACTTGCAACTATGGATTGATGAATGAAGGCATGTTGGCTTACAAGTCGTTTAGCCACTGCCACACACTCTCCGTAGTGCAGCGACAAGCCGGCGACAACCCTGACCAGCCCGCCACGACTGGATGATGAATTGATTGTATCGATTTAGAAGTGGATCGTTGCGCTCGGTTTGCAACACCAATTCATTGTTTTCGCTCCTCGCGAGATTTGTTTCATCACACATCGAAAATGGAAATTTGAATCGGCAATGAAGTTGAAGGGAGTTTTTTTTCTTACGCAGGCAATACCCCTCGCTGCAGCGAGTGTGCCTTGTCTGTCGGGATGCAGACACTCGTTGATTACTTTTGGCTCGCCTCTCAGTGGTTTCTTCTGGAGTCTCTGCTTGATGGGCAGCAGTGACTCTTATCAAACTTTTTTCTCGCCGTTCAGCGGTTTGCAAATTAGTTTATTTCTGTATGGCAGCGTTTACACGTTGCAAACTAATAGCTCGTCTCAAAGACAATGCGGTGGGATTTTCTGCTTGTAAAGCAGTTGTCGCCCGCTCTAAACTCATCGCTTGTCTGGCACAGGTCTGCGTTGGTGTTTCATGCAGGCGAGCAGTTTGGGCTCTGTCTAGACAACTTCGTTTCCTCCTTTCAGCCTCATCTTTCGATTCTGTACTTAAATTCCTTTTTGCTCTCTGCAACTCCAAGCTGCGTCTCTGCAGCTCCTCTTCGGGCGTTTCATTAACTCTAGCTGCGGCCATCCTTTGACGGCTCTGCTTCCGTCGCCGAGCATTGTCCTCCTCATTTTGCCTGGCGCGGATGGAGAGCATGCGAGCAGCGCTGTCGTCCAGTCGGACCTCTCGCCGGTCTGCGCTCTCCTTTGCCCGCTGCTCCTTCATCCGCTTAGCCGCCTTCTCCCTCTTACTCTTTTCCGATTGTTTACGTGGAAACAGTAAAACACAGAGACCATTCGATCATTCATTCCATCTGTACACTGATTGGAAACTCGAAGTAGACCGTGGTAAGGCGTAGGCCCCTAGGGAAAACGTCCACGTTAAAAAACGGAAATAACGCGTCAACGTCGATACCTCAATCTCAATAATTATGATAAGGTGATGTGGAAATTCGGCAAGTTATGGCTTTAGCCTCAAGGTGTTAAAATAAGTTTTTGCGTATGAGGTTAATGTTATTGTTTTTAGAGTGGCTTGGCTTTCTTATTAAAATTGTTGATGTTTGGATTTGTGAGTGATAAAATTTAAAATTTTCAAAGAAACGTCTTTTCTTATAGGGATTATACCGTCAATGAAATTTTATAGGAAAAGAAAAATTAAAAAACGAAAAAATCGATCTAAAGAAAAATTACTGAATTGTTTACTTCAATATAACACAATATATATTTTTTCAGAGCTTTAATACACACTGAAAATTTTGTAAATATCCGTTGAAGATAAGGTAGCTTTCGAAGCAAAAAACTGCAAAAACGGTTACAAAGTGTCATAAAAGTGCCGTTTTCAAGAAAAGCGCTAAACATACAACAACGAAATTTGTACGAAATCATTAAATCGTGGGAGTCAACATATCTGGAAAGTTTCGTCAAATTATATTCAGATTCTTGGCCTCTAGAGTGGAAAACGTGTTTTGGAAAAACTTAAAAAATTCGTAAAAACCTAATAACATAAAATATACTCGTCCGAATTGCTTCAAAAACGTGGCAGATCTAAGTTCAGAGAAAACGAAGGTTCACAGAAATTTTCATCAAAATCCGTTTTGGCGTTTGGCCTGTAGAGCGCGAACTAACACACAAAAAAAAAAAAAAAAAACAACAACAACAACAAACAAACAAACAAAAAAAAAAAAACATTCAGGATTTTTTTAGCAGTAAAGTGTAATTGAAGATTTCGCTTCACTCGCTACGCTCGTTACGCTCATCAATTATTTAAAATGGCGCTCTTCGCAAGCAGCAGCCGGCTCTCATCTCGCGAACAATTTTGTGTAAGATTTTATTCGTGTGACGGACGTGAGTGATTTCTATCTCTATACAAGGACCAGAGTGGATGGAGGAACATTTTCTTATGTTTCGGACCGGCTCGAAGAAGATTTGTTGCGTGAAAACGAAGGAAACTTTTCTGTGCCTACGGACACGCGAGCTGTCACTTTTGGCAAGACTTGTCCTTTCAATTGACTGTTGGTGGGCTGTATAAGGTGTTTCGCAAACTGCTTGTAGCGAAATAATTCGTCGAGTTGTCGCTAGCCTAAATCGGGTTGCAAGAAACTATCTGAAATTTCCGTCAGCTGCTGCTGAATTGAACCACTATACCAAACTCAACTATTCCTGTCAGCGGTCCTGTCAGCGGGATACGAAATTTGGTGGACATCGTCGACATTTTATCATTCATCAATCATCATCAAACATTAGAAATAATAATGATTTTTATTATAAGTTTATTCAACGATTAAACAATTCATCTGTGACATTTTGCTTCGTGTGTAAAGTTACTCACTTCTAGGACTGAGAGTGAACCAGATCCTGCTGCATTCACTGCTGAGTGCTGCTGCTACCTAGCCAAAAGCTCTCTATTTATTTTATTTCGTTACTGAAGATATGAATAGTAATTTTATCGCTGAACAATAACTTTTATGCTCGTTATTAAGTTCCAGCCTCTCATTTTCATTAAAATTGGACTTTTTCGCACGATATGTCAAAATTCTTGTCGATAATTTTCACACAAAAATCACCGCTTGCTGGGGAATTTATTTCAAATTCGGTGTCATTTTTAAGCCAATCGTAGCGCGTTCATTCAATACGACCAATCAAGTGTCTCCTGATATAAAGTCAGAGTCGCTGAAATAGGTGCTACATAACACGAGCGTAGAACCGCCGCGCTAGGTCGGGGTTACTGGTCGGTGCTACGCTGGTATTAGTTAGCACCGGTGTTACAAGATTTCATTGTTAGTAATACCGGTGCTACTGTGACCGCGCTAGGTAAGGCCCCTGGTTGGTGAGGGTGGGGGGGGGGGGCTGGTTTCCGGGACGAGCGATCCACGTTGCTGCGTTGGTTGCAGCCGTGCCGCGCGGCAGGCCCGAAGTGCGCGTGCGCGACGCGGGGACGCTGAGCGCCGGCGACGTGGTCGAGGCCACGTGCTCGGCACCGGCCGCGGTTCCCCCCAGCGAGCTCACCTGGCTGCTCGACGGAGTCGTCATCCGCAAGGACACAGCTAATGACACCTTGGAAGATGATGAGGCTACCTGGACGTTTCCATGGGAACCGCGGCCGGCGAGGCAGACGCTGCGTCGGCTGCTGACCTCTGCCGACCTCGGCAAGACGCTGGAGTGCCGCGCGCAACACGTGGTCGACGCCCGCACGCACAGCGTCGAGCTCGGCGTCGCGACGACAGGTGAGCCGGGCGCAGGTGAAAATACTGCTGAAATGATAGACTTGTTTGACTTGACCAATCGGCAGTCCGATCTTGAAGCAAAAAAAATGATCTGGATTGAAACTTTATGTTTAGGAGTTCCAGTAAATGACACACAGTTCTATCCTTGCCTCCGGCCCTAGTAGCGTGCTAAAAAAAATATTAATGAAAGCACCGTCTGATAATCGTCAACGGTAATAAGTTTGTATTGCTTAGTGTTTATCGAGACATCATTGTTGGATATCTTGCCGCCAGTGGCGTGCGCTGGACTTTGGTACTGGGTAGGCAGTAAATTATTCGGGGGCTCCGAAATACACGGGGGGTCTGGGGGGCGTAGCCCCCCAGCAAGGGGGGTTGGGGGGCGAAGCCCCCGGAAAAATTTCGAAGATCGCCCAATTGATGGGAGAAAATCTGTGCGTTTTGCTGGAACAATTGCAGACATTCTGTCAAATTTAATAGAACTACTCACCGGTGTTTTACTTGAATGTATACTCCATTCTCCTCGCCTTCTTGGTAAAGTCCTCAACCACCTTGGAATGGAAGTCCGGGAGGGACTCGAGTCGGCACAAAATATCCACTTCAATTGAAATGAGAGTAAGGGACGATAGTCTGTCTTGCCCTTGAGTGTTACGTGTGTACGATTTTAATCGTTTCAATGCAGAAAATGATCGTTCGACGGACGCGGTGGAGCTCGGAATTGTCAGATATAAACATGCTAAACTGTAAACTTCCGGCATTCCCTTCTGCAGATCAAGGGAATTCATGTATGACACCAGTTGATGGGGCAACTTGTCTTTAAACTCATCGAGCGAATGAACCGCAATCAGTTCATTTTTCAGGCGAATGAAATCGAAGAGACCTGCAGCTGGATACGTTTCCATGAGTGATTTATATCCAGCTTCAGGGAACTTGCGCCTATGCTCAGCGAATTTCGCAGGATTTAACAGGTCAATGAATTTAAATTTTTCCATGGACGCGTAGCGATCCTGCAGCTGGTTCGATGTCAAGTCAATAATTTCATAAAAAAGTTGCTTGTATGACTCTTTTGGTCCTAGTCTTGGTCCTCTTCTTCTTTCTTGGAGTGGTTCACCATCAAGATCATATTCTTCCCTTTTCGTTTGAACTTCTCCCCATAGCTCATCAAATCCAAAGTCATCACGTAGCGAATCCACTAGTTCTTTCGTTCCTTGAACTCTTTGGAAGTAATAGCCAATGTCAAACAATTTAGTTTGCAACACGTTGTACAACGTGTCGGTGAACGCAAACAACTTAGCAAAGACAACGAGAATGAAGGTGGTCTGAAATCGCTTTAAGAAATCTCGCCATGACATTGCCTTCTGAATTGAGTCGTCATCCCAATGAAGGGGCTTGTCGACAATATCTTCGAAATACTCCAGCAAGGGAAGATAAAATTCATAGACCGTATTCACTAGCCGAGAGGTGAAAGTCCATCTGGTTGGGGCGATTTTTGGCAATTTTCGGGCCATAAATGATTTAAGATGTTCAAGTCGTTTTGTTGAATTCGAAAAAAAAGCTGTCAATGATGTTAGCATCGAAAAGAACGCTTTTACCTCTGCAATGTGACAGCACACTTTTTGCAACACCAAGTTCAATCGATGAGCAAAGCAGTGTACAAAAATTGCAGAAGGATATTTCTCCTGGACCCGGGTGCAAAGTCCAGTCAGATGTCCAGCCATCACGGCGGCGCCATCGTAAGATTGCGCCACAAGCTTGTCCTGAAGCTTGTAGATTTCTACGATTTAGACCACATGTGCGAATAGTCCGGCGGCAGTTTTGTCAGCACTGACATCCTTATAGCCGATGAATCGCTCCTGCGCAAGCCCTTCTTTGTTGACATATCGCAACACTGTAGATAATTGAGCCACTTGCCTTATATCTGTGGATTCGTCGAGAAGTATAGATACGAATTTAGAGCCTTCGATTTCCTTTTTAATTTCATTTAAGACTACGTTCCCAACAGAATCAATCAAATCGTTCTGGATTCGATTCGACGTACCTTTGAATATAGTTGATGTTTCGAGATGTGTTTTTATTAGGGAGTCGTAGTTGCTCAAAACTTTTAGAAATTCAACATAAGGGCCACGCTTATGCGATGAAACACTTTCATTGTGACCGCGAAATGGCATTTCGGCTTTGGCTAAATAACAAACACTGTCGATCATTCTTTGCAGAATTTCACGATTCTTCGACACCATCTCGTTATGCTTGACTACATCCAGTCTGTGTTGTTCATTAAGCTGAAGATCGACGCGAACACTGCCGAATGACGACAGCTTAACAAAAGCTTGTAAATGTGATTGCGAGTTAGAATGCTTAATCAGGGCATTGTACAAGCCATTGAGATTATCATAGCCTCCTTTGCACCAAACCGAAGAATCACTTTCTGATGCAAACAACAAACAACACCAACAAAAAAGTTTGTTCAGTTCTTCGGAACCAGTAAGCCACTGATATTTTTGGTATTCTTGGATGTTAAAATGCCGCGAATGTCGTGCTTTCTTTGGTTTATCTTCGTGAACGGTTGTAAGGGACTTCATGGATGGCATTGGTCTTCCTCCAGAAATAACAAGTCTCTTTTCGTCAAACGTCAAACGCGAGAATGGCTTCTGTTTGAGTCGTTGAACAACGCAGTCGCACAGTGGCTCCATTTTTTCGCACAAACACAACACAATAGGAAATTAATTACCACGAGCACACACTCAACTCAAAAACACTAAACCGTAAACACTAAAATCCACAAGTAATTGAAAGACTAACACGCCGAGTCGGACACGAAATGCATCAGCGCCGCCATTTTGGTCACTGGAAGAAAGCAAGCGAAGAAAGCAAGCTTGCGCCTGCGCCGGCAGAGAAACGTGGTACCCCGCTAGTAAGGCGAGGATCCAGCCAGGCGAGCGGGATCTGCGAAAGCCTAGCCTGGCGTTCGCTTCCCTATAGCATGGCAGACTTCCCCGTCCCTCCCCGCGCGCTGAACCGTCAAAACAACGCGTCATACTCGTCTTCAGGCGAGCGCGGTTTACCCTCAGAATGTTATGAGTTCCAACTTTAGCCACACAAAACTCAGCCGCGCGCAGCGCGAATTTTTGAACACGAGAGGTGGCTCAAGTGCCCCAAGAGTGGAATACGAGTCAGAACGGTTGAAAAGTGAAACCTGAACTCATGATGGACATTTGGTTAGCTAATTTTTCTGATAAGTAATTAAAAATATGAGAAAGAAAACGAAAAAAATATGGATACAGAAAAATATTCTTTTTCTGAAAAGCCAGGCTAGGCTCTGCCTAGCCTGCCTACCCGAGAGCGCACGCCACTGCTTGCCGCAGTCTCAACTCCTCTGCGTGTCTGCTCGGCGCTGACTTCACTCTCGGTCGCTGCGAGCTGCATTCTGGCGGGGATCAAGGTGAACTGCCAGGGGCCGGTGCCGGTCGGTGTAACAGTCCAGCTGTCTTGCCGGCCGGGCTACCGGCTGCCCGTCCCGGCGCCGCTTTACGGCTTTGTCCACTGCAGCGCTGATGCTCGTTGGATTCCCAAGCCTTTCGAGTGTCTTCCAGGTGAGTCTCACACTCTGCAACGGCAGGAGGCAGGACGCGAGACTCAGCAATGACGTCACATAACCGTGATGATTGTCCTCCAGTTGCAGAGTGCGGCTTCCGGAAGCTTCCTGCCAGCATGCAGCTGTCCTGGGGCGGGACGGAGGCGGGGACATCGGAGTTTCCCTGGCACGTTGGAGTCTTCCGCGATGGCATCAACTTGGCTCTTTGCGGTGGCTCGCTGGTCACGCCCAACTTCATTATTTCAGGTACACTTCTGGACACTTAAAACCGTCCATCTGAAATGTTAACAAGTCCCAACGAAGGATTGTTGGAAAATAGTATAGAGCCATGTGGGGAGGATATGAAACCAATTGCTTGGGAGGCTGACTAATGATGGAAAACCAGTTTTACTTTCAGCGGGGTATTTTGTCACCATGGCAGCAAACATCCAATTGCCTCGTTAAGCCAGAGTATCCGTTTAGGCAATGATCGAGCTCCAGCATTTGTCACAGAGTTGCCGGGGAAGATTTAGACGGTTTGGACGAATTTCAGTATCATTGCTGTAACTACACTAGGCTATGCGAACACTCATATAATCGTGTTGTGGATGAGCGTAATACTTACGTTCACCCACAACGCGATTATATTGCGTGTGCGCATAGCCTAGAGGCTTTTATGATCAATTTAAAATGTTCGGCGTTAATTTAGCAGCTTTCTCAATGACATTGAATATTTCAAAACTTAAAAATCGATTTAAAGAAAAACTACTCAATTGATTTGCTTGAAATTAACACAGTATCTTCTTCTTACGATTTATAATGCACACAGTAAATTTTGTCAAAATCGGTTGAAGATAAAGTTGATTTAGTTGCAAAAAACTGCATAATCGCTAAAAAAGCGTCATAAAAGCGCCATTTCCAAGAAAAGCGCTACACATACAACAATGAAATTTGTACACAAACATTAAATCGTGGGGGCCAACATATCTGGAAAGTTTCGTCAAATTATATGGAAATCCTTGGCCTCTAGAGTGGAAAACGTGTTTTGGAAAAACTGAAAAATTTCGTAAAAACTTAATAACATAAAATTTACTCGTCCGAATTGCTTCAAAAACGTGGCAGATCTAAGTTCAGAGAAAACGAAGGTTCACCGAAATTTTCATCAAAATCCGTTTTGGCGTTTGACCGGAATCGTGCGAACAAACACACAAAAAAACAAAAAAAACAAAAAAACAAACAAACAAAAAAACAAAAAAAAAACATTCCGGATTTTTTTAGCAGTAAAGTGTAATTGAAGATTTCGCTTCACTCGCTACGCTCGTTACGCTCATCAACTACATTAAATATTGATGCCTATTAAAAGCTAAAAAAACATTTACCTTCAAATGGACAGTCGATGAACATAACAAAATAACCTTTCTGAAAAACTTAACACAAAGTCAAAATGATGAATATTTGCGTTTTTAACAAAACTTCAAACTTCAAACGCCTCTATCTACACATTGTCAAAATGGAGATGGAAAAAATAAGCACTCAGCCGACGTGTTGTCTGCAGCGGCCCATTGCTTCGAGTCCAGTGACCCTGCTCCCTACAAGATCTCAGCCGGGAAGAAGTTCTCTGATTGGAACAGCCAGGAAGCAAAGGAACAGCGGCGGTCTGTCAAGAAAATCAACATTCCGGGTAGTTATGAAGGCAACGTGAAGAACCTGGAGTCGGACATCGCCGTCGTGGAGTTGGCTGCGCCGATGCGCATCACGCCCGAAGTGGGCGTGGTTTGCTCGGATTGGACGCTCTCCCTGCGCCATCGCCACTTCGCCAGGGCAGGCAGCGTCGGCATCGTGAGTTCTTGGTGCCTTTCCGTCCTTAACGCTGCGTTGTCTTGGAGACAAAAACAAACACTCCACCATCCGCAAGTGGATTAAGTAGAAATCTGTGTAGTTTTTCTGGTTGTGTTTCCCTTCAACTATGCAGGTCTGAGCCCGTACCGCGTGGGGTCCGAGTCTCACCCGATCGTTGTTGCAGGTTCCGGGCTGGGGCTTGACAGAAAACGACACCCAGAGCTCGACGTTACGTTACGTCGAGCTGCCCTTCGTGGCTACAGACACGTGTCGACAATCGGTGCCCGCAGACTTCCGGGCATTCCTGACCGTCGACAAATTCTGCGGTGGCTTCTTTAACCGAAGCATCAACGTGTGCCGGGGAGACTCCGGGGGCGGCTACGTGTTTGCCAACAGCAAGGCCGGAGGGCGATTCTTCCTGCGCGGCGTCGTCAGTGTCTCACCCCGACCCATAGCCGAGACCTGCCAGATTCACTTCCCCACCGCGTTCACCAGCATCTCAGCCCACGGGGAGTGGATCCGTGAAATCGTAATCGGCGTCGAGACGTCGGACGAAGAATAACCGTTCGACGCCGGCGCAGGACGAGCGGGGCGCTGTGTTGTGTTGATGGGTGGGGGGGGGGGGGGGGTGGGGGGGCAGGAGGACAACGCAAACTGCGGTTCGATGCGTGCGTTGGCTGCTCTTCCAACATTAACCCTCGGAAAGACAATATAAAAGCTGATCCCAAGTTCAGGAAAACAAGGCATCTTCGCTTCGTGGAGTGTAGGTTAGGGCCTTGTAAATTTGTTGACAAATTAAGTTTAAGTTTCATCTGTTTACTTTTAAGATGTTTGAGTCTTACATTTTACTAGTAAATTAAGACATGAAATTTCGAAACAATGTACACGTTGTGGCTCACGGTGTGCTGCATGTGACAGTTGCTGGTCACAGCTGCGGTGCTAGAGTGTGATCCTGATAGACTAGGGTTAATAAGACGTGGTTTCTAGGCTAGTTAAGTAAGAAATGTGAAACTATGAAACCATCTACTCACAACTATAATCCCATGTTTTATTTAATACTGATTTTATGATCGCTGTGCATATTTAATTTTGATTTAGCATGTATTTCTGGTTGTGGATAGCAAACAACTATGTTTTATTCACATATTTGACAGACTGATATAATATTATGTTTGTTTGCAGCTATTATTATTTTTGTTTTTACGCAGTGTTCTGTGTTTACTGTCTGCTCGTTGAGAAATTGGTTTTCACTGGTGGCTGCTTAAACCAGTAAGCAATTGTTGTTCTAATATGTCTAATATGCATGTATTTCCAAGAGTCCGGATCATGGTAATGAAATAATTTCACCCCCGCCAACATTGCCCATCAAATGGGATGAGCCAACAAATACTTCCAGTTTATAATTCAATACGTGCTGAAAAACAAATTTCCTCTAAATTCCAAGATCAACTTTATTTAGTTACCTTGTCCCAAGGTGCTTCTGTTAATATGTATTAAGATAACCCTCGATTAGATGCCTTTCGATGGTGGGACTTTCCAAGGATAATTTTTGTTATGCATCACAGACAACAAAAGAAGAAAAATGTAGATTTTTGCATAACATAATGCGCATTACTGACGCCACTATTAAATTTAATTCAGGAAATGTCATTCGAAATCCAGTTTACCATCCTTTCGCTGAATAAAAGCTATGTTATAACTTTTCTAGGTTCATAGGGCACAGGCTGGCAGGCTAATTCCGTCGAAGTGTGACATAACTTTCCGCAACCGCTCGCTCGCCACTTCTTGTTAGCGAGATCGCAAGCAGACATCGATCAAGAATTTGTAACTTCTAGCAAAAAACAGGAAGCTGGCTCAATGATTGACTAATGTTGTTTAACGGCGCACAGTTTTGATAGCTAGAATTAAAGGGTGATGATGGGTAAGGGTGATCTTTACATCCCTTCCGAAGGACGGTGCAACTCGAACAACAGGATTCTGAAGACAATGGCTAAGAGAAACAGGTGGTTGGGTGTTCAAGGTGTATTTTGCCAGAGTCGGTGCGCAGCATCCAGCCAAACATCGTGTGCAATATTATGCAAGTAAACGTGCGCAGCAACCTGCGCAGCAGCGTTTACAGCAAAGTGCGCAGCGCATGCTCGCTCGACTGCAGAACCCATTGGCCAGTACGCTAGCATGAGGAGCAAGTTTAAATAAAAATGCTGAATATTTTCTATTGAATTGTGGTCAACAAGGATTAAAAATTATCATAATATAGCTCAGCTTATTCAGAATTCAGTAAAGTATTTAAAAGTTTTCAATTCTGTCATCATGGCTAACTGGCTCAGTGTGGAAACATGTACGGTTTGATTAGTGACAGGGCCTGAGCGTGGTTCGAGCCCTGTAACATCCACTTTTTTACCATTGTAAGGATCTTTTACAAAACATTTATAATTGAAATATGAACATCTTTCACTTCCCTCGTACACGCAATGTAATCGGTACAAATTATCTGTAACTCATAAACCCAAAAAGTCACGGAATTTGCATGGTGACTTGCCAGCCGAGTGGCTAGTGTGCTAGGTCTGTATCTGAAAGGTACCAGGTTCGAATCCTGGTCAGGGAACAGTGCGAGACGTTTTTGAACTTTTATTGAGCGAATTAAATAAAACTAGTAGCAAAAATCTGAATCTCGGTCGCTTCGCGACCTCGTTTTAGAGCTTTGCTGGAAATCATTCGTCCCACCCTAACATCCTAAGCATTAACACTGAGTGTGGCAAAACAGTGTGGTCTGAACGGTCACGAGTTTGTGTAAAAATAGACAACGCCATCTTTTAGCCAAAATTGAACAAATCTGTGACTTAGTATTTTTTTTGCTGCGATATAGGAATGCCGTAAGGCACGATATGTATAAAAGTTTCCATTTAAATTATAAGTTCCAAAAAGCTGGAAGGTCTGGGATTCGAACCCGGGCCGCTAGAATACCAGGCAGGTGCTCTAGCCACAAGACCACACAATCGATGTCACTTCGGCGGGAATTCTTCGTACTCGACGCACATTCAGTCATTTTCTTTTTTTTAAAGAACTTGTAATATTTTTCTGTCATCGCTGATGTCAAAGTCACATACGTCGGTCTGCTATGCGAAGATAATTTATTTTCAGCGGCAAGCTTGCTTTGCAACGGGGATCGAACTCGAGTCGTATAGCACTCCGATCACAGAGCGAGCGAGCTATCCACTGGACCACACCGTTGTTGGAATAAAAGTCACTTATGTCCAAACTCATACATCGCAATGAATTCGAGTAAAAAGAAAACGCCGTTGTGAAATAATGTTCAATAAGGCGTTGAGTTGTACCGTCCTTTGTTAAATCACATCCTTGTTGCTTCATTGAAATAGTACCGTGTCTCGTTGGCATATGCCATCGACGTCTGCAAAACAGTGTTCACCGTTCAGAGTGCACGGCCACACTGCTCTACATCTTTCTAGCAGCGGGACGGTTTCGTCTCGGCGGAGCCGAGACGATGAGGTGGGGGTGTGTCCAGTCGGATCCGACTTCTCACACTGGCGATGGTGATTGGGTGTCGATATTTTTTGTTTTGATTTTATGGCCCGGCAAGCCGTTAGTGGCCAATGGGAGGAGTGGGGGGCACGCAGTCCGGCAAGCCGTTATTGACTGATGAGCCGGCGATAATAGTTTTAGGGAAAAGGAATTGATGGAAGGGAAGTTGTTGGTATTGGGATTGTTGGGCGATGACGGGATTTGGATGCTGGGGAAGGGTTTCGAAGAACTGCGTGTTGAGGGCCAACACGTGGTCTTCTAGCAGCTCGATGCCGAGCTCTCGATGGAGGTCGGCCGTCCGCGTGAACATGGGCAGTCCGGCGGCGGCCTTCAGTGCCCGGTTCTGCAGCACCTGCAGCTTGTCGAGCAGCGAGCGGTGAGCCGTACGTCATCCCCGGTAGGAGGATGGTCAGGCACAGCCGTAGCTTGGCGTCCAGCGTCATCGACTGGTTGCGGAACAACGGGCGGAGGGCGGCCAGCTTGCCGGCCGTCTTGGCGCGCGTCGCCTCAATGTGTGCGCGCCAGGTGAGCCGGGTATCCATGGTGACGCCGAGGTATTTGCTTGTTGGAGACCAGGTCAAGCGGTCACCCATCAGATGGACGATGGGTTTCTCAACCCGGTGCTTCGCAGAGAAGAGTGTGGCCGTGGTTTTATCGGTGTTAATGCCGATTCGCCAGTCGCTGTACCAGTTAGCGAGCTGGTTAAGCGAGGCTTGCAAGTGCCGGGCGAGCAGTCGGGGTCTCCCGGATTGCACCAGTATGGCGACGTCGTCGGCGTACAGTGCAATCTGTGTCTTTCTTTGGCATATTCACTGGGATGTCATTCGTGAATATGTTAAAGAGAGCCGGCGAGAGTGTGCTGCCTTGCGGCACTCCTGCGGCGATGGGGCGCGTCGTCGAGCGCTCGTTGTCTTTTGCCACATGGAAGGTTCGGTCTCGCAGGAAGCTGGCGAGCAGATTCACCATGTATGGCGGGTATCCGGTTGTTGCGAGCTTGAACAGCAGCCCGTCGTGCCAGACTTTGTCGAACGCCTTGGCGACGTCCAGGAATACGGCTGCTGTGTGTCGTCGTCGGTTGAAGCCATCCGTTATGTGATTCACGACACGCAGCAGCTGATGGTTCGTGGAGAAGCCGAACTGCTGGTTGATGATTGGGGTGTTCGCTAGTCATCCACCAGATGGAGTTGTCTACGAACTCAAGTTCGCCGACAGCTTCGTCCCATCTGGCCGAGCGGTGGTCCCGGATGATTGTATCGAGACGAGCCTGCTTCAGCCTCCATTCATCCCGCCGGTCGGCCGTGCGACATCGCTGCCATCGCCGGCGAGCGCGGTTTTTGTCCGCAATCGCCCGGACGATGTTTTCGGGCAAGTCGAACAGTGAGTTGCGCTTCGGCCTCGCCGACGGAACGCTGGCGGTCACCGCCCCCTGGATGGCCGCCGTGATGCTGGCGACGGCCTCTTCCACCGCGTCGGCGCTGTCCAGCGGGCCTTCGTGCACCAGCGGCATGAGGTGAGCGCGGAACTTCGGCCAGTCTGCTTTACGCCAGCACGGTTTTGCGGGATTGCTCTACATCGAAATGTTCTGCCGCTTATATACTCTGTTAGAAGTTGCTTTAACCAATCACAGAGTGCGCTGTTGTCATGTGATGTCCCTGTCACTTTGGTCTGCATTCGAACAGGATTCACACATAACACAGAGCTGGCTGCAAATAATCTTTGGATTTGGCATGAGCTTTTCGCTCGGCCAATTCCAACAGCCTAGGAGTGTGGACGACGTCCGCAGACACACTGAGTTCTTCTCTCGCCAAACCGTGCTCTTACAAGGCACTAGTCACGTGCTCGCTCACATGCGGTACCCATCGGCCAGTGCGCTAGCATATGGAGCTAGTTTTTATACAAATGCCGACTATTTTCGATTCAAATGAGGTTTTCAAGGATTTAAAATCATCCTCATATAGCATTGCTTCGTTGCCAGAAGTTGTTAAAGAAAATTTCACCTTCGTCATCGTGGCGAAATGGCTCAGTGGGAAACTCGAACAGTTTGAAAACGAAATATTTTCCTAGCGTGGTTCGAGCCCGGTACAATCTGATTTTTTAACACATTGTTAATATCTTTCATAAACGTAGATTATGAAAATACTAACTTCTTATACGTCCCTCGAATGGCCGAGTGGATAAGTCACTTGGATCACAACGCAAAGAAGATGCGCTCCAATTCGAGTGGCTTTTGAGCTTTGCTTGAAAATAAGAGCGGAGGGTGTACGTCATCGCTGTTTAAATTTTAGTAAGTACGGAAGGTAAACAATTATCTGTAACTCATATACACAAAAAGTCTCGTTGTTTTCATGGTGCCTTGCCAGCCGAGTGGCTAGTGTGCTAGGTTGGTATCTCAAAGTTACCAGGTTCGAATCCTGGCAAGGTAACAGTTGCAAGACCAATTTTGCACTATTTTTGGGCGAATGTTATTAAGGTTAGTAGCAAATAGCTAAATCTCGGTCGCTTTGCGACCTCATTTCAGATTTTTGCTGGAAATCATACGTCCCACCCTAACACCCTAAGCATGTACACTGAGTATGGCAAATCAGTTTGATCTAAACAGCCACGAGTGTTTGTAAAATTGAAAGACAGCGCCATCTTGTATCTAAAATTCAACAAATCTAGGACTTGGTATATTTTTCTACTTCCTGTGATATATTTTTGATAACAATGCATTAAAGCATGTTATAAATAATCATTTCCATTTAAATTAGGCGGTCCAAAAAGCTGGATTCGAACCCGGGCCACTAAACCACACCATCCATGTAATATTGGCGGGAGTTCTTCGTACACTTTTGACATTCAGGCCACGTGTTTTCTTTTTAAAAGAACATGTTTTTTCTGTCATCGCTGATCTAAAAGTCGTATACTTCACTCAGCCTTGTGAAGTATGTCTTTTGTCAGCGGCAGACGTTGCCAAACAGCTCGGCCAGCCACGTGGTACGAACTCGAGTCATAACGCACTTCTATCAGAGAGCGAGCGAGCTATCCACTGGACCAAGCCGTGGTTGGAAGGGAGATGCCCACATTGAAATAAACATATCTTAAATATATGTTGACATATAAGTTGAATGTGTGTGATATAAGGGATATGTGTCTGTGAATTAGAGATACATGTCACATACATGTTGAGATATACGTGAGATATAATGAACCCGATTCAATAAAATTATTAAAAATACACTTATTAGTCGATATTAACGAAATACACGCTTAATGCCTAATCATAAATATCAAATATCTTTAAATTTTCTGCTTTCAGCCACTTGAAATAAATATGAGAAAAACATATCTAACTTGTATGTTTAGATACATGTGACATATAAGTCAACGTATATAAGTTGGCATACAGTTAACTTATACTAGGCTATGCGAACACTCATATAATCGTTTTGTGGATGAGCGTAACATTTACGCTCACCCACAACGCAATTATATTGCGTTGTGGGTATAGCCTAGAGGCTTTTATGATCAATTTAAAATGTTCGACGTTAATTTAGCAGTTTTCTCAATGACATTTGAATATTTCAAAACGTAAAAATCGATTTAAAGAAAAACTATTCAATTAATTTGGTTCAAATTAATACAGTTTCTTATTTTTACGATCTTTAATGTACACAGCAAATTTTGTGAACATCGGTTGAAGATAAAGTTGCTTAAGTTGCAAAAAACTGAAAAAACGCTAAAAAATCGCAAAAAATCGTCATAAAAGCGCCATTTTCAAGAAAAGTGCTCAACATACAACAATGAAATTTATACACAAACATTGAATCGCGAGGGTCAACATTTCCTGAAAGTTTCGTCAAATTATATTCAGACGTTTGGCCTCTAGAGTGCGAAACGTGTTTTGGACAAACTGAAAAATTTCGTAAAAACTTAATAACATAAAATTTACTCGTCCGATTTGCTTCAAAAACGTGGCAGATCTAAGTTCAGAGAAAACGAAGGTTCACAGGAATTTTCATCAAAATCCGTTTTGTCGTTTGGCCTGTAGAGCGCGAACAAACACACACAAAAAAAAAAAAAAAAAAAAAAAAAACATCGGAGACTTTTTTCTGCAGTAAGTGTAATTGAAGATTTCGCTTCACTCGCTACGCTCGTTACGCTCATCAATAAGTGAGATATATGTGAGACATAATTTAAACATACTGAATTGAGAACCTATGCTTGATGCTGAAACGATGAAAAATCCATAAAAAGTCGAAATAAACAAAACAAATGTCTAATGCCTTATCACGAATAGCAAATATCCTTAAATTTTCTGCTTTCAGCCACTTGGACAAATATGAGAAAAACATATCTAACTTGTATGTTTAGATACATGTGACATGTAAATCAACGTATATAAGTTGGCATATAGTTAACTTATATAAGTTAACCTTGGATAGACCATGGGCCGACTGTAAGAAATCGTAGGTTTCAGTTCGTACGTTGTTGTCCACGCACTCGTCGAATTTCCGTTGGGTTGGATTTTGTTTGTTCTTTGAAACGTTTGTGATTATTATAATTCACCTCAAATTAATGCAAGTGCAAGTGCAATGAGTTTCGTTTGCGCTCAAGAGTGTTCTTGACTATTATAAATAACCTACAATTTTATTGCTGATTAGTACAAGTGCATTGAATCTCGTTTGCGCTCTGCAGTGTTCATGGCTGTTATAAATAACCTCAAATCTCATCGCCGATTTTGTTTTCACTTCGCAGTTTTCGTGATTTTTAGTAGTCGTATCAAATTAAAACGGTACCAAGTGTACTTAGAACAAATATCTATTGTTCCAACCATCGACCCGTATTAACAGTGGGTCGGAACTCGGAATTGTGTGAAAATGAAATTACCACTACCAACGGTTATCACGACATGTAAGAATTTGCAATGCAATTATTTCTATCATTGAATTTCCTGCATATACCTTCATTTTAAGAATATCAATGATTGCTCATTGAGAATACCTACCTAAACATAAATATTACTTTATCGTCTTGTATATAATATAGGAATTATTGTAGGAAAAGTCACAAAAACTTTTCAAACATATATCTTAAATATATGTTATTTATGTCTACCCTTATATCTTCCCTTATATCTGTGTTATATGTGAAGTGTGCCCTATGTATGTTGGACTTACATTTCAGACACATAAAAAGTGTCATTTTATAATTTTCGAGATATATGAGACTTACATGTAAAACAATGTAACAACATACAAGTAACACACATGTAACATATAAACGCCCTATACAAATGATATATTTGTGATTTACTTAAGGTGTATCCGAAGCATGTTTGACATATATCTCAGATATGCAAAAAGCGCCAATTCTTGCATATCGCAGATATACGTCCAAGATATATATCTTACATATGTCTTATTGATATATGTGACTTATATGCCTTTGTTCATATATGTGACTTAGATGTAACATATAAATGTCACATAAAAATTATATATTTTTGATATACTTAAAGTATATCTTAAATATGTATACGATATATCTCGGATATGCAAAAAGCACCAATTTTTGCATATCGCAGATATATTTCAAAGATATATATCTAACATATGTTTTATTGATATATGTGACTTATATACCTATGTTTATATGTGACTTACATGTAACACATATATGTCCTATAAAAATTATATATTTGTGATATACTTAAAGTATATCATAAATATGTTTAAGATATATCTCGGATATGCAAAAAGCGCCAATTTTTGCATAACGCAGATATATGTCCAAGATATATCTGACATGATTTTTTTTTATATGTGACATATAGATCATTTCAATGTGGGTGATGATGGAAACTAGTTATTCATGGCGATGAATTCAAGAACAAGGGAAACGCGGTCGTGAAATACTGTTCAATTAACCGTAGAGTTGAACCGTCCTTTGTTATTTCAAATCCCTGTCGCATCAATGAAGTAATACCGTGTCTCGTTGGCATTACGTCACGAAAACAGTGTTCACCGTACAGAGTGCACGGTCTCGCTCTCGCTCTCGCTCGCTCTCTGATAAAAGTGTGAGTAACAAAGCAAGATATAAATAATTGTTTCCAATTAAATTCTTAGTTCCAAAAAGCTGCAAAGTCTGGGGTGCGAACCCAGGCCGCTTGAATACCAGGCAGGTGGGTTGGCCACTAGACCACACCGTTAATGTGCCTTAATGATGCATCTTTGCAGGATAGATGTTTACTCTCTAAATATTAAATTTTAGTTCCAAAAAGTTATTCCTTGAACCCGCACCGTTAAATTTCTTGGCTGGTGGGCTATCGAAACACCACCCCACTGATTCTTGTTTGCTGTGAATTCTTCATACTCATTGCAAATGATGTGCTGATGTGCTCTAGGCTATCGTGACGTGTGTGTCCGACATCGCAGACGACCAAGTCCAACACCGTCCAGTGTCCGGGAGTATGTATTTTGTTCTTTTGCCAGTGCCAGACGTTGCCAAGAAGCTTCGCTTGCTCCGGGATTCGAACCATCGGAGTCACATCCGAAAGCCAGCGTGCAATCCACAGCACCAGGCTTTTGGCGGGAATGACCTGTATCTTTCTTACTTATTGATTGGGATGATCATAATGGCTGTAAAAACTAACGGCCTTAACTATTTTTAGACTCTTTAATACTCACTAAGCTGCAAGCATCGTGTTACGAGTAAGATCCAGCTCGAGATTGTTGGACAAGAAGCGATGCAGTCCGTGGCATCGATCCCGGAACTTCCTGCTGGGAGGCAGCAATGTTACGCACTCAACTACACATTGAATTGATTGACTATTGGTGTTTAACGACGCACTGTTTTGACAACTGGCCCTGTGGCGCTGGTCTCACAGCATCGGTGAATGAAAGGGTGATGATGAACCTAACCTATGGCTAGAAGGGAGGAGGGGAAACCCGGTGCCGGCACGTAGCCTACTCTTGTCGAAAAGCACCGAGGGGACCACCGGCTTTACGTCCCTTCCGAAGGACGGTACAACTCGAACAACAGGATTCCTGAGTCAATGGCTAAGAGAAACAAGTGGTTGGGTTTTCAAGGTATATATTGCCAGAGTCGGTGTGCAGCATCCAGCCAAACATTTTGCGCAGTATAATGCATGTGAACGTGCGCAGCAATTTGCGCAGAAGCGTGCGCAGCGAGTCTAGCGCAGCGTCGCGCGCAGCACGTTGAGTAGCGGGTGTTTTCCACCGCCGCAGTCTCCCCGGAAGTCGTCGAGGTCGAGCGCCCAGACCATCCCTCCTCCGAGTCGCGCAGATCGGATGAACTCGGCCTGCGACAGACAGCACAACGCGCATGCGTCAAATCATAACGTACACACGTGATTTTAATTGGAATACCGTTTTGTGTGCCTGAACTTTTTGTGAATGAAATTAATGTGAATGAATCTAATATGTGTAAACTTTTTTTTTTAATGGATTGGACAACAGATGATTCAAATACATAAATTGGGTTGGGAATTTGGGTCGGGCCTGGAAAGGTAGGATTAGAAGGTGGCGAAGGGAAATATAGAGCGAGTTTTGCTAGATATTAACAGGTTAGGTCAACTGCATTTCAAAACAGACCCAGGCACAGTTTACTAAAGTTGACATAGATGTCACCCACTAGAATTCACATGGCGATGCGAACACTCTTAGAGCCTAGAGGCTTTTTAACACGCGTAAAGAACGAAGCGAGTGAAGCGAAATCTTCAGTTAAACTTTACTGCTGAAATAACCTCGAATGTTTATTTTGTGTGTTTGTTCGCGCTCTACAGACCAAATTTTGATAAATTTTGATTACAATAAAAAATTGTGTGAAAAGTCGTTTTTCAATCCGAACTCTGTACTTAAATCTAAACTTAGTTTTGGCGTTTGGTCTGTTAAGATCAAACACACACACAAAAAGCAGCAGCAGCAGCAGCAGCAGCACCCTAGCAAAAATCTGAACTGACGTCAGCTTGCAAAAGTCAACTGGCCGCCAGGTTGGTGAATGGAACGATGTCAGCTTGCGGATTGCCAGCTGACGTCAGCTTGCGCCAGTTCAAAACCGTCAGCTTGCGCCAGTTCAAAACCGCCAGCTTGCGCCAGTTCAAAACCGCCAGCTTGCGCCAGTTCAAAACCGCCAGCTTGCGCCAGTTCAAAACCGCCAGCTTGCGCCAGTTCAAAACCGCCAGCTTGCGCCAGTTAAAAATTGCCAGTTGACGTCAGCTTGCGCCATTTCACAGTTCCCAGTTTACGTCAGCTTGCGCCAGTTCACAAATTCCAGTTGACGTAAGCTGGCGCCGGTTGATGCCAGTCGGTGATCTGCAAGTTGCCCTCGGCTGGTTTTTCTGGTTGTTCGTCGGTTCCTAGGGTTTCATCTCATTTCATATGACTGAACCAGTGGTCTAGTCATTTATAATGGGGGGAAAAAATAAATGCTTAATGCACTAGTTTGTTGATATTGACTGATGCTGATGAAATCCTGGCGCAGCTCACGTTTCCTTTCTTAGCTGACTGGTGATCGTTACAGTTGGTGCTTCCATGAGAATCAAATTGCGCTTTACTCTGCTGCCGTGCATGCGTGCGGAGTTACGTGACTGTACCCACAGTTAAGGATTGTCGGCAGGTGCCTTGCGTTGCTGCGGAACATGCAGCCGAGCACAAGGGAGTAAAAACAGCAGGCAGCATTGGCATGTTTGCAAATGTTTCTCATGGGAGCACAATCTGAAAAATATAAGAAATTTGGCGTGATTATAATAAGCATGTGTTGGAGTTGGAACTCTAAATTCTAAAGAAACATAAGGAAAGTTTAAATATCAATGGAACTTTTCTGAAATTTGTTTTCTGCCCGATTCTAACCTATTATAAACACTTGGAAAAAACTATCTCCTGAAACATATCTCTCGTCTTGCGGACAAGTATTTAATTTCGGATACATGAACGATACTTTTTACGCCGTCAATCAATTAATGTGTGCGACTGATACTATATTGTTTACAACTTAAGTTCAATTTCTTCAAAAACGTGCTCTTGCGCTCCTCGAGATCGGAAGTTCGGAACATCAATAATGGCGATCAATCACTAATCAGAGTCGCTTAACGACAATATGGCTGCTATACATTGACTCTGGTGCCATGGCCGCTGTGTTTGAACTGTCTTACTTTCGACGGGCTATTTTTTTTCGTAGAAACTCTTGAATTATATTAATGAAAATAAAATTATATGAATAATGCTTTTCCTGATGAGTGTTACGGCAAGACATGGACCTACCACAAACAAGGTTAAGATTTTTTTTTTTACGTGCGTCATAAATGTGTGGAAAATAATAAAAGCATTAAAACAGTCTTATCGATACTGAAAAGTATATAGTTTGTATCGAGGGTTGACAAAATTATTACTGCAGATGATATTTCATCGATATCTTACAACGATGTTCAGAACTAACCGAATGCTGATCAATATCCTATATGGTCCACCACGGCTGCAAGCTGACATTTGGTCAGCTTGCAAATTGCGAGTTCATGCCAGTTCATGCCAGTTCATGTCAGTTCATGTCAGTTCAGCTGCAAGCTGACATTTGGTGAGCTTGCAAATTGCCAGTTCATGCCAGTTCATGTCAGTTCATGTCAGTTCATGTCAGTTCATGTCAGTTCATGTCAGTTCAGCTGCAAGCTGACATCAGTTCAAATTTTTGCTAGGGTTACGCTGATGATGCTGCGCTAAAAAGCAGCTGCTCATTCCACGAGGACAGCATGGAAATGTAAAAACAATCACACGAACAATTCTACAAGGAAAGGCGATCGAAACTTTGCACGTCCAGCCTAGACAGTTAATCCGAGTGCATCGTGCAATAATTGTCACGCCAATTTACAGATGAAATTTATTCATACATATTCTCAAACGTGAACATGTTTCTTCTTTCATTTGAAACAATTTTTCGTCTTTTTAACGCAATTTAAATTGCGGAAAATACAGAAAAACAATTCTGACATTTATTCAATTGACAGATGGCTAAGAATTAATTTCTACAGCTCAAAACACAAACATGCATTATGACTCAAGAGTGCAACACACACTCATCTACATTGCAATAATTTACGCGTTATTTTTAATAAAAACACATAAATAAGGGCATGTTCGCGTACCAACTTTCAATTGTAATCATCAGGCTTCATTTTTTGCATTTTAAATCGCGAAAAACCAAGAGCAAAATTGTCTTCACGGCAGTATTTGACAGCACTGGCAAAAAATGATTTCTATTCAAAACTCAAATAAGCAGTGACCTAATGGATGCATTTGTCACTTTAGACTTTTGCAGAGTCGATGCATTGAATAAAATTATAAAAACGTCGCCCAACTCACGTAACTTGAATACCCGAGAGCAAGGCAAGTAGTACTTACCAGACCCGAGAGTAGCTTTCATTAGAAACGGAAAAAATTTTCAACGCAGGATAGTGGCAGGGTAGGGGTAGGGTAGGTGCGGAGTTGGGAAGGGTAGAATTAGGGTAGAGGTAGAGGTGGGGTGGAAGTAGTTTATCAGTTGGGTAAAAGCAGGGTATTGGTCGTGAAGGGGTAGTGTAGAAGTAGGTGTGAGTAGTTTAACGGAAGCTTAGAGGTAGTGTAAGGAGTCGGGAACGGGTAGGTTATGGGGAAGTGTAGGGGAAGTTTTCCTGTGGGCATAAAGTTTGTCTTGTGGGCACAGCGTTTGCCTTTTGAGTAAAGAGCTTATGGGCCTATTTTTGCCTTAGGGGCATAGGGTTATGCCTTATGGGTACCGGGTTGGCCATATGGGCATTAGGTGTGTTTTATGGGAAAAGAGGTCGTCTCATGGAAAATATTATTATCAATAAAAGTAAAAGGCGTAAACACATAGTGCCGGAGGCACGGGGCTCCGCTGCTAGTATCTCAAGATGTCTATAGTGGGCTGCTTGATTTCAAAGATCACATTCATCTCCAAGCGAACAATTGCAGGATGTAGTATACAGAAATATTGCGACACTAAATTTGTGAAAATCACACTAAAAGTTGGAAAACAAAAAGCGAGAATGCTCATTCCGTGTGGTAAGAGATGATACTAATGAATTCCCAAAATAAATGCGTTACCATGAAACTTTTAATTGCTTCTGGAAATGTGGTCTATCTTTGGATTGTTTTTTTTTACTAAGTGACTCCGGCTTCTAGTTCCCATGAAGCAATGGCCTTGTCCAATTGTTGTCCAGTTCAGGCCGCAGCGCTCCGAAGCTACAAGTAGGAAATAAAACGTAGTTTTATGCTGGACACGACGCGCTAGCTAATAAAAATAACTGCTGTACATGAATAATATTCACACGGAAATATAAATATTTGTTGATTGATTGCATTATTGGTTGATGCATAACGTGGTTGCCAAGGCATTGTAGCTTCCACATGCAGCAGTAGCGTGATAATATTCACAAATTTTGATTGCAAATTCATTCTGATAGCTCTCTAGATGGACGGCGGTGCTCGAACAAGAGCGTTGGTTGCAAATAGACACTGGCTGGACGATGAGGCATGGCCCGTGCTTTCATCTCATGCAGAGGACACAATCGGGAGAAAATGATAGAGAATAATCGCCGGGTTTTGTTTTTCAATCAGTACCGGCCGCAACAGCAACAGCAGCAGCAGAAACAGCAGGAACAGCCGCAGCACAAATCAAATCTATTCAATACGATCGAGCATTTCCACGTTGAGCATGCAGTGTTTGCTTTTAAAATTGAAAAGAGTGATTGATTCTATGTTTAAACAAATATTTTGCCGTGGATCACCCTCCTACGTGCCGCCGATATCGCGGGGATTTCCATTCATATTTTTTTAGCAGCCAATTAAAAAAACGTACAGCGGTTTTTCCGTTATAAGCAATTTTACAACTCGACAAGATTCGGATTACACGCAGATTCCCCTAAAACAGGATGCGAGTTACACAAGAAAGCTGGGTATGACAAGTGACAAGGCACGTGGTTTAATGTAGCAAATGTAGATGAAAACAAATATCTTACTGTTTGGGAAACTCTCAACGAAATCGGGCCGCAAAGTCGCAAGGTAAAATTAAACAAGTGCAGTTTTCACCTGCAAAGATAATCATTTATATGCCAACTGTCCAAGGTTCATAGAATACTACCAGGTTAGCTCATTGGGGGGGTAGGGCTGTGATTGGTTACAACCTCGTGACGTCGCCTGGAGACCTCAATCCACCGGGAAACTTGAATTCACTGCATTGCAAGCGGACGGAAAGCGACTTTAATTGAAAGTAACCGAGATATTTGCAAATTAATTGTTTAAAATACATCTGGAGTTATATTAAAATTGTAATTAGATGTCTTGGAGTAGAATGCTCTAGGGTAGGAACGGGAAAGTGGAGGAAAATTCATAAAAAGGGCCAAACCATAAATTTGAACAAAATATATTCCTTTTTACTCATTTTATTTACAAACAGTTTTCACATTTGACGTATCAACGTTTTAGTATTGCGACGAATTTCATACATGAAGGCTAATAACATAAACTGAAGCTTACCAGCAGTTGAAGCCGAGGAAACGGAAGTTGCTTACTCTCAGATGACATTGGCAAATGCAGTCTCTCTGTCTGTTGAAAACACCTTGCAGCCCGGGAGTCCCCGAAGCTGAAACACTCTCACAAGATCGCTCCATTGCTACGAAAAAATAGCCAAATGATTATTGTCACTTGTCAGTTAGTTTTTTTAAACATGGGTATACCATACCAGTTCACATACTGGTTCACCAAACAAATTCCAGTGGTTTATAATTGAGAACACATTTGAGAATCATTCAAGGGAAACTAAAAAAGCCTGAATCCGTCAAGTAAGAATTCTCATGACACAATTTCAAGTTACATAGTAGCACACAGCATATCAATCACAGCAAGCATTCTCTCAAGTCTTATACATTTGCTTTTTGCTATAATACACATTTGAAATACACAAAATAATAAATTGCACAGCACTTTCAATCACATCAAGTTTCTCAAGTCTTAAAATTTTCCTAATGATAATTATGATAAATATATTCAATGATATAATGACAGTTAGCCTTTTGGGATATTATATCCTCTAGCTCTTCTTGACTAGCATCTGGTTCAATAGGAGGTGTCACTGTAAGCAAACTCACGACTTCTTTTCTACTTGTCTGACGCTCTCGCCCAGAACGATCCTGCTCTGTTCCACTTCCACGTAGGAGCAGGGATGGTATAGCAGACTTTTTGAGAACCTAAATCAGAAAGTATAATAATCTATTTCTAGCATGCTGCTAGCAACCTTCTTAGCTGAAAGACCTAGGAGCTCGGCTTTTAGGTTCCTCTTGTAGTCGTCGCTGGTGAAATGCACGGAACAGATGCGGCAAGATTTCGCGTTCCATTTTCCGTCCCGATGTATACAGGTTTTCCAAACGTTACAAAGCTTTTCGTCGAGTGGAAACCGATGATACTGAATGTGGCGTGTTAGTAATTCTTTTTGTGTCTCTTGCAGAGAGTTGTTACACAGAGCGACTGTGCATCTTGTTCCTGGCATCTAGAACAGACAGGAATATTAGGGGTTATGTTCAGTTGAATCAAGTCATTTTTCGGGAAATTTTAATGGTGACTACGCCTATGTTATAAAGGTTCTATAATAAAAGAAGCACGTAATTACAATTTGTAATAAGCAAGAGATGTTGTTGGATAGTGAAAGCTGCGGGCGGCGGACACTTTGCCAGGGGACACTTTGACAGGCAACCCTTCAAGACATGCCCCCTTATATAGAGAATACACTGCCTTGTAGGTACCATGTAAAAAGTTAGAGTAAAATGAAACATACAATAAAAAGATCAACGCGAAGATCCAAGTAGCCGGGGAGTTGTATTTGCGATGATAATTGTTTATTCTTTCCTGTCTCGAAGTCGAGATATTATTATTTTAGAAGAGATTTTAATTGAGATTGAGATTTAAGTTTCAAACGAAGTTTTTTTAGTGTGGGTTGAGTCGGGTCGGGTTAGGTCAGGTAGGTTAGGGATAGATTAGTGGTGGGGGGGGGGGTTGGGTCGGGCAAGGTTAGGTAGGGTAGGGAAAGATTAGTGGTGGGGGGGGGGGTTAGGTCTTGTTGGGTAAGGTTAGGTAGGGTAGGGATAGATTAGTGATGGGGGGGGGTTAGGTAGGGTCGGGTAAGGTTAGGTAGGTTAGGGAAAGATAAGTGGTGGGGGGGGGGGGGGGGTCAGGTCGGATAAGGTTAGGTAGGGTAGGGAAAGATTAACGTTGGGGGGGGGGGGGGGTTAGGTCGGGTCGGGTAAGGTTAGGTAGGGTAGGGATAGATTAGTGATGGGGGGGGTTAGGTAGGGTCGGGTAAGGTTAGGTAGGGTAGGGATATATTAGTGGGGGGGGGGGGGGTTAGGTCGGGTCGGGTAAGGTTAGGTAGGGTAGGGATAGATTAGTGGGGGGGGGGTTAGGTTATGTTTGGTTTGGGTTGTGTCGGGTCGGGTAAGGTCAGGTAGGGTAAGGGTAGGTTATTAAGCGGGTGGTGGTCGGGGTTGGGTGGTGTGTCAGTTTAGGTTTGGTTCGGTTTGGTTTGGTTGAGTTGGGTTCGGTTGGGTTTGGTCGGGTTAGGTAAGGTTAGGGGGTGGTTGTGATTTTGAGAGTTTGGGGTTGAGTTAGGTGTTGATTGATTGTATCTTTAATTCAAAGTCAAGGTCTATCATTATAGGATCATATTTTCATATGATCAAATAGGACCTGTTTTGAATAAAAGTTTATCTTCCAGCTCCCAACAGTTCCCAAACTTGTTAACCCTGCAATTGTGTGGAATTACACTTGAATCTTGAATCGTTATATCTACACATCAACACATCATTATGTATGTTTCATTTTACTCTAACTTTTTACCTGGTACCTACAAGGCAGTGTATTCTTTTTCTAAAGGGGGCGTGTCTTGAAGGGTTGCCTGGCAAAGTGTCCTACGCTCGAAAGCTGCGTGTCTATTTTAGAATTGAATGGCTAACAAAACAATACGCAAAATGGGATGGCCCACTTTGACCATCCTACAGGGCATCTTTACATTTCACGAGCAAATGTATATTTCGTTTATTTTATATATATTACTTTATAAATTCATAGTACTTACTGTGTGTGCCTTATTATAAGAAAACACCGAAACGAGACGGAAACTGACAGCCGTCGGGCTTGAAGTCAAACGTCAGTCACATTCACATCGGGCGATCGGGTCTCCAGCTGACGTCACGAGTAGAAAGAGCAGTTCGTGCGTTTTACCGAAATGCTCCGAATGAGCTAACCTGTAGTACTCTATGAACCTTGCCAACTGTCATTTGACGCTTGAGATAGAGCATTAGTGTCAGTGGAAATGTTATTTTAAGTTGAACCTAGATGACCGTGGTGCGTTCATTTCTTGCCTCGTCTACTAGGCAGCGCCGAAGATTTTGTCGCCAGCTCAACTATAGCTATTCCGGCAGTTTCCTAAATTTTAACAGTGGGTAATATATTTGATAAAAATATACTGATACTTCCTCCGATTAGCTTGCTTTAAAAGCCTTCTCGTCAACGCTTCAGCGAGATTTTCCAAGCGATCTTTCGTCACAGCGTCCGTCCCAAGCGGCCGCCATTAATTCCCGACCGTCGAGGAGCTCCGACCGTGATTCGCCCGAGCAGACATACAGTAGTGTCCGACGGAATCGGCCGGGGGTGGGTGCGGGGTTGGGGGTGGGATGAACATGTCAGGGGGCTTCTGTCGGCGCCAGGTGCCGACCCGCGACCCCCGCGATGACTTATAGACACCCCCCTCCCCACCCTACTCCACACAACCCCGTCATAAGCCCCGGGCAGAACACAATGTCTTCGGCCGGGTTTTTCTGCAGCAGCGATGACCGGCGCTCTGTGTTTCCTGCGAGCAAGAAGCGAGCCGCTTGACGGCGCGAAGATGAACCTTGAGATGGGCTGCTCGCTTTCTGCTGAGGACGTGGCTCGATGGTTTCATCTTCGCCAGATGTCCAGTAGGCACAACTTCTTGTACTGTTTTAAATTAGTAGGATGTTAAAAATATTAGGCACTAACAGAACTCTCCTCCGCCCAAAACCCCCTCCAAAGCTGGTATTAACTTCCACTCGGGTCTAAGCCAGAAACAGGTTCCGAGAATTGATTATTCCTCAAAACCTGGCTAATTCTAGATAATGTTTTTCTAGCAGCGGGACGGTTTCGTCTCGGCGGAGCCGAGACGATGAGGTGGGGGTGTGTCCAGTCGGATCCGACTTCTCACACTGGCGATGGTGATTGGGTGTCGATATTTTTTGTTTTGATTTTATGGCCCGGCAAGCCGTTAGTGGCCAATGGGAGGAGTGGGGGGCACGCAGTCCGGCAAGCCGTTAGTGGCCAATGGGAGGAGTGGGGGGCACGCAGTCCGGCAAGCCGTTAGTGGCCAATGGGAGGAGTGGGGGGCACGCAGTCCGGCAAGCCGTTAGTGGCCAATGGGAGGAGTGGGGGGCACGCAGTCCGGCAAGCCGTTAGTGGCCAATGGGAGGAGTGGGGGGCACGCAGTCCGGCAAGCCGTTATTGACTGATGAGCCGGCGATAATAGTTTTAGGGAAAAGGAATTGATGGAAGGGAAGTTGTTGGTATTGGGATTGTTGGGCGATGACGGGATTTGGATGCTGGGGAAGGGTTTCGAAGAACTGCGTGTTGAGGGCCAACACGTGGTCTTCTAGCAGCTCGATGCCGAGCTCTCGATGGAGGTCGGCCGTCCGCGTGAACATGGGCAGTCCGGCGGCGGCCTTCAGTGCCCGGTTCTGCAGCACCTGCAGCTTGTCGAGCAGCGAGCGGTGAGCCGTACGTCATCCCCGGTAGGAGGATGGTCAGGCACAGCCGTAGCTTGGCGTCCAGCGTCATCGACTGGTTGCGGAACAACGGGCGGAGGGCGGCCAGCTTGCCGGCCGTCTTGGCGCGCGTCGCCTCAATGTGTGCGCGCCAGGTGAGCCGGGTATCCATGGTGACGCCGAGGTATTTGCTTGTTGGAGACCAGGTCAAGCGGTCACCCATCAGATGGACGATGGGTTTCTCAACCCGGTGCTTCGCAGAGAAGAGTGTGGCCGTGGTTTTATCGGTGTTAATGCCGATTCGCCAGTCGCTGTACCAGTTAGCGAGCTGGTTAAGCGAGGCTTGCAAGTGCCGGGCGAGCAGTCGGGGTCCCCCGGATTGCACCAGTATGGCGACGTCGTCGGCGTACAGTGCAATCTGTGTCTTGGGCATATTCACTGGGATGTCATTCGTGAATATGTTAAAGAGAGCCGGCGAGAGTGTGCTGCCTTGCGGCACTCCTGCGGCGATGGGGCGCGTCGTCGAGCGCTCGTTGTCTTTTGCCACATGGAAGGTTCGGTCTCGCAGGAAGCTGGCGAGCAGATTCACCATGTATGGCGGGTATCCGGTTGTTGCGAGCTTGAACAGCAGCCCGTCGTGCCAGACTTTGTCGAACGCCTTGGCGACGTCCAGGAATACGGCTGCTGTGTGTCGTCGTCGGTTGAAGCCAACCGGAAAATATTGAACAAATGTAAGCAGTAATACCAATAAATATGAAATTATGACATACATGGCCTTCTGTTCCAGATCGAATGGTAGCTCGCAAGTGTGGAAAGGAACCAACAATTTCTTTGGCCAATTCTTCTTTTCTTTGCACGATGGATATCTTGAAAAAGAATAATTTATAACGATAAAGCTCTCCCTACTGATGGATTGAACGTACCTACGTATTTATCTTCTGTGAGACTTGGAATATATATATATATTTTAAATAGAATGATTTTTAATTAATAGAATGATTTTTTGTTTTTCCCGGCTGGCTATCTTTAAATACAGTTTCAGCTTATATTTTTAGTTTAGTAAGAGACATATTGTAGCGCCTTGATAATTCTGAGTATTTAATCCAAGTATATAAGGGTCTTGACTTACAATGTCTGCGAAACCAACTTTTCAACCAAAATGTTCACTAATTTTTGACGATCTTAAGTGTTTAATGCCACATTTGCATCTTATATTTTTAGAAGCGTCTTTCCCGTCGTGTGATTCTCAAGATTTTCACCAACAACGAACCCCTAAATGATAACCAAATATAAGATTAAAAATTTCATGGATCACGAACGGTAACATGAGTACAGTTTAATATTATTACCAGTGAATGATCAGGCATTTTTGATGTCCCACATGAGGGAGACTCCTGACTGGTGTCCTTGGCTTTTAAATGTTTGGCAGAACTAGAAGCTATTAATGTTTCCCACTGTAGGACCGACACCTCCTCAACAATCGCTTCCTCATGAACTTCAGGACCTGGCTTAGTGAAGTCCTTAACAAGCAGAAACATTATTTTCCTTGCGCCGAGCGTCAGTCCAAGCTTCTCCAAATCAGACTCTGTGAGCAGGCTGAATGCCAACCCATCAACATCTTGACCTGTTAAAAAATAAATAAAAAAATCTTCAGTGCCCAATCCTACTCACGTTAAACTTGATGTCGAAGGCCGAGGTATTTTTGATCGTCGGAGTAATCATTCCACGCAGCAATTGGAATCGGATATGGAAGGGTGGTATGACTGAGAGTCAGTACTCTACGAATCTGTCTCCGTGTTATCAGGAAAGAGTGAAGTTTGACTTCCAATCGTTCAGTTTTCCACTCTTCTTCGGTGAGTGTTCCCAGTTTCCAAAATCAAAATTTCTTTGATGATGCCAAATTTCGGAAGATTTGCTGCATCTTCATGTCCGTTGCTTGTCATTACGAACAGGCCTTTTCTGAACTCATTCCATGAGCCACGCCCGATGGAGAGCGAAAGACTCGTGCATCCATGGCAAAACCCAGATTCGCCAAGTGAGGGTGATCAATGCAAGACGCCACAATGACTGATGTGCCCTGTTTGCATTGTATTTTTTCATCCCAATCATGTTTTGAACCCCAAATAGCGCACTGGTTTATCTGATGTACAAGGTTAGAGAGCAGTTGGCAGCAGGGGCGGTTAGTGCATGAGGCCGAGGAGGCCGTGCCGCCCCAAAAAAGAGAGGAAAGAGAGGAAAGAAAAAAGTTTTGTATACTAGTTGTCTTTGGATTACCTGTTTTCATTTGAAATTTGAAATGTCGTGGCGTTCTCAATTTGCGTTCGTTCAGCGACATCTATGCGTCTCTGCGGGTATTACGCGTCTTTGCTGCATGATTGTCCATATCGCGTCATAAGGGAGGCACCTCGTCAAGCGGAGGCCGGCGACCCTGAACTATAGGTGCGGGGTGTGGAGAGATCACTAGAGCCTCCAGGGGGGGTGTTGAAACGTGGCTCTCTCGGACAATCTCACGTCTCGCCGGAGTCCACGCTTCCCCTAGGATCTTTGGTTCCCCCACGTTCCCCTCCTTACGATGCGCGAGCAAGGCAGAGCCGAGGGAATCGGCTGGTTCCAGAGGCTCTGGGCCGAAGTTACCCGAGGCCCGAACAAAGTAAACCTACTTGTCGCCAATTCCGTGCAACCGGTGCGGTTTTATTCCATGCTAATTTGTTACTCTTTATTGTTTGAAAGCAGACATGTTTTAGATGAATTAATTTAAAGTTAATTTCTTTGTCGTGTGTTTGTGTATCTACGCGCCTTCTGTGTAATGTTTGCGTTTTGCAAGTGTTGTAAATGCTACGTGTGCTAGTGCTATCCTCTTGCGACATCATGTATGCGGTTGATGATTTTCTGAATTTGCTAGTTAGCAAACGCGACTTCGTAGAACGTGTCAAAATCAAAACTATTGGTAAGCCAACACCCTATCTCAAAATAATCGACAAAGATGGTACTATAAATCGTTCGTTTTCTGACAAGTGGCATCGAAGATTTGGCTGGCTGGCGGGCAGCAATGAGAATATTGCATTGTTTTGGTGGTCTTGTGTCATGTTCCCTGCTTGCAACAACAAACACTCGTGAGGAATTCCATAGGCTACGTAGGTGTCACAAAACCTTCCCAGATCAATCAAACGTCACAGGACGAGCATCGAGCATATTCGAGCTGTATCGAGCTGTAAGAACGCCAGAGAGTCGACGAGGCAATAAATGATGGTGCACGTGTTCAAAACGAACTCCACAATCTTCAAGTTTCTAAGAATCGACTAATCCTCGAGCGTTTGATTGACATAACTTGCTTTCTGGCAAAGCAGGAGGCTTTCCGCGTGCATGATGAAAGCGAAACCTCGGCCAATAAGGGGCATTTTAGAGGACAGTATGACCATTTTTGTAAATACGACACCGTTCTACATGAAGGTGTTTCCAAGATATCGCAAAACGAACAAAACGAGTCGGTTGCTTAAAATCACCAAGTAAATATGGTTCTGTGATTTCTTTTGTGGAAATTTGACGGAACAACCGAAATTGCTTGCAATTCTCAAGTTTCTGTTACCTTTCGGCACGTGAGCAAGGGAAATGTGATCGAACGTTTTTTTATGGTTTTATGCGATTCTAGACGCAAGTTCCGGCCGGAATGCCACTTGTCGGAACTCAAACTGAACTTCAGATAGAAATTCTCGTTAGGGTTGTTATTATTTTTGTGCCTCCTCTCTTTTTCGACCCACGAGCCGCCACTGGTTGGCAGCATGCCTTTTTAGGCCCTGATGATTGCCTTCGTAGCGCATACACCAGTAAAAACCCATGGGGCCGGACTCCAAAATGCACTCAGGGTAGTGCTCTCCATGGTGATGTTTGTTTTTCAAATTGATTTCAGGGAAAAGAGCTCGGAAAGTTGTGTGGTGATCTGTGATAAGTTCTTGTAGAAATGCCACTTGGCCTCGGGCTATCTTGGGCATGAAAACTATCTCCATTATCCGCAGAAGCAATAGGATTAGATTCAGGTAGGGGTCATCTTCGGGAACTTTGTCCGCTACCAGAAATGGGAAAACTCACATGAGGCACCATGCTTGCAATGCTTTTTGCTTAACTTTATGTTCAGAGATGTTATTCAGAGAGGCAGCATTGAAATTGGCAGTCGGTTTGTTTTTCCGTTCAGGGTATCCGTAAATGAATGATTTAACTCGACGGTTGAAAAGTTGAACTGAAAAAATCCGGTCTTCATATACGTACTTTCTCAAAACGAATTTTAATTCCATTTGGCAGATCCTTTCCAGAAAATCGTGCATTACATCAAAGACCATATTGTTAGATGCATGAAAAAACTTGCTCCATGCAGTGCACTGCTCTGCTAGCCCGGTTTGTAAAGACATTGCAGGGTTTGCCGCGACTTGAACCACTTGGTTGTCGTAGGTTTCTCTTGTTCCCCGTTCATGAACAACGTAGCCTTGATATTATGAAGGTCTTCCCTGCGGATCATACACAAGCGGCAAAAGTGTCTGCAGGCCGGTGACAAGAACTCAAGCGAGCAGCGAGTCCATCAGCACACAATGTGTTTAAAGTTGCTCTTAGAAGAAAACCGTGTCCAGTCAGAAGCTCAATGTTTACCCCAGCGTCTGATTCAAGTAATCTGATGTCCACAACAAATCTTTCGAGGATGCGGTGAAATCCATATTTATTTACATCAGCAGTGTGGCATAACAAAAATAAATGAATGTTGGAGAGAGATGATAGGTTGCGGTAAGATACATTTTGAATTGAAAAGTAGAATGCACCAATTTTATGGATACCTGTTTTAGTGCCCAGAGGATTTGTTACTACAATATCATCGTAATAAATTTGTAGTCGGATTGCATGCCGATGCATTTGGAGATATTGATGGCGAGCAAACTGGTCACCATCCACAAACGACCTCAAAAATCCATCGTTGCTGGAAGGTTAATTTAAAACTGCTTCCCTGACTGCATCATTAGACAAAACTAATGTTAGAATTTTTATAATTGGGACATACTGAACATTTTCTAAGACAACGGTTGGTTCATACTTATTTGTTGAACGGTTGAGCATGTTATCGATTTTGGATCCCAAGTTTATTTCAATCGGCTCAATATAGTTCATATTTACCTTAAAATATTCAATTTGGCTGTGCGTAGTTCGCAGGCCGTCAAAAGGTGATACATCAAATTCACTTCTGAAATTCTGGACGTTTACATTGTTTAAGTCTTTGTGCAGGCTTTGCAACAGAGTATCCATCTCTGATTTTAAGTTGCTTGTAATTTCGGATACAAGTGAATCGCATCCGTTAAGGTGGATCCGTACAGAAATTTATTGTTTTTGTTTTGGTAAAATTTTACTCAGATGTGGTCTATGCCGGAAAGAAGTACTCAAAAAAATATTTTTTAAAATATTTTACTGGAAATTTTCCGGAAAATGTTAACATTTGTTTGGTAAACATGCCACCACTCCTTCCCTCAATTAGGTCTAAATATTGGTGATATCATTCTCGACTATTTTTTTTTTCGATCAAGACACTTGCAGCTTGCCAATAAAGGAAGATGAAAGTTTAGAACTGCATACTTTTTCAGTAACAAATTTTGAAACAAAGCAAAAAAATTGGCAACTTTACGTCATATTTTAACCATTGACAAAATTTAGAGAATGTCAGCGCGAATTGAATTAAGTGTCTTATTATAATCCCTGAAGTTTGGACATTCCATAAATATTAATTTCATTTCGATCGGACGACTGATACTCCCCCCTAGCGGGACAAGAGACAGATCAGCAAGCGTAATTTTCCATACTAATTTTTTAATTTTCCGGAAAATTTCCAGCAAAATATTTTTAAAAATATTTTTTTTAATATTTCCTTCCGGCATATGACCACATATGAGTAAAATTTTACCAAAACAAAAACAATAGAAAAACTGTACGGAAAAAGTACGGATCCACCTTAATTACGCTGCCTACCAACGTACCGGTCACGCTGGGGCATGCTCTGAGGTTGCAAATCATTTGGCTCGCAGACCTTTTGATGTCATATCCAGGCATAATTTCAGCAGGAATACGATCATCTAAAATATCTTCGTGCAGTGGGTCTTGATTGCCATCTTCAATATCTTATATTGCAGCTCCTAACTGGTGGGTTCAGCCTGAGGTACCAGATTTCCAGCATTGGCCTCAGGAAAAAAGTGAATCCGATGAAGATGCCTTTTTAAGTTAGTGTATAAAAAGAATGTACGCTGGCATCTCTCTTGACCGCACTTTAGAGTTTCATTGCCTAATCGACTCCCAATTCCCCAAGGAGTAGTTATGGGCATGTCTGAGGTGCAGGGAATAAGCCTTGGTATCTCCAATGCGGATGGGACATTTGAAACACTGGATGTCATTCATATTGTTTCATTTGTTCACTTCACATAAAAAAGAGTGAAAATAATAAAAAATTACCTTTCATCAACAAAGAATCTTCTGAACGTACACCATGGTCTACCAGGTCTACCAGGTCTACCAGGTCTACCAGCCAATCAGCCAACTGCTCAGCACTAAGTCATGCTGGCAAACTCGTCAATGCTGGAAATTATGGCATTATACCAGCATCCAAATGATCCAAATCAATTTGGAAGGCACCTGTAAAATCTTGACAAATATTGTAAGTGTTTGAAGTTCGAACAATGAACGGTGGATTGACAATGGATAAAGCAAATAAAATATAGATAATAAAGTTACTTACCATTTCAAATCAATAATTTCACTTGCTGTTATTGCACTGCCAAATGGATCCACAACCTAACAAACGAAGCTTGCTTGACGCGTCTTGCTACGTCACATCTGATGTTGCCATGATTTCGTTAAAGATAGCGCTCGCCACTCGCTATTCCTTCGACAAGTCAGTCGACGGTGGCAGATTAGCGAAGATTTGAGTTAAATGTTGGAAAGGTTAGGCTATTCTTCTCTAAAATGGGTAACTTTAGCCGAATCATTGGCAAATCAAGGTTTGCCGAATGATTAGGTGGACATTTATGCCGAATGTTAGTGAGAGGGTAGGTTCTCATTTTAATATCATTTTCGGTTTTGAGCCATGAGTTAAGAAAAAACCCAGCCCCAAATAATTTTGGTTCCCCAGAAGAAAAGAATCTTGGGACACATCCACCACCAAACCGATCTAAGAATGAAAAAAGCTCGGGGAGTTTTTGTTTGCATCGAGAATTAAATTAATAACGCACCTTTGAGAAAAAAACAAATCAATAGCGTCAGCAGAAGGCGCGGTGAAGACCTGAATGCATCCTCCAAGAAACACCCTCCAACCAACCTCGCTAGGTTCAAGGTGACGTTCTTGGGGCGCTGGTACCGTAGCACGTCCTCTGCGACACCTCGGTGACAACCGGCCTCCAGGGGCAACAGCCTCCCGAGAACATGATGAAAAAATCCAGAAACTCGCAGCTACAAGAGAGAAAAGTGGGTTTCACAAATCTTGGCCTCATAGAAAATTATTCGCAGGATGAATGGCTAATAACCGCCTTTTTTAAATGTGCAGTTGATCATCTATGAAAAGTCCGCTTTTCCTGCATTCGCAGTAAAGCCACAATTGTCAAAACTGTCTGCATAATGCCAAGAGCACTGGATGCATGCTGTCCGGAATAAATCCCTCGACAATGTCGAATCCTATTTCATCAATCAAAGGCGAAGTGCCTTTCAACCCATAAACGAATGGAACTGTTTAACGTCACCTTTAGTCATGTGGCATATTCCTCGTTAGTCCTTCGCTGCGTTTCCTCGTGCGGGAAATCACGAACAAACCCTTTGTCCTTGTCTACGATCACACCTTCGTGTTGGCAAAAACTGCACCCGTATTTCCACTACTTTGCGTGCAAAAATATTGAAGAGTCACTCTGGCAACAGAATCGCAGAAAGCGGCAAGGACAAAAACTTTTCTGTTGATAATTTGGTTTCCATAATGATCCATCCTTCAGTTTCAAGGATTTAACATTCTGCAATTAAGGGAGCAAGAGAGCTTGCAAGGTTCGAGTTCCAACATCCCAAACTGGCAATCATCATTAAGCTCTTTCGGAGATGTGGAGGGAATTAGGGGGCAGTGACTTGCTAGGGTTTGTGAAAACTGGGACACCACCAGCACTAAAGTTGATTGATAAGTTACTGCCAGTGAGCAGACGAGGATGCTGATCCAATTTTTTGTTGCGTTTCCATGCAAGCGTTACAATAATTGTACTTAAATGATCTACCTGACTTTACTACCAAAAACATTCGACACGCGGGGCAGTTATGGTGCCATCCATAATTTGAAGCTATGTCCAAGAATATTTTTAATTTAAAATTTAGGAGTGGTTTTAGCCTAGAATTAATTTTGATCAATTTAAGGATAAACTGAGTGGCTAAATGGTGCCGTAGCCGAATTGCTGTTAAGAGCAAGGCATTTCTCAAGTTCGTCGCGTTCATTAGTTTCAACCAATAAAATGTGTATCATCAACCTGGCTCTAATCAAAAGTTTCATCATCCTGATTCTGGATAACCGTAAGAAGATTTATAATAAATTATATGATTTTTTTTTCACATTTGTTTCTTTGCTTATCAAGGAGTGACTTTGTGAAAGCTTTAATATTAAATCTGCAAACCTGGCTGCCAGGCTCAAAAAGGATTCCAATGCCTTTTCTATGAGGTAGTCAAAGGTGAAGTTGGAGATCGTTTAACTCCAAAAACAACTTACCTCAAATCCTAGCGGTCAGATAAATTTTTATCCGCTGGAAATTTTACAAACGGCCCTCATGCCTTTTCTTAATCCTAGTCGGATGGCCAATCCTGCTGCCAGGCCACTCATCTTGCCTCTTCCTCTTCTCTGTTAATGTTTGTCTTTAAGTCATTGAATTGAATATCAACGTAACAAGCTCGAGCTTCGCTCAACCTTGGTGCCCAAAGGGCACAGGCATATGCGCATAGCGCAAACATATGCACATAGCGCAGACATATGCGCATAGCGCAAACGAATTGTAGGTAAGTGTGTTGGTAAACAATATATGCTTACTCAAGCTCACGCCCTTAAAAATACAGCCACTCTGAGAAATATTTCCTCGTCCAATCACTATATACCTTGTTATCGTTACCAGTTTCTGTATTAGGGCCTACGGCCTACTACTACTTAGCGCAGCTGTTTAATTATAAATGCGGTAGTAGAGATACCATTTCCAACCGATTTCAGTCAAAATTCTATTGTATAGGAAGACCTAACGTATAATTTGACAGGTTCTGTTCCAGACATTATTTCTAAGTATTTCAAATTCATTGGTTCAAGGAGGCAGAGGTGAGGGACATTCCTCGTGATTATTTTCAGGTGTTGTAAAGTTTACCAATAAGAGCGAAGGAAAATTTACCGACGAAGATTCGACGCTCGTGACATCGTTCTCTTTCTATTGTCAGTTGGCGCTGAAATACGATTGGAAAATGAAGGAACTTCAGAAAGCAGTAAGTCCCCAGTAAGACCCTTTAATCCCAAAACTGGTGTAGATTTACCCTTGGTTGCGTGACGTTTCACTTTGAAACCAACATTTTATTTCTGAAATTGCGCAACATGTCGAAGTATCGGCAGTTAGATCTTTTGGGTGCCGAGTTTTTGCTGAGCATGCGCTCAAACTGGCAAAGTTTCCATTACTGAAGTGACATCAAGGAAGTATAGAAAGTGTGAATTTAATCCTAAATGCAAATACTCGTTGCATGTACGGTAGATGATGATTATTAGAAACGAAATATCAATTCCAAAATTTACATCCGTACCGGGATTCGAATCCGGATCTTTGTCTATCCGGGACACTGCACTAACCAATTGTGCTATACGGACAACGGTACGGATGTAAATTTTGGAATTGATATTTCGTTTCTAATAATCAAGTATAGAAAGTGTTTGAAAAAAATCAGCTAAGACCAGATTTTACAATTTTGCCAACTCCAGGTTAAAGTGGGAGTTAAGTTATTTGTTACGGCAACGGCCAATGGGATGCAGAGGAAATCATTTGTTTCAAGGGGTTAGATGCTTAACCCAGAGTTGACAAAAGTTGTAATAGCGGCCCTATATTTAGGGCCTATAATACTATTGTATTTTGAAATAAAATTGTAAAAGTTTTTCAACCCCTTGCATTTCACCCTTGCAGCAAGTAACCAAGGCGGTCAACTTGGACATGCTTGCCAACCACTACAAGCCTTGTGTTCACGATCGCAGCAACATGCAGGCGATGACCACGATGAAGGAGCTTCCCATTGATTTTACCAGGTACCTACCGAAAAATTATGTACCGAAAAAATACCAAAAAACTCCTTCGCCTAGGAAGAATGTGGAATGTTTTTGAAAGTTTATTGAAAATACATCAATTCCATAAGTTGAATGACATTTTCTTAGAGTGAAACACTCGTCATTTACCATCGCTAATGAAATGATAAAACCAAGATGGTGAACTCGGTGCTAGTTCAGCCCTCTTTTTTGAGATTCAAGTGACAATTGTTCCATCGGTCAGGTTCCATTGGTACCTCACGTCGTACGAAGACCAAATGACGCAACTGCTGTATTTCATGATCACGGACGTGACCGACCGGTTCTATGACGACAGAAACCTCTGCGCGTTTATTTTGACGGTGAGAAAATGCTACCGAAAGAACCCGTACCACAACTTCGAGCACGCGTTCACGTTCACGCATTGCATGTACAACATCCTGAAGCGAAACGTCGACGCGTTCTACCCGATTGAGGTAAGCTTCTTGAGGTCGGCTCGATTGGAGCACATCTCCTTGAATCTCATCGTTTCCTTTTAAGCCCTGAACACGTGTTTTAAGCCCATGCCGCATTGTCTTTCTTGTCCGTAGCACGCAGTGTTTCAAGCCCGTGGCACGCTGTGCCAATTCAGCTAGCCAAAAATGACAGAATAATTTGAAATTATAATTTGACACGGTCACTGATTATCGTTACTCCGTGGATCGCTTTTCCATCTGTGATGGTTCCCATCTAAATACCCACCGTTTGTCGGTCCAAATAATATAATAATGACTTCTGACAATAATCGTTCAAGGAGAACGTACAGCCGTTGGGGCTCCGTTTGTTGGGATTCAGTAAGGCCCCCCCCCCCCCCCCCCCCCCAACATTGATGGCAAGACCGGTTACCGCTGCAGCAGCAGCAGCAGCAGCAGTGTTCGGTGGCAATTTGACGACACTAACGCTGCGGAGAATTTCCAGAACAAATCGCTGATGATCGCGTCGTATTGCCACGACATCGACCACCGAGGCTTCACCAACAACTTCATGCAGACGAGCAACTCTGACCTGATCCAGCTCTACCCCGAGTCTTGCATGGAGAACCACCACTTCCAGACCACCATCCAGATCTTGCAGGTAACGTGCGACACGGACGGAGCGCTCCCCAACATTACTGGCCAGTCCACTAAGATCGTCCCGATTCCCTCCCAATGGCTGGAACATCTTCATGCTTGGTGGTTTGTAAACACCCACAGATCATTCATTCATTTAGTTGTTGACGCAACTATTTATTATTTTTATATAATTATTTTTACTTCCATCCTAAAACTCAAAAATGTTTTTTTGTTTTTTTACATACGGATATTTTTGCAACATTTTATTTTATTTTTACCTCCGATTCTTCAATTACCGCACAATTACCTGGGCCAATTTTTTACGTTTTGCTCAATAAATAGAGCTTAACCCACAAGTCTTGTGTCTCTGAATCTTCGTCGGATTTCTTCTTGGTGTCGTCATTTTCTGACGGTCGCTCTGGGAGGGGACATCGCACGTTTTCATTTAGACTGCAATTTGAATCGAAAATATGGAAACCTCTTTTCATTTGGCTTTAAGAATATTCACCTTCCGCATCGACGAACCCTTCAATGTCACTATCCGGCTTTAAATTTATTTCTTATCATTTTATTATTTTCATTTTTTATTGAATAAAACTGGAAAAAGGTTGTGTTGCGTAAGTATTTGAGGCGCTTTAATTTCTGAGGAGACTCGCCACTTCCTCTTCTAACACTCTGTAAATTTCCAACCAATTTTTTCTTCACCACTTCCCATTCTTCCCCTATTTCTTCTACATCTCGAACCTGGTCAAAAAATCTCTCCCGAGGACAACAATGATGATGAAAGTGAACTACTATCGTCACTCGAAAGATTTATGGAAATCTAATCAAGAAAGAAAGGAAGGCTGGATAGCAGTGAACACCAGCCGGTGCTCGATCCTGGAGAAGGTAACTGCAAAGTCTGCCGTTGTCTGCAGATGACGAAGGTGTACAGCCGGTGCTCGATCCTGGAGAAGGTCGCTGCAAAGTCTGCCGTTGTCTGCAGATGACGAAGGTGTACAGCCGGTGCTCGATCCTGGAGAAGGTCGCTGCAAAGTCTGCCGTTGTCTGCAGATGACGAAGGTGTACAGCCGGTGCTCGATCCTGGAGAAGATCGCTGCAAAGTCTGCCGTTGTCTGCAGATGACGAAGATGTACAGCCGGTGCTCGATCCTGGAGAAGGTCGCTGCAAAGTCTGCCGTTGTCTGCAGATGACGAAGGTGTACAGCCGGTGCTCGATCCTGGAGAAGGTCGCTGCAAAGTTTGCCGTTGTCTGCAGATGACGAAGGTGTACAGCCGGTGCTCGATCCTGGAGAAGGTCGCTGCAAAGTCTGCCGTTGTCTGCAGATGACGAAGGTGTACAGCCGGTGCTCGATCCTGGAGGAGGTCGCTGCAAAGTCTGCCGTTGTCTGCAGATGACGAAGGTGTACAGCCGGTGCTCGATCCTGGAGAAGGTCGCTGCAAAGTCTGCCGTTGTCTGCAGATGACGAAGGTGTACAGCCGGTGCTCGATCCTGGAGGAGGTCGCTGCAAAGTCTGCCGTTGTCTGCAGATGACGAAGGTGTACAGCCGGTGCTCGATCCTGGAGAAGGTCGCTGCAAAGTTTGCCGTTGTCTGCAGATGACGAAGGTGTACAGCCGGTGCTCGATCCTGGAGAAGGTCGCTGCAAAGTCTGCCGTTGTCTGCAGATGACGAAGGTGTACAGCCGGTGCTCGATCCTGGAGAAGGTCGCTGCAAAGTCTGCCGTTGTCTGCAGATGACGAAGGTGTACAGCCGGTGCTCGATCCTGGAGAAGGTCGCTGCAAAGTCTGCCGTTGTCTGCAGATGACGAAGGTGTACAGCCGGTGCTCGATCCTGGAGAAGGTCGCTGCAAAGTCTGCCGTTGTCTGCAGATGACGAAGGTGTACAGCCGGTGCTCGATCCTGGAGAAGGTCGCTGCAAAGTCTGCCGTTGTCTGCAGATGACGAAGGTGTACAGCCGGTGCTCGATCCTGGAGAAGGTCGCTGCAAAGTTTGCCGTTGTCTGCAGATGACGAAGGTGTACAGCCGGTGCTCGATCCTGGAGAAGGTCGCTGCAAAGTCTGCCGTTGTCTGCAGATGACGAAGGTGTACAGCCGGTGCTCGATCCTGGAGAAGGTCGCTGCAAAGTCTGCCGTTGTCTGCAGATGACGAAGGTGTACAGCCGGTGCTCGATCCTGGAGAAGGTCGCTGCAAAGTCTGCCGTTGTCTGCAGATGACGAAGGTGTACAGCCGGTGCTCGATCCTGGAGAAGGTCGCTGCAAAGTCTGCCGTTGTCTGCAGATGACGAAGGTGTACAGCCGGTGCTCGATCCTGGAGAAGGTCGCTGCAAAGTCTGCCGTTGTCTGCAGATGACGAAGGTGTACAGCCGGTGCTCGATCCTGGAGGAGGTCGCTGCAAAGTCTGCCGTTGTCTGCAGATGACGAAGGTGTACAGCCGGTGCTCGATCCTGGAGAAGGTCGCTGCAAAGTCTGCCGTTGTCTGCAGATGACGAAGGTGTACAGCCGGTGCTCGATCCTGGAGAAGATCGCTGCAAAGTCTGCCGTTGTCTGCAGATGACGAAGGTGTACAGCCGGTGCTCGATCCTGGAGAAGGTCGCTGCAAAGTCTGCCGTTGTCTGCAGATGACGAAGGTGTACAGCCGGTGCTCGATCCTGGAGAAGGTCGCTGCAAAGTCTGCCGTTGTCTGCAGATGACGAAGGTGTACAGCCGGTGCTCGATCCTGGAGAAGGTCGCTGCAAAGTCTGCCGTTGTCTGCAGATGACGAAGGTGTACAGCCGGTGCTCGATCCTGGAGAAGGTCGCTGCAAAGTTTGCCGTTGTCTGCAGAGGACGAAGGTGTACATCGGGTGCTCGCACGCGGAGTACCACGACCTCGTGGACGAAATCCACGACGCAATCCTCGCCACGGATCTCGCCTTCTACTTCCGGTACCGGGCGAGGCTGAACAACCTCGTTTTGAACAAAGAGTTGGACTGGAACGTGCAGAACCATCGGTTAGCAGAAAAACACGTTTCTTTTAAGTGGGGATCTCCGTATTCGCTGCTTCGTGTTACTAGTTTCCCACGACCGGGTGTCTGACACACCGTCCCGCGATGTTGCAGTGTGCTCGTGAAGAGCCTCATGATGACCACGTGTGACATGTCCGGACAGTGCAAGCCCTTCCCCATCGCCAGGGGGATCACCGAGTCGCTCTATCGGGAATTTTATCACCAGGTGAACAAACAAACTGTTGAGAGACATATTTGCTACGCTCCCAGATGGTTGAACAACTTTTTTCTGAACGTTAGGGTGACTTGGAAAAAGAGATGGGTCTGACTCCGCTCTCGATGATGGACCGAGACAAGCAGCACACGATCCCCATCGATCAGATGCGTTTCATCGATATCATCGTAGTGCCTTGCGTGGAACTGTTGGCGCAGATCTTCCCCAACACCATGGACCTTTATAAACTTGCTAAGTGAGTCTTACTCTATCTCTCTACCTATCCAATACTGAACGACTCGCTTTACTTTATTTACACATCAAAATTCATACCAAAATAATCATGTACGAAACCGTAAACTAGCGTCTACAAAAGAAATAAAATGGTAATAGCCACATGAAGACACGAATTGAGATTCTCCAGATTTATCCCCTTAGTAAAAGGCAATTATTGCCTGTGTAAAAAGCACAACATAAGTGTTATTGAATTGATCGGTATCGAGTTTTTTCGGCACAGTTAGCTGTTCGTCACAAAACAAAGAAGGTCCAAAAGTGCTGTTATAAATTTTGACAATAAATGATGTGGAACAAAATCAAGAAGAGCAACGGATTGAAACAGTTTTTTTCGCATATTTTTTTCCAGAGATTTGCGTAATAACTGGGAAGGAATATATTTAATGCGTTCAAGGAAGACGTTTGAAAAATGAAAGCGTGATCCGGAAAAATAATGGAAATGGCTGCAATTTTTCGTAAGAGATGAAAGAAATTGGCTTTGGCAAGAGAAGAATATAAAGTTCCCTTCTTAAAGAAAACTCACATATTTTTATATTTCTATGTTTTTTAGAAATCCGAAAATTTGTGCAATTCTGATATTTAAAGAAGAACAGCAATTTAAGACAAGAATATATTTACCTATAATGTGTGCTTGTAGATGCTGGAGGCAGAAATGAATTGCAAATAAACTTTGTTGTAAGGAGAAAAGGGAAAAATGGGAAGATCGAATGAAACTGTTTTTAAATCTGATTTTCGAAACAAGTTTTTTATTTCTTCGTTCATATTTAGAACGGGGAGGGGGGGGGGGGGGGAGGGGGGAACGCGCACACGGCGGGTCATGGAAATCGAAAAACGATGCTACGAAGTTCGCGTTTTTCTTTTTCTGTCTCTGCAGTATTGTTTGCAATGCTTCAAGCTACCATTTCATACATGTTTTAATTTTTTGGCACATTATTTTCAGCAACGTATCTTAAGTGAAGTAATGTGTAGATCATTTTTAGGGCTTTTTTCACGGTATATAATCGGCAAGATGTAATCAAAGAGTGGGGAATTTTTTGATATGTTTTGATAGAACTGTTAGGGTCAAACATATTCCTGGTAGTTGGAAGTTTCCAAGTATTAAACTCCACGAGTTATTTTACGTCAAAGTTTTTAATATTTTTAGTGGAAAAATTTACTCCCCATTTTTTGGGGGGTTTTCGGATGAAACTATTTTTGGCTGCTTTTTACCACATCCAGCACACTTTTGAGAATATTTGATCAAATTTTCAGCTCAAGATACCTCCGAGAAAGCCTACTTCTTTAATTGACGAGATAGAGCTTCTAATCTCTCCGGTTATGAGTCACACTCATTTTACGAGGCTTCGTTGCCAACGATTGCGTTTTAATGCATCCTAATGATCCAGTTTACAAGTGAGCTCGCTGCTCTCCTGAAATTCATCCAAATTAGTCTATTTTTGGCAAAACCGAGATAGTGGTGGGATCTTTAATGTTTTTCATTGGTTCGGTGATGGTTTATAGAGCCGTTGATAGATGTAGTTGATGATTTCTCGGATTTGCTCTGATTTAAGGAAGGCAAGAAATGGTTCACGACTGGGCCAGACAGACGACTGACTGCCAAACCAATACTCTTCCATGACACTCCTGCCACGCGACCTTCCCAAGTCCCACCCAAACAGCTCATATTCCAAAATTTTATTTTCACAGCCCCCCATTGGGCAACCACAAATCAAATTCCCCTGGCTCACGCCGGTCCGATAGAAACTACAGAAAAAAAGACCTACCAACGCGCTCGTTGGCGAAACGTCGGTCAGTGGTCCTTTTCAGGAGCGCCCGACCGCGCTATTACAAACCGTGCCCCGTGGTCGCAATGTTAAATTTCCCCCATTCTGATTGGTGAAGATTTGAGTTGGTACTGACGAAAGGCATCAGGAAATTTTACTTTCACTGTTGGTAGCTCTGTTCCTCTGCGCCGAGCGCAAGGCTGCCAGCTGCGACCTTGATCACCTTGCTCTCAGCTGCTGTCATCTCGCTCGCTGTCAAACACTTCGCGTAATGCGCAGTTGACGCAGTTGCTTAGTAAATGCATTTACTTATTCGAAAATCGCTTTAAAGGTTACTTTTTAATGTGGAATTCAGAGCTGTTATGCGCGTTCGTGCTGTTGACACAATGTGCGCGATCGCCCGCAAATGAAGACGGCTTCAATCAGAATGCATCGTCGATGGTAAGTACTGGGTCAAAATCAATGATTCAATCGATTCTTAACAAGACATACTTTTTATTTATTGTACGCTTGCACTGTGTACAAAACATAATCAAATTGAACAACCATAAAGGTTAGACATGGATAAACACATTTGTATAATACAATGAATATGATGAAACCGTCGCTGTCCTTAGGAGCGCAGAAATTATTTTTTACGATCACATGGCAATTAATTGCACATCAATGACCAGCACCATGGCCCTTGGCATGAGCTACATTGGCATTGATGCTAAGGCTCAGTTTGTGTGACCTCTTCTTTATGTTAGCAGCCACTGCAACTGCGCGTGTTGCTGGTCGGCCAGCTGCTATGCGCCGAGAGCCTCTCGTCACTCCATCCCGCCTTCGTGAAATAGCCGTCGGCTGGACTCGAATCTTTCTTCGCGCCGCTGCGATGAAGCGACACTCTCACTGAGCTTCACAATGGAGGCAATCAGGTTTGACTCAGTTGTGATTTTTGTCAGCGCCCTCGTTAGTTTTCTAATGTGAGGTGCACTGCAAGTTGTCATCAGGTGTTCGATGCGCCTCAGTTCAGACTTCAACTCCAATAGCGATGCCTCCAAGTCTGATTCATCAGACTGCATACACTCTTCAAGTGGGGCTATGCTTGAAAATGTGGCTGGACTGTTTTGTGTTTACAGCGCAAGTGCTTGGCTCATGACCCAAATCTAGGACAGAGTCCATCAAATCCTAAGGAATTTTACATTTATTAGATTTGAGTCAGACCTATCTTCCAAGAAAGCAATAAAAATTATTTTTTAACTTGTATTGAGACTGAAGGTAGATTTAATTCTTTTAAAGTTTGGAAAACCAAGATATTTATTTAATAATGCACCCAATCTCATTAGTTCGTACCTTGAAAAAGTCCGGATGTGGGCATTTCTCTCCAAGAGCTAGCTGTGCAAGTGCAAAGCGCTCTTTAGCGTTGATAGGTGGAAGGTTTGGTAGCATTACTCCATGTTTCTTGTGCAATGCAGCCTGGTGCTTGCAGAAAGAGCCACTGCTGCCAACAGGGCAAGTACAGACACCCACAGCAATGTCAATGGTGTACTCAACGTCCACCTGGGTGGCACTTGGCACTCCGTATGTCGAGTCGCTAATTTGTCTGATTTTTTCCAGGTCTGCATCCTTCATCTTCCGGCACAGCGCTTCGAAACCCAGCAATGGAGCTGCCCGACGTCCATGAGCGAAGTTCAAGAGCCGTCCAACGAAGTATTGGTTCCAGATTGAACCGCAGAATTCAACCAATGCAACTACGTTAAAGGCCTTTGTTCTCTGCAGGACTATGTCCTTAAGGACTATTATACATGCCTCAGCGTAGTTATTTGTATGGTTATTACGAGTGGTTAGTGGTGTTCTGAAGCAAAGGACCCACTGTTCTTTGCGTTTCAAGTTCTTCTGAAATCTATCCACAAACTTTTCGTGGCCATCTAAATTGGCGATGTCTTCAATTGCACTTGCAAGGATCTCTTCGCTGTCTGCGTTTATGGCCTGAAGATGAGCGTAATTTCATGTTCAAACCAAATCAGGAGATATAATGATTTGTACGTAGTATACCTACTTAATTACACTACAAGAGATTAATATTTTAAATTTGGATTGAAATGTATACCTTCTGAAATAATTTCATCAGTGCCTTCCTCTCCTCCTGGGGAAATTTACTTGTTGATGAAATTAGCCAGCGCCATTCTGCCTGGGCCATGTGGAAATGACAGAGAAGTTGGTGCGCATCTGGCCACACCGATTTCAATGCTGCCTTTTCAGCAGCTGAATCGTCTGTCATTACAATGTTTGGGGCCTTGAAAGAAAATAATAGATCCAATGAATTCATATTTGGTGCATACCTTTGTTTAACAATTAATAAGATTGCAGAGAAATTGTATTTAAACTAAAATATTCAAAGCATTACCTTCTCACCACCAAAACACATTGGAAAATGTTCAGCAAGCATGGAAAATGCATCGGTGTATCCAGCCGTTGATTGTGACTCATGGATTATAACCCCGATGGGAACAGCACCTGCCTTTGTGACTGTTAGTAAGGTTGTGACAGTAGCCTGTGTAGAGTCGCAGCTCGAGCTGGAGTCAATGAATATCATCTCTTTGGAACTTGGCAGCATCTGCGCTCTTTTCATTACGTCTGTCACAACCAGTACTGCATAAGGACTGGTCTCTTTCACAAATACAGATACTCCTGAGTAGGTACAGATAAAATAAATACCATTAAAATCTTTTGGTTCTTTCCAGTTATGGTGCATTCACATTTAGTACATTTTTTCAGTGCATGTAAGTTTATAAACTTTTTGTCGTGTGCTCTTGCATCAATGAAGTAGTAAAATTATACATTTTAGTTTATTTAAATACAAATAGGCTTGTTGGTAAAGGTGGTCCTTACCTTGTTTTGCATATGTCTCTATCTTCTCCTTGAGTTTGTCCAGAGGAGCAGTGCTGGACCCAAAGTTATTAATCTTCCACTTGTCATGCAGATGGTACACTGTCCGCTGTGTGGGATTAAGCGAACCATTTGCTAGCGCTTCTGTAGAATCAGGCTGCATCATGAGAAGGTTCTCATGGGCACGGATGGCTTCAGCTGGAGCTAAACCATCGCTGAAGTACCCTTCAAACCTTGCCACAATATCTTTGTTTACGCGCAGAAACTTTAGGGCTCCGATCGACCCCAAAGAATGGTTGTGCCGCATATTAATAGTAATGACTGCACACAAAGGGGACGATTGCTTTACAAAGGGGTCAACGCGTCGAGTATAGGCTGTAAATTTCTTTATGTAAATGTCGATTGAAGCGCTGCAGTCAGTCTTCCGACTACTGCCTGCGGTTTTGTTTCGCGCACTGTGCTGGCACAACCAACTCTTGTGCATTACGTACCTATGCAAAAATAGTGAGTTGGAAATTGATCACGTTACATAGACATAAGGAAATAAAAACTACCCTGCATCAAGAGGTGTAAATCTTACGTTTTTGGTTCTTTCCTGCGGCACTTTTTGACAATCCAATTTGTTTTCGAAATTTCCCCAAATCGTCTAATCCAGTGATTTGCGTCATCTTCCGTCAACAAATTTGCCCTTACAACAGTTTTGTTAGGGTTGGTAACATCAATTTCATTTTTAAACTGTGAAATGCAGGACAAAATATCGCTAAGATTTTCCATAGCGGCGTGAAACGAGGTTATGAAACAAGCACGTGAGCGCGCTTGAATGACAGACTACACGCGGCGGGCTGAACGGCCAATCAGAATGGAGGAAATTTAACATTGCGATCACGGGGCACGGTTTGTAATAGCGCCACCGGGGGATCATAGAAGGCCGAAGAATTCCAATTAACGTTTGCTTCGCTATTTGAGTAGGGCAACAGGGGAAGGTACGACTGGACACGGAACACCTAGGGGCTACCTCTAGCACCCCAGTGCCCGAGATGCGGGTATCCCTGGCGGCCTTGTCCGGCGACCACCATAACCAAAGACATACTGTTGCTTAATCTGTTCACCACAGCACTATGAAACATGGCCGACTGTTCGATGCGCTTCCGCCCACAGCACTATGAAACATGGTCGACTGTTCGATGCGCTTCCGCCGTCGTCGCACGGTGTGAGAGTCGATCAATCCTTGAACAAATCCATCTTGTTCATCTTTGGTTGAGAAACTATGTTGCCTGGCAAGTATGTCTCGTCGGTCTTCCTCACCAATTCGGACGATATGTTGTTTTCTACAGCTGAAAAACACGAGTTTGACAATAAAAATCACAACATTGCATTCCTAACATGAATCAAACATAGAACTTAACCTAAAAGAGAATAACTCGCTTGCACGGAGGTCCGGTAATAATTCCTGGCTCTAAAACACGCTTGTATGTTGTGTGAGGTTCTCCCTTGACTGCTACAAGTCTTAGCCGACATGGTTTACAATCAGCTGTGTTTTTATTCCCTTTTTGCCGCTTGTTAATCACTTTATCTTCTTCGACATCCGCCATCTTTGATAACTAGCACTGGCGGATTCCAGCGCCTTTGAAGCATGTTCGTTTCAAGGCTACATAAACTTTATTCAAGAAAAGGCTCTAGTCCAGGACTAGAGCCTAGTGGCATTACTAATATTTATAAATGAGTACGAAAATAACTGAACAGTAAAAAGTAATAAAGTAAGTAATAAAATTGAATACAAAAAAAAATTGAAAGTGAAATGTCAAAAAAAAAAGTTTCATTATAATATAAACTTAACGAAAGTGATGTGAAGGGCTGCGGTCTCGGAAATCCGTGGTCCTTGGAAATCCGCGTAGTCCGATCATGGTCCGATGTTGATGGCGTTGGTCCAGGGAAGCTTGGAGTCGTCGGCTCGGTCGGCTCGGCAGGGGGGTTTTGCTTGGTCGACTCGATGGGGGGTTTGTATATGGTTTGAAGTACTTGTCACCATAAGATAAAAGTAAATTGAATGAGTGGATTTCTACTCTTATCCGATCGATATCACTTATTTTACTCGCAATTTTGAAACGTTGATTAATAGGTATACGTTCAAATGTGATGACATTTGTAATTTATGTCCTTACTAGTGGCTCCGCCCCTGCGGCCTCCGGCCGCCAACCCCGCCAGGGGGCTCCGCCCCCTGGACCCCCGAAGTTTCTTGGTGGGGGGCTTCGCCCCCCAAACCCCCCCGTCGGGTATTTGGGGGGCTTTGCCCCCCGAATTCCCTCCGGTGCGGCCTCCGGCCGCACACGCCTGCAGGGTGCTTCGCCCCTTGACATGTGTGGAGGGGTGAACGTAATTAGAGTGAAATCATGACAGGAAAATAGTTGGTCACCGTAGTATCATCCGACTACGGGGGTGAACTAACATCAAAATTCAAACCTCATCTAACCGACCTAAAATTTGCAAAAATATAGGTAATATTAATGGAGGTTTTATGAAAAGACTCAGACACGCAGACGTCCGCCATCGATAAATCATAAAAAAATAATTAATTTAGAGCCGTTAAAAAAGATCCCATGTTTACAGAAAGCTGATCAGATATAGTTAAAAACCGTGTTTTTTTATCGCATAGGTGCGTATTTAAGACATCCTATCAGTTTCAGTTCCTCGAGTTGCCTGCTAAATGCAGATTTTTGTAAAGTTTCATGGTATTAGTACACAGAGTTTGATTTGTAGATGGCTTGGGAAGGAATGATAATAATCTATTTGTGAAGTGAAGGCAGGGCACAGATTTACAGAGATATACATAGCACAGGGCTTGTCGTAACAAATTGTGGGTCGGCTGACAAAAAAAAATGAATTGTATAGAAAATTAACGTCTCGGAAGTCAAAATTTAAGGGAAAGGGCCAATTTTGGGCCGGTGTCCGTTGGGCTCGTCTAGCAGTCAAATCAATACATTACAGAGGAAACAATATCGAGATGATGCTAATTTTACCATATGCCCCCCCCCCCCCCCCCCCCCCCCACCCAGCCACTAATCCAACCTTTCCTGACCCTACCCAACATCCCAACCCAATTGTGTTGTATGTTTCATTATACCCTATCTTTTGACCAGGTACCCACCTCGAAGCGTGTTACCTTGAAGGGTAGCCTGGCAAAGTGTCCCCTGGCAAAATGTCCGCCCAGACTTCCACTATCGATTATTGAGGGATTGTGTATATGGATCGCGACAAATGCAAAATTTTGATATTGAAGGATTTTTTTATCAAATGTTTACTGTGTTTGCTGTGTGTTTGCTGCTGATTCAAAATTTTCATAGTTATTTTCGCGAAGCAACGCAAAATTGGTGTTTTAACGCGTGAAGTTGACCAATGTTCGCGAACTTTCGCGACTTGTCCCCGATATTGTTTTACTCGATGTTTATGATCAGTTGCGCAATCACGGGACTTCCCCGAAATGCGGCTGGCTGTAGCGAGCCCCCTCTCTCCACGATGATTTATATGCACTTGGTGGGGCCATGTGTTTTTTGCAGAAAGTAGGAGAGTCGCATGTTTTTGTTTTTGTGAAAAGGTTCCCTCCCCCCCAAAAAGGGCCCAATTTTGGGCTGGCGGATGTAAAATTATAGGTTTGAATTAAAAATGAACACTTTTACACGGGTACAAATTTTCAATTCTATGTGTCCAAATTTGACCGGTGAACCCCCCCAAAAAAGGGCCCATTTTGGCCAGACCGAAGCGAAACCTCAACAGTGAGTTGTATAATGTGTGATCGAGTGCGTTTCTAGAATTTCATAAAGTTAGGAAAATACTGCCAAGTGTAATCGCAAGTTTTTGTTTCTGCTAAATGACCCCCTCAAAAGGGCCCAATTTTGGGCTGGCTGGTTTGAAAATTTCAATTTGAATTGAAAATGGTCGCTGCTACACGGGTATAAATTTTCAATCCTCCAAGTCCAAATTTGGTAGGTGAACCCCCCCAAAAAAGGGCCCATTTTGGTCAAACCGCAGCGAGACCCCCTCGTTGCACCCATTTATGATGTATCGAGTGCGTTTCCAAAATTTCATAAGAATCGGATGGTAACTTTAGGCGTGCATAGACATGTCTGAAAGTGATGAAAACATACTGAACCACAGGGATAATATTAGTATAGGGATTTTGCGGGCAATCACGTAAAATGTGTTTGTTAGAACGACACTTTAAACACTGTCGGTTGATAAGAGATGATTTCGAAATTCGCGAAGGGGCCATTGTAAAATGCTCGGGAGTTGAATAGAGACTGAAAATAAAATCTTGCGCTTCATTTCCTTACTTAAGTTTTTTTTTTGCGTGAAAAATTTTGTAAAAATGGGCGGAAATGCAAGGATATGTAACTTTCGTGGAGAATATTTATGAATGTTTGGGCGGTAAAAATGTCAATGTTCTCGGGTCAAAGAGATGCGATTTGTTGTTTCTAAAATTTGGAAACGCATGTATTTACAAAATGCGGACTGTAGATGGTTGAGGGGTATTGAAATTATGAACTCTTAAGAGTTCCGGGGGGTTGTGGTTAGCGGCTAAGTTTGGGTACAGTCATGTATTTGGGGGGTTGTTTGGAAGTGTATCAACAACAGTTTCCGGTGGCGTGTCCAATAGCCGATACACGCGACGCGTTATCAACGCGCGAGTTGAACGCGTCGCGTTGAAAAATGCCGCTTTGGCCGTTCACACGAGAAGGCACCGCCACGCGTTGCGAGCTCGTCCGTTTCCGGTTGCCACGGACAACTTGTTTACCAAATTCAAACTTTCAAACGTCAGGCAATACGAATTTCAATCAAAATGAGCGTTGCTTTAGGAAGAGGGATTTTGATACTCATTTTATTAAGAAGGGCAAGGAAAAGAAGACTAGCACAAAATAAACCTAAGAAAACATTGAACAGGACAGTTTGGGTTAAAGATTGGATTCTTAAGTTCGGTGAATCCTGCCAGTACGAAACAATATACAGGAAGTCTGACCCAAATATGTTCCGTCGTTGCCTCCGGATGGACACAGTTGCATTTGAATTCTTACTGGAAAAGGTCACTCCTCTAATAAAAAGAGTTGACACAAACATGAGAAAGTGCATGTCCCGGCAGGAAAACGCCTTGCTATAACGCTACGTTTCCTTGCAACTGGTGAGACATCGATGGTATTAATTTAATATAGCTTTGCTGCTTGGGCTTAAATGTATTATCTTTTAGTCTCAGTTAATTATATCTTGGTAAAAAATATCTTTTCCTTGTCTCAGGGGAAACGTATTTGTCACTGAGTGTTGCATTTGGTTATTCTGATTGGTTAATATCTCACGCTTTGGGATCCAGCCCGTTCATTGGTTAAGACCCACGAGTTGAACTCGTTTGAATAGAGCCCGGGTCTATTCGACAAACGCGTTGTCAACGCGACGAGCTGGGCATTCACACGACGCTTTTCAACACGACGCGTTCAACTCGCGCGTTGATAACGCGTCGTGTGTATCGGCTATTACAGTGGTGACCCCGAGGTGCCTGCTAACGCGGCAGGACGCTGAACATTCGATTTTCTGGTAAGAAATCCGATCTTTTCCGCCAATTTCCGGACCCTCGACGATGACCTCAACTGCAGCTCCAATCCTCGGCTCAGTTGACGAGGTGAGTGTCAAGGTGCCAACATTTTGGGCCGAAGATCCGGTGTTGTGGTTTGCACAAATCGAAAACCAATTCGATCTAGCGGGAGTCACGCAAGATTCCACTAGATTTTTCTACGTGGCAAGCGCTCTCGAACAACGAAGCCCGGCTCAAACGACTTTTTCAACACGAAGAGTTGGGCGATCGTAAACCATCGGAGTTTTTGTTGCGATTACGCATTCTGGCTGAAGATGATGACCAGAGTTCTTTGGACACTGTGGCTTGGACGTTTACCTGCCAGAATGCACGACGTTCTCGCTGCTTCGCCGCCGGACGACCTCGACGCCCTTGCATCTATCGCTGATAGATTTCCCGAAGAACTCATCAAGCCCGGACGACGCCGAGGACGCCACGTTCCTCCGTCGTTTCGTCGGGCTGCGTCCGTCGCATCGCTACCAAAGAGGTAGATGCGGCACGGACCTTCAACATTCTTTCATCGTCTCTCATCAAGCCCGGACGACGCCGAGGACGCCACGATCCTCCGTCGTTTCGTCGGGCTGCGTCCGTCGCATCGCTACCAACGAGGTAGATGCGGCACGGACCTTCAACATTATTTCATCGTCTCTCATCAAGCCCGGACGACGCCGAGGACGCCACGATCCTCCGTCGTTTCGTCGGGCTGCGTCCGTCGCATCGCTACCACCAGGGATCTCGCGACATGTTCTCACGTTTTCGTGCGACATGACGCTGTTTGAACTCCTCTTCAACAACCGTACGACGGGCCTTACGATGTTTTCGAACGAAACGAAAAGCACTTCGCGATTCAACGCTCCTGGAAGAAGGTTGTGGAATCCGTCGACCGCTTGGAGCCTGCCTTCATCCTCACTGACGACCCGTGCGCCTAGTCGTCTCCGGAATTCGTTCGTGCCACTCACTGAAAAGAAAGGTACTGTGGCGACCCTGACATCGGACATCTCGATGGCAGTGAGACGAACAATGCCAAGGTAGAAAAGCAACCGCTCTTCTGGCAATTTTTTCTGGACTTTCGTCGAATCAAGTTCGCTTCATTGAATTCATTTATGTAAACATGTATAAATAAATAATCTTATTATGCGAACACAACACTTCTTACAGTAGTATTGTAAGACTTTATTTGGGCCTCAGTCATGTCAACAGCCATACGTTGTTGAAAACACCGGTTCTCGTCTGATCACCGAAGTTAAGCGAAAATGGGCGTTGTTAGTACTTGGATGGGTGACCACTTGGGAACACGGCGTGCCGTTGACACAATGTTTTTGCACTCCTTTTATTTCTTACATATCAAAAAAATTGCTCTAAATGTTTAACCATGCAATGATGCAAGGTTGGTAGTATTGTAAGACTTTATTTGGGCCTCAGTTATGTCAACAGCCATACCTTGTTGAAAACACCGGTTCTCGTCTGATCACCGAAGTTAAGCGACAATGGGCGTTGTTAGTACTTGGATGGGTGACCACTTGGGAACACGGCGTGCCGTTGACAAAATGTTTTTGCACTCCTTTTATTTCTACACAACTAAAAAAAAAATTGCCTTAAATATTTAACCATATTTGGTTGGGTGTATTGTAAGACTTTATTTAGACCTCAGCCATGTCAACAGCCATACCTTGTTGAAAACACCGGTTCTCGTCTGATCACCGAAGTTAAGCGACAATGGGCGTTGTTAGTACTTGGATGGGTGACCACTTGGGAACACGGCGTGCCGTTGACAAAATGTTTTTGCACTCCTTTTATTTCTACACAACTAAAAAAAAATTGCCTTAAATATTTAACCATATTTGGTTGGGTGTATTGTAAGACTTTATTTAGACCTCAGCCATGTCAACAGCCATACCTTGTTGAAAACACCGGTTCTCGTCTGGGCCCGGATCCACAAAGGGGGGTTAGCAGTTTGCCCCGGGGTTAAAGTAGATAACCCCTTATTTTTGCTCTAATCCGTATCCACAAAGCAGGGGGTAGCTATTTCTGGGGTTAAGTTACCCCCAAAGGCTACCCCAACTCCATGAGCAGGGTTAAATCAACTTACCCCGATTTTTTAAGCAAGATGGCGAATTCTGGCTCACCATATCAAATGTTTGTTAATTATTTTTAACTGTTTCCTTGCTTTATTCCGATTAGAATTATAAATAAAGTGAGAGTTATGTTTGTCTAGATATAAAAATACAAACAGTTTCACAGTCAATGACGTTTTTGAATTGAGCGGCCTTTGAAAAGTGGGCGAGTCCGGCTGCAGCTGTTGTAAGCACATGTCAGTTCGAACTTCAACTTGGCTAGATTAGGTTATAAACAGTCAAAATGTTTGGAGCTGGTGCCGCATACATTCACATTAACAATATTAATAATTACAAAGTAGTTGTTCAACCCGAAAGAGTTTTCAGAGATAGATTAGACGTCCTGCAATATCTGATAATTATCTCATGAGGTATCATCGCTTTCCACGGGTAACTATCCTAGAACTTTGTTCCGTTCTTCAGCCCGATCTGGAAAGTGTCACCGCAAGATCACACGCCATTCCTGTCATCACTCAAGTTCTCGTTTCATTAAGATTTCTTGAATCTGGAACTTACAAAATGTGCTAGGGAACGTTGGTGGCATGAGCCTGTCAAGTTTCAGTCGGATTTTTAAAACTGTTTGTGAACCACGCACCCCACAGTACATCACGTATCCTTTGGATAATGCTGCGGCTGTGGCTGAGATAAAGGCTGGAAAGATGCTGATACAGAGCTAACATTATTTAATAAATTACATTGCACATTCCACCTTCAACTTTATGTACATATCTTCCTAGCTATACCTAGGTACGTAGGTAGGTAATGAAAATGAAAGTTGTTGGTACTCTCTGTCATTTCGCTCAGTTGCCTGACACAGTATGCATGCCTTAAAGTGTTTTGGTAATGCATGATGCAGTAGAGAATTAAGTTTGTTCTCTAAAAGTTTTTCCTTCTTTCAAATGTCAAAGTAATTTCAAATGTCAAATTGACAGCAATGCACTCACAAATCACAATTTATGACAAACAGTTGCCAAAACATGTGGGGAATATTTGTATCTGGATTCTCATTGGTTGAAAATACTACTAATTTATGACGTCATCGATGACGTACCTATTTACCTCCCCTCCAATAGACCACTCTCGTGTTACCGCCCCCCTGACGTCACGATCCAAGATGGCCTCTGTTTGTGGGAAACAGTTTGTGGAGTCAACCTGTTCTGTTGTGTTTCGTGAGGGTTCTGTATCGACAAGCGTGTTTTATTATGGTGCAATACTGTATTGTTTTTGGATGAAAAAACGATGCGAAATCCCAAATGTGTCCTTCCACACCTTTCCGAAGAGTCCAACCAAGAGGAAGATTAGGATTAGCAAAATAAGACGAGGGAAAACAAACAAACCTGTCTCCTACACCATGCGGGTTTGTTCTTTCCACTTCCTTGGAGAGGGTTTTCGATCTGAATTGGAATATTTGCCTAACATCCCTAGTTTAATCCCTATTAGGAATTTTATAGGGATTTTAGGGATAAACATAGGGATTTTAATCCCTATTTTGGTAGCTTTCAACTTTTCGTGTCCGACTGGCTGCTATCTTTCCCAAGAGTTTTTTTCTGGATTTTTCATGTTTTCAGCGATTCAACCATATTTACGCGCGATTTCGGACCCTTCTGTTAGGAGAATAATGTGAAGGATTTCATGACACGTTGTATAGGCTACATTTCGTGGCAATCCGTCAAGTTTTTCAAGGTGAAGTTGCAAAGAAATTGCGATTTTCACCATGTCTTGCCATTCAAATTTCAACAATCAACAATATTCTACTCTGATTTCCAGTTTTTTTTTCACTGGGGCTGTTCCAGGGTTGATTTCCCGCCATAAATACGTTGCGCCGTGATTTTCCCTTGTGGGCATCCTGTTTTTTTTTTTTTTGATAAAAAAACCACAAAATTTTGCCCATTTAGCCCTATGGGCATATATTTTTCCTTATGGGCACATTTTATGCCCTATGGGCATAGGGGTTTGCCCTATGGGCATTGGGGTTTACCTTATGTGCATAGGGGTTTGCCCTGGGCATTGGGGTTTACCTTATGGGCATAGAGGTTTGCCCTGGGCATCGGGTTTTGCCTTATGTGCATAGTGTTTTGCCTTATGGGCATATAGGTTTGCCTAATGGGCAAATAGGTTTGCCTAATGGGCAAATAGGTTTGCCTTATGGGCAAATAGGTTTGCCTTATGGGCATATGGTTCGCCTTATGGGAAAAGTGTTTGCCTTATGGCAAAAAATAATTTTATTTTTAATTGATTTCTTTACTCCATTAAACTAATTTTTTGAAATTTGCAGATCGACACACGGATAATTCGGTGGATTCTTGCCAAGAATCCACCATCCCCAAAATAACATGAAATCTCTCTCCATCTTCCCTGCCATTATTTAATGAATTTTATACATAATTTAATGGAAAAAAATATTAAAACTCAAATTTTAAGGCGTAAGCACAGAGTGTCGTAGGCACGGGCTCCGCTGCAATTGGTATACCCTACAGCAACAAAATTTGAAAGTGCTTTTCAGTGCTTTAATCAGCAATGCACATGCTGTGATGCCCACTTCTTCTGACGTCTATATCTCTTTCAGATAACCACTGATATTCATATTCTACTCTTCCCTCCATAGGTGCTGGGGTTAAGCTTCTCATAAATATTTGTTCCATTCGTTTTGGTTACAAGGATAACATTTTTTAAAGATTTTCCCCATGATTGCGATCCATCTCCAAACACAGTCTCCATGACAACCCTACTGTTCAATTCCCACAAACACTAGCGTTCCTGTTGAGGAAATAAGAAACTAACACAGGCTCCTCCCATGAAGAGTGGTCTATTACCCCAAGTGAAATTTCCTTCTGTGGATACGAAAATTCGGGGCAAAAATTTTAGGGGTAAAGTTGGGGCTAACTTTACCCCTTTTTTTCTTAACCCCATATATTTAAACCCACCTTTGTGGATCCGGGCCCTGGTCATGGCTCTTAAATCCCGTCATGTCTATTGGAAAGCATAGCAAGCTTCTCTATTGCTTCAGCTAGCCGCTGATTAATTGCTATCTGCCTCTCTCCTTGAGCCAGCAGCGCTGCCATAGCATCATTGCTGTTAAAAAAATAAGTCAAATTATAATTAATTTCCTAAATTGAAGTAGGTAGACTGAGTAGGTGAACCTAGTTCTAGTAGAGTTCTACTGTAACATTTGTTTAGAATTTGTACATTCCAAGTCATAAAATTGTGCCTTTATGTGGATTTTCCTGTTGCAGTGCAGATCATCATTATTTTTATTATATTATTAAATATTGTGCTTGTTTGCTGAACGTACATACATACAACATACAACAACATACATACAACGTACACACCCACTCATGATTGTCTGTGTGTGCACATCTTTAGTCAGCAGTGCCAGGTTTAGCCATGTTTCAGGATGCTGCGGCAGCCCATCAGCTTGTTCTTCAGCTTCAGCTTCAGCTTCTATTTCTGCAGGTACCTTATCGAGAATATTGTTGTCCGCTAGAATACAACGGATATTATCTATTTTTGTTGTTTGAATAAAACTTATCAAATGAAAATAAATCAACTACCTACTGCAAGTCACGGTGAATATTAATAGCTTGAAGTGCCGCTCTCTGCTCCACCAATTTCCAATCCACCGCCTGGGATCCCTGTAATTGACGCCTCTCCAATAATAGAGGCAGTCAGATCGTCTAGGCTGTTAAAATCTTCCGGGGCCGGTCCACCTCCAGTATGGGCTATTTCTTTACGGTGCTGGACAGCTAAAAAATGTATATTTTATATAATCTACAATCTCCCGACAACGCAAATGTGGTAATTTCGAAAGTTAATTGCTTACCTTTAGCCTTTGAATTCTTTTTTTGATCCTTCCATTTATTCTTTATTTCTTCTTTGGTGCGCACAGTTACTCCAACTGCATTCACAGCTTCAGTTATTTGTTTCCAAATATTATCCTTGAAATTTTTTGTGATAACAGCCCCAAATTTAGAATTTAAAATTATAGCATGTTTTGCATAATGTCTAACCAATGTTTCTATTTCATCTGAGGAAAACTTAGGTTTCCTTTTCTTTCTTTCAATGAAATTGTTATCCATTTAATTTATTTTATCTATTATAGGATGAGATGAAAGCAAAAAGGCACGGAATTGAACTGAGTAAATTGAATTTATTGACCACAATTTCAATTGTTTCACAGTTATAGTTTGATGTGTAGCCGCGAAATCGTGTTTGAAAATTTTGCGCGCGATTTTCATTGGTTGAAATTATTATATTTTGTGAGGTCATCGATGACTTCACTGTCTACCTCCCCTCCATTTACCCCGAGTGAAAATGTTTGTTGTGGATACGAAAAATTGGGTTTAAAATTTTCGGGGGTTAAAGTTGGTGTTAACTAAGCTCCTTTTTCTTAACCCTTTTTTTTAAGCTCTGCTTTGTGGATTTGGGCCCAGATGTTTTAACTACATGTGTACATGGGCATTTTACCAGGCGAAGAAATGAGCTGAAATGTAGGAATTTTAAAACGACAGCCTATTTTAAAGGGCCATTGCGCATGTGCGTATTAATTTTTAACAAACTACCAAAGAATGTTTCTTCAGCCAAGACATACATTAGTTTTGAAACAAATCCAGACAATTTTTTACATGGCCACAATTTTTATTCTGTGACTGAATTTTTGTTATGATTTTACCAAGATTTTGTATTGTAATCTTTTACTATTGTAATCTTTTGACGTGTTATAAACATCATTGTTCAACAGTCTGACTGGAAAAATGAATGTACAAATGACGAGAAAAAATAAAATAAAATAAAATAAAATAAATATAGGAAATACAGCCATGAGAGCAAATGATATGAAGTATCTATCAATTCGTCTATCAAATCGTCTATCGGCCGGCAATATCGCTACGAGGCTAAGTCCAACAAGTCCAGGCATCGGAGAATTGACGGATTGCTGCTTGTGCTTGCAGCGAACGTGACGCTGCTGGTGATATTCGAAAAGTCGCTGTCGCAGATGAACACCCTGTCGCGGGATGCGCTGTAGCGACGGGGGCAGCCACGTGCTGTCAAAGCAGCGCCGCGTTACAAGTGCCGAAATGCAACGCTGGGGGCTGAAGGCAGTCAGCGTAACGAAGCTGCTAAAAGCCCTTCCAATTATTTATCAAACTCAAACAAAAATCACTTATTTTCCTCAGATTATCAGAAGCTATATTATATCTATCAAAGTCAGATTTATTTCATTCTTAATTGTAAATCAGAATTTGTGAGTACTAACTATACAAGGTATTTGAGGTTGTATCATTTTAGTTATTTCAGTTCTTAGCGGTATCCCAGTAATTTTAAATTACTCTCTGCTAAATAGGAGGAAAATAGCAAAGGAACTAGGAAGGTTTCACTACAAATAAAATTTTAAGCATAATTAACAATAACAACATTTTTATTTACATAATGCTACATTCTCAGCGAGGTTGGTCTTGCTTTACAAGTATTGGCATTCTTCTTGCTTGGTCGGTACTTGGAAGCCTTGCGACAAGCTGCTTCCGTCGAAGGTGCAAAGGCATGGGTTGGTGCTGGGGCTCGCTGGGACACTGGAAAAACAAACAAAAAACGTTTTAGTCAGCATAACATACAACTTTAATATCAGCAAGGTGCTGACCAAGAACTCTCATCAGCAGGTAGTTATTAATTGCAGTTATATTTGTCCGTCTACTTGAGAATCATGCAAGCTCTGCTTTTCTGCAAATGTTAGTGGTACAGCATTTAAATTTGATGTGCACAGAGAAGCACTTGAAGGCAAACTACTAAAATAAAACCTTAGCAACACTGTTGTGTATGAAACATTCCTAGGTTATGTAGATAATTCCATGTCCAGGTACTCACCATTCTTAATCCGACGAGCATCTAATCCGGACCGGGCAGAGAATTCGTAACTCTGTCGAGGAACGGACACCTGCGGGGCTTGCGCGGACCTGTTGAACACCTCGCGGTGAGGGGAAATGGGCATCGGGCTGGCAGCAACCTCGGGTGAAGGTGCCGGCTGGACTGGATCAGCAAGTTGTACGGGGCGAGCGGGTGCAGGGACTGAAACAGAAAGAACATTACAGGTCAGTCAGGTCATCAAGTAGGCAAAATTTACCAAGCCATAACACCAGGGGGCCAATTCACGTACATTTCGCTATACCCCACTTTACCCGAGCTAAGTTAGTCCGACCTTAGCTCCTAGGTATAACTCTATACCCTGGACAATTCACGTAGCAGGACTAACGCGGGTACAAGTTATAACCAGCTGGTAAGTGTGAACTAGGCACCACCATTGTCACAGCCATTAACCAACCAATCAGAATCGACCTGTCAAAGAAATGGGGGGCTTTAATTCAAATTCTGGTCACTGCCTACTCGCAAATTGTATGTTCAGAAAAATTATTATCAAATTGTACGAAATGTCAGAAGAAACTAAAAATCTATAAAAATGGACCGCAGCCCCAATTTTACCGATGCTGAGCATCAAGTGCTTGCAGCTGAAGTGGCAAAGAGAAGCGTTATCATTAATGGTGAGCTATCAGTCACCTTAACCAATGTTTAAGCGAACGAGCTGTCAACAACATTGGTAAATCTGCTCAAATCCAAAATGGCTGACAGTATAAACTAGACTTATACCCGCCTGTACCCGCCTCGGAGGTGGTATAAGTTTAGCTCTGGGTATAGAGAGGTACAAACGTTCGTGAATTGTCCTTATACCTTGTACCCTCCTATACCCCCTTAGCTCTCGCTGTACCCTGTTCGTGAATTGGCCCCCAGGTGTTCTATGTAAAGCTTTTCCTTAAGAATATGATTGTTAAATTGTATTTTTTTTTGTTTGCATCTTAGAAAAGGCCGCTGTAATTCTGGCAGTGGGGTAGTGAAAAGTAGAAAATTCACAGATATATCTGTGTATTCAATAGTTGTTTTCAAGATATTTTTGAAAATTAATACCAAATCCTTAAATGAAATTCAAGTGCAATATCCAGGATGCAGTATTTATTTGTAACCATGTTTCGAGTAGCTACGTAGAAGCAATTACCTGCATCTGCTGTTCCGTGGGCCACTTTGTTGAGGTTCTTCCTTGCGAAGGTCCTCCTGACAGCAGCTCCTTCTGGTCGGGCTCTCTGCGGTTGCGCAGGCGCATTTCCGTAGAACAGGTTCATGCGAGCCTCCTCCTGCCGAAGGAGTTCTTCTCGCACAGTCTTCCTGAGCGCACGGTCCGAACGGACCAGGCGGCACCATCTCCTGCTCACCAGGATGGCAGACACCAATGCTTGGGGGTCAAGCAGCCTGGAGCGAGAAAGATAGAAATTAGCACATCGTTCTATAAATATGGAACTATAAGGAAATAAATTCTGTTTCTGGTGGACTGGATAAAATCTCATGGGACTAAACATTCCACCAGAGCTAGTGTTTGAACTAAAACACTAAAATATCTTTGGAGATATTGTAAACTTAAGTTCCAAATGAAATCAAATGTATACACAAGAGCAAGTGACACTCCATCAGTTTCCAGAGTACAGATTTTTTTAGGCAATTTATCAACCTACTACATGACCTTCTAAAAGTAGGCCTAATTCTTATAACTAAGTTTGTAATTTGATTTAATTATTGATTCTTTACAAGCCTAGAAAGAAATTCTAAAGCAGTCAGAATAGTAATCCAGCAAAGTTAATGAACAAGACGCTGATTATGTATTGCAAAAATTATAAATGCAAATGAAGTAAAATAGCTGGTAGCTTGATTCTATATCGAATCAGAAAGTGGTGAATAACTGCCTAGCTTAATCCTAGTTTATTCAAGGATATGTCCGGGCTTTAAATATCCACGTGATGTTTTACAAGAGTTGGTTAAAAAAGGGGATTTAAATTTTTTTTGAACATACCTTAGAATGATGAATGCCATTTCAGGCGGCAGATTAAAGATGATATCCAGCGAGTCTTCCGACCTCTCTCCTTTCCAGCAGTTGCACAGCAGGGAGTAGAACTGATCCATTGCAAAACAAAGTCTCAGAAAACACTTGGCGAAATTGCGGTACTGACTCGACGAACGACGCGGATACTCGAACAAGTCAAACAAGGCAATGAACCGCCCGCACGGCGACCACCCCTATTTATACTATCGGGCGGCGGGCGCGGAGGGGAGCGAAGAGGGAAGGGTTGCAGCCAATCACGGGCCGGTATCTCACAACCCCTTCTGTTCGGCGGGGAGGGGTAGGGAGGAATTCACTTGCTGTGTAGTTGAAAACAATAATTTGTTTATTTTTCATAAATGTACGATATTAGGTGTATTGCCTCAAATACCTACCAACTCAGATAATAACTGATAACTGATAACTTATAATAACTGATTTACCCAACTAAAGCTAGGATCCAATCTTTGAACTTTCCTGTTTACACCTTCAAATGCTGGGCCCTACGAGCAATTATTTGTAATAAATTTGGCCCTACAATCAGTTGTTAACTGCGGGTGATGAAATACATTTATAATGGTGCATTATTTATTACTCTGGACTTAATTTACACTCAACACTTTTCAAAAATCCTCTGTGAATCAAGAATCTTCGCAAGCCATGCGGATCAATGTTCAAGAAAGCCTGTTCTGTGGCTCAAAACGAACGAAATTTAATTGGAAATTATTAGATGAGTATGCAGTTTCACAGAGTTGTACAACAAGTAATATAAAATCCTTTAAATTAGTTCCTTTAGTTCCTTAGGTTCCTTAGGTTCATTAGGTTCCTTAGAATGCAACACGTGGTCTGGCCCACAGATCCACGCCATGCATAACAGCAAGTATGGCTTGCAAAGATTCCCGTTTCCTGAAGGATTTTGGTATGGTGTATATTTGATCATTTTGATGAAAGTAAGATCTTGGTACATGAATTATTGAATAACCCTCTGTTCACAGCAAAACTTACAAATCTTACAAAAACTTACAAACTTACCTGCACTTTAATTTGTGGGTACGCCTAGCCACCCCTTCTAGAACCCACATGTTTCATACAAGCTTCTCCAATCTTATCATTGCTAAAAAGAGATTGCTTGCATCCACACAAGCATTATTCAAGAAAGCATTGCTGCTGATTATTTGAATAACATTTCGCCCATGTTTTCCCATCCCAAAGCAATTTCAGAGGCTTGAATGTAGGCCTGTTTCACCCTCAGACCACGTGGTTGGTACAAAGTAAAAGAAACTAAAGTTATTGTGTCGTTGAAACAAATTAATCCATATTATTTTCCAATAACGCCATGAAAAGCTCTGTGAATGTCAAGCAATATCTTTCTTTTACAGGCAAAAGCACAGTGTTTTTGTAACATTGATTTCTAGAATGCATCAGCTGCAGCCGTTGAAACAATAAACACAACAACAGGGAAAGGCGAGTGAAAACTAAGACGAGTTTAATTCTCTAATAATGGCATGATAAAGGTTGAATTCCTTCAGAGGATTCTATGTTAATGTTCCCAATTAAAGGGGAGCTAATTTGTGCTGAAATGGCACCTATCCATGCTGTACCTAGAACACTTGGCCACAATGATTTTAGTTTTGCTAAATATTCCATCTCCTTTATTCGAAATTGATTAAAGTTAAAGGCTTGGTTCGTTGAATCAATGAATTACTCCCTGATCACAAGACATAGCTGATAACAGCAAAACTAAAAAATCCATGCACTTTAATTTGTGGGTAGGCCTAGAATCCACCGTAGGAACGTACATACAGGTTTTAACCCATATTATCAATGCTTTAAAGTTTAAAGACAAGAAATTCGCTCCCCTGTTTACCAAACAAGCTGCACAATGCGGATAAGCAGTGCATTTGAGACTTTGAATAACACGTTTCTTGCTTTTTATTCCCAGCCATATGAAATTACATCGGATCACTGGTACAGAAAGCCGGTGCATTTGACTCACAAGGAAATAAATTGTTTTGGGAATTACTTGACGAGTGTGCACAATCACAGATCTTTGAAATTCGTAACGTATAACATCCGTGACCTGAACTTTGTACAAACAAAGACAAGAATTTTAGGTTCCTTACATTGCAACACGTGGTCGTCCCCACAGAAACAGGCCTCCATTATACAGCCTATTAAATTTCATTTGGTTGGGAATTTAAAGCAATCACAGAGTTATTTAAAGCACAAAAGCACTGCTAACTTGCATAATGCTTGTTTGAATGCAAGCAAACAAGTATTTTCTCTTTTAAACATTGATAACAAGGTGTTAAGCCTATGGGGAATTTTCTACAAGGGATGCTTGGCCTACCCACAAAATAACGTGCATGACTTTAAGTTTTGCTGCTATCGGCGATGTTTGATGTGATCAGGGGGTCATTCAACGATTGGAGCAATCAAGCTTTTCACTTTAATCATTTCGTATAAAGGAGATGGAATATTTAGCAAATTTTAACAGTGTAGGCTGGACCATGTGATCTAGGTACCTACACCAGGTCACCTTTAATTAGGAACACCAATATAGAATTGCAACATTGGAATGAGGAATTCAAATCGCGATCAATGACAATGAGTAATTGGAGAATTGAACTCATGGTCGAATTAAATTATTGATGAGCGTAACGAGCGTAGCGAGTGAAGCGAAATCTTCAATTACACTTTACTGCTACAAAAATCCGGAATGTTTTTTTTTTATTTTTTTGTTTGTCTTTTTTTGTTTGTTTGTTTTTTTTTTTTGTGTTTGTTCGCACGATTCCGGCCAAACGCCAAAACGGATTTTGATGAAAATTTCGGTGAACCTTCGTTTTCTCTGAACTTAGATCTGCCACGTTTTTGAAGCAATTCGGACGAGTAAATTTTATGTTATTAAGTTTTTACGAAATTTTTCAGTTTTTCCAAAACACGTTTTCCACTCTAGAGGCCAAGGATTTCCATATAATTTGACGAAACTTTCCAGATATGTTGGCCCCTACGATTTAATGTTTGTGTACAAATTTAATTGTTGTATGTTTAGCTCTTTTCTTGGAAATGGCGCTTTTATGACGCTTTTTTAGCGATTTTGCAGGTTTTTGCAACTAAATCAACTTTATCTTCAACCGATTTTGACAAAATTTACTGTGTGCATTATAAATCGTAAAAAGAAGATACTGTGTTAATTTCAAGCAAATCAAGTGAGTAGTTTTTCTTTAAATCGATTTTTAAGTTTTGAAATATTCAATGTCATTGAGAAAGCTGCTAAATTAATGCCGAACATTTTAAATTGATCATAAAAGCCTCTAGGCTATGCGCACACGCAATATAATCGCGTTGTGGGTGAACGTAAGTATTACGCTCATCCACAACACGATTATATGAGTGTTCGCATAGCCTAGTTTATGAAACCTTGTTCCGTGTGCCTTTAGTAGCTTAGCACAGTCTGAGTGTTTCAGTGGCTGCTGAAGCCCGTGCGACCTACACTGTCATCTGGATGAAACTCAAAGCTATACAGAAATACTGTGCTTCTGTGAAATTACTTTATGAGCTTTGCTAGACATTCTAGGAACTTAATATCCACAAGCTTTGCATTTACAACGACACGAATTTTAGGTTTCTTACAATGCAACACGTGGTCGTCCCCACAGAAACGGGTCTACATTACGTGGCGTGTGAAACTTAATTTGGTTCCGAATAGAAAGCAAGAAACGTTTTCTTCACTGTCTGTTACGCTTGCTTGTATCCAATGGAGCAGACTTCTTCTCGTTGCCAGCAATGAAAGGATGGTGAAAAACATGAAGGTAGATAAGGGATCTAGGCCTAACCACTAAGTAAAGTTCATGGATTTGTAAACTTTGTTGTGATCAGCAGGTGTTCCAACAAGAATACCAACCAAACCTTTCAATTTCATCAATATCGGATAAATTATAGGTCGAATAATTAGTTATAGTACTTAAACTTTGTAGAAACCATAACTTGATAAGGTACTAGAGGTACTACTAGGCTAGTCGCCATTTCTACTCAAAGTCTAGCTCCCCTTTTATTTGGAGCATGAACATCGTATCAACTTAACTCAAATACATTTTATAACTAGTGGCTCCGCCCCTGCGGCCTCCGGCCGCCAACCCCGCCAAGGGGCTCCGCCCCCTGGACCCCTGAAGTTTGTTGTTGGGGGGCTTCCGGTGCGGCCTTCGGCCGCACACTGCTGGCGGGGCTTCGCCCCTTGACATGTGTGGAGGGGTGAACGTTATTAGAGTGAAATCATGACAGGAAAATGGTTGGTCACCGAGTATCATCCGACTACGGGGGTGAACTAACATCAAAATTCAAACCTCATCTAACCGACCTAAAATTTGCAAAAATATAGGTATTATTAATGGAGGTTTTTTGAAAAGACTCAGACACGCAGACGTCCGCCATCGATAAATCATACCAAATAATTAATTTAGAGCCGTTAAAAAAGATCCATGTTTACAGAAAGCTGATCAGATATAGTTAAAAACCGTGTTTTTTTTTATCTCATAGGTGCGTATTTAAGGTGGATCCGTACTGTTTCCGTACTTTTTTTCTATTGTTTTTGTTTTGGTAAAATTTTACTTATATGTGGTCATATGCCGGAAGGAAATCTGAAAAAAAATATTTTAAAAATATTTTGCTGGAAATTTTCCGGAAAATTAAAAAATTAGTATGGAAAATTACGCTTGCTGACCTGTCTCTTGTCCCGCTAGGGGGGAGTATCAGTCGTCCGATCGAAATGAAATGAATATTTATGGAATGTCCAAACTTCAGGGACACTTAATTCAATTCGCGCTGACATTCTCTAAATTTTGTCAATGGTTAAAATTTGACGTAAATTTGCCAATTTTTTTGCTTTGTTTCAAAATTTGTTACTGAAAAAGTATGCAGTTCTAAACTTTCATCTTCCTTTATTGGCAAGCTGCAAGTGTCTTGATCGAAAAAAAAAATAGTCGAGAATTATATCACCAATATTTAGACCTAATTGAGGGAAGGAGTGGTGGCATGTTTACCAAACAAATTTTCACATTTTCCGGAAAATTTCCAGTAAAATATTTTTTAAAATATTTTTTGAGTGTTTCTTTCCGGCATAGACCACATCTGAGTAAAATTTTACCAAAACAAAAACAATAAATTTCTGTACGGATCCACCTTAAGACATCCTATCGGTTTTAGTTCCTCGAGTTGCCTGCTAAATGCAGATTTTTGTAAAGTTTCGTGGTCATTAGTAGTACACAGATAAGTTTGATTTGTAGATGGCTTGGGAAGGAATGATAGTAATCTGTTTGTGAAGTGAAGGCAGGACACAGATTTACAGAGATATACATAGCACAGGGCTTGTCTTAACAATTGTGGGTCGGCTGACTAAAAAAAAAAAAATTGTATAGAAAATTAACGTCTCGGAAGTCAAAATTTAAGGAAAAGAGCCAATTTTGGGCCGGTGTCCATTGCGGCTCGTCTAGCAGTCATGACAGTAATTTTACCATATGCCCCCCAAACCCAACCCACCCAGCCACTAATCCAACCTTTCCTGACCCTACCCAACTTCCAAACCCAATTGTGTTGTATGTTTCATTGTACCCTAACTTTTGACCAGGTACCCATCACGAAGCGTATTTCCTTGAAGGGTAGCCTGGCAAAGTGTCCCCTGGCAAAATGTCCGCCCAGACTTCCACTATCGATTATTGAGGGGTTGTGTATAGTGATCGCGACAAATGCAAAATTTTGATATTGAAGGATTTTTTTATCATATGTTTACGGTGTTTGCTGTGTGTTTGCTGCCGATTCAAAATTGGTGTTTTAACGCGCAAAGTTGACCAATGTTTGCGAACTCTCGCGACTTTGTCCCCGATACCGACGCATTACGGAAAAAAATCACAATATCGTCTGTAATTTTCAGATTAATTTTTAGTTTCAATTCAATGTGTTAAAAAAATACTCAGTGTTTATGATCATTTGCGAAATCACGAGACTTCCCCGAAATGCGGCTGGCTGTAGCGTGCCCCCTCTCTCCACGATGATTTATATGCACTTGGTGGGGCCATGTGTTTTTTGCAGAAAGTAGGAGAGTCGCATGTTTTTGTTTTTGTGAAAAGATTCCCTCCCCCCAAAAAGGACCCAATTTTGGGCTGGCGGATGTAAAATTATAGGTTTGAATTATAAATGAACACTTTTACACGGGTACAAATTTTCAATTCTATGTGTCCAAATTTGACCGGTGAACCCCCCCAAAAAAGGGCCCATTTTGGCCAGACCGAAGTGAAACCTCCAGAGTAAGTTTTATTATGTGTGATCGAGTGCGTTTCCAGAATTTCATAAAGTTAAGAAAATAATTGTCAAGTGTAATCGCAATTTTTTTTTCTGCTAAATGACCCATAGACATGTCTGAAAGTGGTGAAAACATACCGAACCACAGGGATAATATTTAGTATAATAATAAATATATAATAATAATATAATATATAGGGATAGGGATTTTCAACACTTTTATTCAAACGGCTTTAGAAGCTGCCCCATGGTCTTTTGTTTCAATGGCTGATGATCAATGGCTCAGTGACAGATGAGAACTTGAAAATACACATCTTCAGATCATCACAGAATTGATTTGATTGATATGCTCCTAGATCCATTTCCTTTGATTTACTAAACATATTATACTTTCACTCTAAAATGAGACTAAGTTCAATAAAATCATACCCGGGAAAATGTTGATAAAACGGTTCGAGAATATTCTCGGAGCATATTCTCCAAGAGATAATGCTCGAGCATTTTAAATCACTAGTAGAGGCCATGTTGGAAAATTAATTAATTAATCAGATGACACAGGTTTGGCAAGCTTCCCCGGTGTACCATTACATTCTGCCAGGAGCTGATCATTCTCAGATCAGCTTTTAGTTTCTGGCGACGTTGCATCACATCACACACATTTGCTATAAGTACGTAACAACAATGCATTACATTGAACATACATTGCAGTAAGATCTATTTTTCCTGGCTTCAGGGAAAGACATGAAGGTGTTAAATCAAAGCTGGTGAGATTCCAGCTAAACGTTAGATCGTGGTCTGGTTGAGATGGAGCGAGGGCTGCAGCTGCAAAATGTTGGAGGGTCTTGGTCCGCCAGCCAAGAAATTAAGAGGAAAGAGGAGCTTGTTGCTCCTGTAAAAACTTGTTTTCAAATTTCTCACAAGTTCTTTTTCCCACTATGATCAAAATGGATCTAATTTTTAAGAATTCGGGTTTTCAAATTTTCTGCTTTTCAATTATCCCGTTCTTCAATTTTGAGCTCTTCAGTTGTAAGATTTTAGCCCCCGTCCTTGAAGCCACAAGTGCACTTTCACCTAAAACCTAAACCTTCAACTTAAAAACAACACGTACGATGTCACTTACTAGATTTTGTTTCTTCGAATTTTAAGTCCGTCCGCACTTAAAAGAAGACTGAAGTGCACTCTCAGCAAAAATGTGTCAGGCAATGAGTAAAGTGAATGTGTCAAGGTAGTTTTAAGTAAAATTTTCCTGGACATTAGCTTTCGTGGGGGAAGTTTTGTGTACGCGCCAGTAAAAACATGTGTCAGAATGTGCGCGCGCCGCCACCCATGTCTTGGAGCCTAGACGCTGACTTGAGAACAGCAGTTGCAAAGAAAACATCATTGCGGTCACTTGTTGATGTCGACCAAGCGATACTGGTAAGTGAACAGAAATTAATTTATAAGTGTTGTCAAGTTGCTATAGTATTGGCATATTGTGGAGGTGTTTCTCATGGCTTGTGCAGTGACTGTAATCAAACCTACATGTCAGTCATAATTGACTGAATGGCTTGTTGTTGCGCTGATACAAATCAAGCCTGAAAGCTTTGTCCCTTGTCCATGGGTTGGGTTGGGGGATGTCGATTGAAATTTGTTTCCTTCAGGAGTCTTACAATGTAGAGATTGAAATGCGGAGTGGTTCAGAGCCGTGTTTGGTGGACTGGAGAATGTTCGGTTCTGCTCTGATAAGATGCGTTTGTGGTCCTGATAAGGACCCTGACGATTGTCGACGTTTCGTCCACGTTGGCGCGGACATCTTCAGGACAGTGACCATCACCAGAGATATCAGAGATATCCATGACCAGAGATATCATCAACGATTATCAACTGCAAATGGGTTTATTAAATTCGTGTATAGGTAGTGGTTTTTAACCGTAGAGGAGATGCAAGAAAAATAACGTCATTGTCGAGCCATTGTCGAGCCATTGTCTTTGTCATAAGGTACCAGGTAATAAGGTAATACTCTATAGATTACTGAAGTAGTGGACACCGCAAATAAAACCGTAAAATCACCGACTGATGTGGCATGTACACATCACGTGATCAACAGATGGTGCAGCTGCATGGTGCGGGTGACTAGGGGTCGTCGACCAAGGACAAGAGCAACCACTGGGTTGTTTGGAACAGCACAGCTTTGTGAAACTGGTGTGGATGTGGTAGAGAGAGACCTAGATTTGACCTAGATTCGCAAAGCAGGGTTGTTACTGCCAACATGCAAAACCAAATTTTTCTGCATGATTTAAAGGATTTTATTGTTTGATATTATTCTGTTTTATATTTATTTTTATCTTTATCTAAACTCCAGTTCCCTGAGATCACTGAAGTTAAGCAACTATGCACTGAGTCAGGTATTGAATGGGTGACCATAATACACAAATTACCAGTTCTGTTCAGGGAGGTTGGAGGGATTGAAGTTAAGCAATACTGCACTGAGTCAGGTATTGGATGGGTGACCGCCATGCACATCGTCAGCTCTGTTCGCCAGAGAGGTTGGAGCCGATTGAATTTAGTTAATCGAAGAATCTTATTTGATTCATGTTGTACAGTGTGTCATTTTACTTTTGCAGATCATGCCTCTGATAACTTCGACGCTGGTTTTAGCACGGCTGAGTTGGCCAAGTGGCTGTTTGAAAATGGGACATCTCAAGAAGAATGTGAAATCTTGCAAGGTATATATAGGTAGTTCCTACTGTTGTTGATGATTGAGTGATTACTTTGATTCAATTAGCAGAATACATAATGGATTCTGGAGGACTGGTTATGACAGAATCGAATTTTACCGTTGCAATATTTAATTTATTGGTTCGCATTTATTGTAACCTTTTCCAGAATCATCATGAATGCAAACATTAGATGTTTTAAGTGTCCAGCTGTCCTTGGCGATGTACGAACCTATTCCCTACACCTGAGACATTCCCACAGTTACACCTTGTGCGGTAGGCTAGGCAACGAGAGGTTAAAATGCTCGCTCTTGATTTCAGATTGATGTGCACTCAAATTGCATTTTCACGTTTGTCCCGGTATGCATATTGAATTGTTTGGATTGTTGTGCTGTATGTTTACAGTCATGTTTGTACCCAGGCATGGTTCATTTGAATGTTTTGATTTTTTCCAGCCTGGAACTGACATTCAGTTACACGCGCAAGGCAAGAAGGCCGACTTCAGCCAGCCGCACATCATTTGCGTGGGGAACGCGGTCGAGCTGGGGCCATTTTTCTTGCTGGTGGACCACCAAGTCCTGCCGGCAGGCCACTGCCCTCTTCGAGCCGTCGAGCTTCTAGTCAAGACGCGCTACGTCTTCGACGTCCTGTTTTGCGGGGCGCTTGCACCATTATGCAACTTTGTGGAGGTGTATTTGTTTCGATGATCTTGGGTCAGGGCCACAGCGAAGGTCACTGAACTGGAAGCTCTCCTGAGTAACTCAAATCAATAGGTGTCAACCGTAGGCAATTTCTCCGTTCAACCCGTTTTACATGGAGGCATTTTGCCAAACATCTTTTACAACACATCCCTATTATCATTCCAATTTATTTTCTTCAAATCTTACAGATTATTTTTTCCTCGTCTTTTTGTGTCAATATCTTTTGCAATTCATCATAATATTGGCCTTTGCTTCGAACATGTAAAATACTGTAAATTCTAGTCCGACTAGATTTTGATAAAACATTTTATGAAAGATGTTATGAAAAATAGCTCCATGTAAAACTGTTACTTGATACCAGTCAACCTTTTGAGGCTGTTTTTAGGCTTAATTATTTCCATTATTTACTATTCTTGTTTTAACACCAGCAGGTTGAAGTACTCATGTGATATTTCCCGTGCTGCAATGAGCAGTGGTAAATTTAGGGAGCAAGCCAAATCGTAGGCCCTTCATTTGGGTCAGTGATTTTTTTACTTATTAATATTATCAGTATTTAACAGAACCTATGACTTAGCTGCGGCATCCGTGCCATTTGCGAACAATGTTGTTATGGAATGTTCCAAATTTCCTTATTATTTTTTTCATGAGTTATCTACTAAAAGTTAATTATCAGATCATTTATTTGTTACCAATTTCAACATTTGCAATATGTGATCGCTTTTTAGAGAATAAGGTTGCCAGCATATCTGCCATTCGCAAACTGTTGTTATGAAGGTAGTGTTCTAAAGCTACGTACTATTTTCTTTGCGAGTTACATATTATCTACTAAATGTTAAGTATCATACTATTATAACATATTTTAAGTTTTGGTTTATACGTTTTAAGTTCCTAGGAATACAGTTATATAGTTTTTTAGTGCTAATCAAGTACCACCAAGGTATCTCTTTCACAGAAGGTAGTTACCAATTGTTATTCTTTACTAATTTCCTAGTTGGTGTTCCCCCAAAGGCGATTATTTTAGCACGTACCATGTATTACGGATCATAAAATAAATACATTTCATGCAGAATATTGTATTATTGTAACATTTTTGGCCGCAAAGTGAGGTTAAGATTCATTTCAAGCGCCCGTGGATCGGATTCTAGCTGTCCTTGAGCCGACCAATCACATTCCAGCATTCTAATGACACATATTCTTTACTCGTCAATGGTGACACAAGTTTTGTGTGGCGGGTAACACAAACATTAGACAAAATTTGTCGGCACATGTTTGATTCGCTGGATGAGTAAACTTGTGTCACGCCTGACACAAGAAAACTGAGAGTGTGCGTTCGCGAAGCCATATTTTTAATCAAATTAGCTGTATGCCAGGAATCCAGAGCCAGATGACTAACTGGGATATGAGTTACCCGCTTTCTACCCCAGGCAAGCTCTCTGCTGCTTCCGATCGTATATCCAACATCATTACTCGACGCCGATCCCGTGGCTCGATCAGGGGCGTAGGAACTATTTTTTGAGTGGGGGGGGGGGCAGGCAAGCAATTAATAAGGTAGGGGTGGCATCGTGGCGAAAGGGGGCAAATTTAGGGGTTTGGGGGTTCGAGGTTACCATTGGAGCAAATATACGCGTTTGCGGTAAATTTGGGGCTTGCAAATGGGTTGGTCATAACTGCATTTTTATAAGATCATGTTTGCTAAAACACTAAGTTTATTCTTTTAGAACGTTATTTTATTTAATAATGAACCGCCAGCAGAAAGTTTTTAGTACGGAGGGAAAAGAGTTGACAATGAGTTTTATGTCAATGTTAGGTGCATTTAGAATGAGAGATTAATGAACATCAAGACGACATAACTTGCAATGCACACCAGCCGATTTCCGTGAGTGCATTGCATAATTAACAGGGAGGGATGGGGTAAAGACGAGTAGCAGCCGATTTCCGTCTACTCGCCTTGGAAGCTAGCTTCTAAATGCGTCCTCTCGGCCAGGACACTCGGCCTTTATATACCCTGCACAGCAGCACAGCACAAGATTGCGTGTCGAGTCGGGTGCGCCTCAATGTTGCCAACTCTAACTTGGGATTTAGGGTTGTTTACAGTGCTGCATTTTTATCTGAGGACACGGCTAGCACCTTCTAAATGGAAATTTGAACCATTGCGCTTGTGACACGAATGTTGACAGAGGACTGTGGGATATGGTAAACTCAAAAAATATTAGTGTAGTTTTCAGTATATTATGAAATACTACTTAAAGTACAATAAATATAATAATAAGCAATAATGACTATGTTGCTTCGCTGCAAATGCCAGCAACCTTTAAACCTCAATCACTGCGGTTTTTTTTTAAATAAAAATATGAATTAAATTGAAATGGCACAACATTGGTGCAGTCGAAGCTTGTCGGCGGCATCTCTTTACCAAGACCATGGGCGAATCACGCACCATGGTGCTATCCATCCGGCCTTTAGGCTAGCAGTGGTCGAAGATATACTCTAACTCTTCCCGAAAAAAATCCCGGAAAATGTTTGTTTGGGCTTGAGTTTGGGCAGCTAGTTCATATTGTTTGTACCTGTTATGCTGCCGACACTATTCTCTCGGAAAATATACGAAACAAAGAATACGGGCACTCGCACAACATTACATTCGAGGTATTATGCTGAATTTGGCGAAATTTAACCATGGTTATCGGAGAAGGGAGTAATAGTTTCAAATTTCACATCGAAGGTAAACTAAAAGAAGTGTACCTACCAACTATAATAAAACTAATGCTGACTTCAATCACTAGCATGATCGAAATCGAATCACGCGACTTGGGGGGGGGGGGGGGGGAAGGGGGGGAGGAAATTGGCCTGACCCCCCCACTAGGGGGCTCGATACACTCCAAGTCAAACGCTTCCAATAAAACACCCCCTTCACATCTCCACTAGCGCCATCCACCCCTTCACATCTCCACTAGCGCCATCCACCCCTTCACATCTCCACTAGCGCCACCCACCCCTTCACATCTCCACTAGCGCCATCCACCCCTTCACATCTCCACTAGCGCCATCCGCCCCTTCACATCTCCACTAGCGCCATCCACCCCTTCACATCTCCACTAGCGCCATCCACCCCTTCACATCTCCACTAGCGCCATCCGCCCCTTCACATCTCCACTAGCGCCACCCACCCCTTCACATCTCCACTAGCGCCATCCACCCCTTCACATCTCCACTAGCGCCATCCGCCCCTTCACATCTCCACTAGCGCCATCCACCCCTTCACATCTCCACTAGCGCCACCCACCCCTTCACATCTCCACTAGCGCCATCCGCCCCTTCACATCTCCACTAGCGCCATCCACCCCTTCACATCTCCACTAGCGCCATCCACCCCTTCACATCTCCACTAGCGCCATCCGCCCCTTCACATCTCCACTAGCGCCATCCACCCCTTCACATCTCCACTAGCGCCATCCACCCCTTCACATCTCCACTAGCGCCATCCGCCCCTTCACATCTCCACTAGCGCCATCCGCCCCTTCACATCTCCACTAGCGCCACCCACCCCTTCACATCTCCACTAGCGCCACCCACCCCTTCACATCTCCACTAGCGCCATCCACCCCTTCACATCTCCACTAGCGCCATCCACCCCTTCACATCTCCACTAGCGCCATCCACCCCTTCACATCTCCACGTGCGCCATTCACCACACATTAACTCAAGCCAAAACAATTAAAATTTAGTCCAATTCTCGGATGAAAAACTTCAACTTATCGTGCGGTGGTTTGACCGGGAACACAATCTGTCCGTTGGCATCCTTGTAATCCTTGTACTTGATCTCGTGAACGCAGGTGAAGCCGAGCCGCTCGCACGCCTGCGCGCTGTAGATGCCAGTGCAGTCTGCGCGCATCATGGGGTAGCGCAGCTGCTCGGCCAGCTGCCGGCTGCGGTCGATGAGCGCCCGTGCGATGCCCATGCCTCGTGCCTCGGCCGCCGTCGCGAGCACGCGCAGCTCGAAAATGTGCGAGACGGGCCAGCGTTGGAAGTGGTTGACTTCGCGCTCCATTTTCATCCACAGGTTCATGATGTCGAGCGTGGTCTTACATCGGATCTTCTTCCCGCCGCGCAGTTTGTTTGCCGTCAAGCCGGTCGGCGTGAAGTTTGCTGAAGGTGGAGGGGACGCGATGAGAATTTGTCTGCGCGATAAGAACCGTTATTTGCTTGTTTGTGGAAGCGCACGAAGGGAACCCAACGAACTAGCTTAAAGTTAGGATTGAAAACGTTCAAATCTTTGAATGCTACAGAACTCACGATATCCACATGAACAAGTTCTGGAGTGCAATGGTACGGAATGGCCAACACGGCATTGCACCCTCGTGCTTCAAACTCTCGGGGTAGTTTCTTAGATTGATATTTACAGCAGGGGTTGTTCTACGTTTGAAGCGCAAGGCGTGGCCTCAGCAAATGCTTCGGGATGATTTCCCTGCAGCGGCTTCTAAGCGGAGGTAACGATTCCTGTCGGAGGAACTACAGCTTTCCGCTAGATTTTACGTGTCGAAGGTAACATTTGTTTCACTTACAGTCTCTGGATGCTTTTTTTTTGTTGGAACAAGAATCAACTAGAAATTTCCACGATGCACGCCATCTTCGAAGCTCACATCAATACTTTCAAGACTTGGGAAGAAGACGCACTGAACCTACCGCGTTACCCGTTGCCATAAGGTTTTATAACTTTGTAACAAAAAAAATATAGATAGATATAATTTCCTTCTGTTATTTTTTCTTTGTTCGCCTGGCCGCGAATGCAGACGAGGGTCGTCTTCAGGACACATGTCCGAGCAGTTACCATTAAGCATGACGCCCAGAAGTTTGCCAGAAGAAGACATCGCCATCACCGAGATGTTATCGGAGAGGCCGGCGAGGAGGAACTCCTTCATGTCTGCCGATACGTGCCTCATGCAAGAAGACTGGATAAGCGGCTCGTCGACCACGACCGTCTTCATGAAGAACGCGAGGATTTCATCATGGTTCTCGGCGGTTGCGAACACGAAGTGGAAACTGCCATTTCCGCTCTGGAAAAAACATTTTCATCTTAGCATTCCTGCATCCATCTTATCGATGGTCGAATCTTGGTTAACTTCTGAGGGGAACCTATGCACGATTGGGTGTATCGATCACCTTTAGGGGAACCTATGCACGATTGGGTGTATCGATCACCTTTAGGGGAACCTATGCACGATTGGGTGTATCGATCACCTTTGTGTCCAAGTTATTTGAAATTCTAGAGTGTAGGGCACACGGCACCTCCACCATTATCAGATGTTGCCGTAAAAGACATCGTTTTGTAGCGTTCATTTATCGCACATTCGAAACACTTTTCTTACTTTTATAAGTTGTAACTAGCAGCGAAGCCCGTGCCTATTGCACCATCAGCTAACGTGTTTTACTTTGAGTTTTGTATTTTTTCATTAAATTATAAGCCTGTCAGCCTGTAAGCCTGTAAGCCAAACCCTTTTCCAAAGAAGCGCCCATAAGGCAAAACAGTATGAAATCAAGGCACAACGTATTAATGGCGGGAAATTTTAGTTCATTTCAAAAAATCAAACCTGGAACAGACCCAGTGAAAAAAAAACTGGAAATCAGAATAGATTAAAACAAAATTTGAAATTTTAATAGAAAGACACGGTGAAACTAGCTAGTTTTTTTTTTAGCATTTATCACCTTGAAATACTTGACAAATTGGCACGATATAATGGCCTATACAACGTGTAGTGAGATTCTACACATTATTCTCCCAACAAATAGGCCCAAAACAGGCGAAAATATGGTTGAAATGCTGAAACACGCAAAATACAGAAAAAAACAGCTAAAACAGACACCAAAAGTTGCAAGCTACCAAAAAGGGATTTTATGAGGTTGGTAATCAGTTGCAGACATGCTCTTTGTGCAGGAACGCTAACGTCGATTGACTTACTGGCTTTTGGTTCCCCTTGAATTTCGGCTCATCAAATCTCTTTGCCGAAATCTCATTGTTTTGCCTGGCTCTAGAAAAATATTTATTGGGGTTTCTTTTAATGGCGGCGTTAGTTGGTCGAAACAAAAGAGCGCTCTTTTCGAAGAACTTTTCTACACTTTCCAGGCGTACTGAACGATACATTGGAAACTTTCACCATAAACTTATGATTCGTGACTCAAAATATTTACGTTCATTGGCGACGTAATGTTGCTGGGCATTTTATCGCTGGAAAATTATAATTATTGTCTGCGGTTTTTCATTTGTTTTGACGTGACTTGTTGGGCAGTAGGAGAGTTAGAATAGGCTTTAGGTAAGAAAGTTATATTAATGTTAACCGTTAGGATGAGGGCGGCGGCAGGACGAGGGTGGCGAGGAGACCGAGTGGTTGTTGGTTTGGGAGCGTGTTATGTGAGAGAAGAAGTGTGATTTAAATAGTGATCCGGTTTAATACTTGTAAGGTCCCAGTCCTACCAATTGGGGGCTCGTCCGAACCGTGTTTATTTATTATTATACCTGTAGAACAGTGTGTGAAGTGCGTAGACATGAAAAGAGTGCGAGTGTCGAATTGGCGAAAAGGCCGGGAGTGCCGGGAGAGACGGGGACAACAAATGAAGAAATGAAAGTGGTCACAACGGCCATCCGAGTAATGGCGGTTAATACGTCGCAAGAGTCCGTGGCCTTGCGAGCCGCGATACCTTTAAACGTGAGTGTTGTGGATTACTCAGGCCGGAAGTTTGCCGCGAGGATGCTGCGGCCCGCGACCAAGACTGGAGATGCGCTGGACGCGATCCTCCCGGAGGTCGTCTCGATCGTCCTGGTGGAAGTTCGGACATCCGGACCGGAAGCGGAGGCTGCGCAAAGACCTAACGGAGCTTCCAGCACCCAGAGGAGGACTTCGGGTCATTCGTTCGAGTGATCGCGGAGTTTCACCACCGCATTGGTGACCCCACGGAGGAGGGAGACATTATAGAGCGCGTCATTGCGCAAGCCAACCCCTTCGCAAGAAGAGTAATTCAAGGGCGGAAACCTGATGCTTTGCGCCAGTTCGAGGAAACCGGTTATTGGATGCACGAGCTCGCGTGCCGCCGGGACGCGAGCTCGCCCACGAAAAGGACGCGCCAAAACAGCAACAGCGAGACTCTCGCCCAAAGCGCGGAGCCTGCGTCAAGGCGGAACGAGCGGCATAACGCACACCGATACCACGCGATGCAGAATCTACCAGCAGCGAGCCACTGGGGACTACTGAGACGTTTCCCTGCTGGGTCTCACGCCAGTCACTGCATGCTGGTTGCATGCTGGTCCTCGGAAAACTCACCCCTATTATTCGCCTGAATGGCTCGTGGCAGCTGGCAGCGTTGCTTGACACGGGATGGTCGGTGTGGTCGCGATGCTCGTAATGGTCGGCGGTCGAAGCAGGCGCCGAGCCGTGGAGTGTCAATGAAACGGGGCCTCGGGCTGCGACAGCAACTGCGATTGCCACAGTTCGAATGCGGGTGTCTGTCTCTTGGTCGGGAGGGAGCCGTCGACAAAGCTTCCTTCACCTCCCAGCAATGGAGCTGCCAGCCATCCTGGGTGGAAACTTCGATGGAGCGACAGGAACCTCAATGCATTTGTCAGAAGGAGGCTGGACACTCGGCACAGCGGCTCAGAAAATAATTCCGTTTGACACAGCCCACTGGGTCGTCAGACCGACGACCAGGAGAAAGGAGGTGACGAAACCTTGCACCTGGGTGGCTAGTCTCGAAGTCAGTTCATTTCCACGTTGGAGTTGAACATTTCCCCATTTTATATCCGCACGCGGATTGCCGTTAACGGACTTGCGAGTCTCGAAACAAACCCACCGGATACGGATTCACTTTGTCAAAACAAATGGGAAACCGTTGTTATGCGCCTCAAATTAATGACGTCACTATGAATCGGCCAATTGGATCACTTCCACATCGCGGTTCACTGACGTAACGCATTCAAATTTCCAACAAGCGCAATTTTGTTTCCGTGGGTAAAAACTTTAAAATGGCAACATTCAGAGGAACAGAAAATTCTGATGGTTCAATTTATAGAGTAACCTCCTGAAATGTATAGGAACAAATTGAACAACAATTTCACGCATGCCATGCTGAATATCTTGTGGCAAGATGTAGCCAATCTGCTAAATGGCTGTTTTGGAGCAAAGAAAAACGTGGCTCAGTGGAAAAGAGTAAGTACCTAATATAGATCAATATCATCATCAGCCAATTTTAATTTCTGTATTTTTCGTTGTTTGGAGCATGCATTCTCTTTGTCCTATAAGTATCTAGTACACCAGCTTGAGGTAATTAAGTAAATACAGTTTGCATGAAGTAGACCCAACATCATGCTTGCAAAATTGCAGTCATGGATGGACATCAAAACAGGGGCGAAGAAAGCCGGCGCCGGCCACAAGGCCGCATTGGCCAAGACAGGGGGTGGACCAGCAACAGCCAAACCACCCAATACATTACAGAGCCGGATCCTGGCCATCATCCGCGTCACTCTGACCGAGGGCGACGCTGCGGGTGCTCAAGAAGCTGGGTTTCCGGAGGCGGTAGGTTTCACTTTCTCTACTTGGTACACACTAAGTACATGCCATGCAAAAATGGTTCTTGAAACATAAACGAACAACCTGTTTTCATTTTTAAAGTAAACGAAAGTGAGTGGCAAACCCTTGCCGAGGTAAATGGCAACGACTCGTTCATCAGGGAATGGGATGGTTCTGGCCCACAAGAGTTTGATGAAGACCTGCAAGAAGCCATTCGGAATGCAATGGGTTCCGTGACCACGCCTGCTTCCAGTAGCACTGAAAAGCGCACAAGCGATGACACTTCTGTCCCTGCGCCGGCAGCCAAAAAAGCCCGGAAGGCTTCAAGCACAGCGCAGCAGATCGTCATCGACCGTCCATCGAGCTCCACAGCCAACGCTGCGACACAGACGTTTCTAGTTGTGAATCGTTAGTTAAGGCAGCAATTGTCTCACTGACACTATACCTATACACATTATTGTACATAAAGGTAGGTACTGTCAAATTTCATTTGCTCACTACCTACTTATCAAAGCTGAAACAGAATCAAGATTTTCAGATTAAGAAATTTCAAAAATTTATATTAATTTTAAAAAGCATCCATTTAACAAGAGGGTACTGCTTATTTTCAGACAAAAGGTCGAGTTCCGTTCCACATGCTGTTGCAGCCGCTGACCAATTTGCCCACATACAGGGGCAAAATTTGATTGTTCAAGAGCGCATCGCCGCAGCACTGGTAAAACTCATTGTTATATTGCAGAAAAAATAAATGGTATGAAAGTCATGTCATGAGCAAAAAATAAAACCACAGGTTTGTTACATTGCTTTTTCTACATTTTCCTATTTTTTAAATTTCTAGTTGTTTTGAATTGAAGAATGGATACTTCGTGAAAAATTACGGCCAACGCTGATTCACACAATCAAAATTTGTTCAATTTCACTGGGGGGTGAAAACCCGTTCGATGATATTATTTCGAACATTAATGCCTGCAGCCAGTTGGGCATTTTGTCCAGCAGCTGCTGGGACTGGATGTATCGGCACTGGGACATTGGGCTCATCGTCTTCAATTTCCAAAAGAGGTATGCGGTGAAACACAGCGATGTTTTGGAGGATGACGCATGAGGTGACGATCTTGGATTCCGTCGGAGGCAGGTAGTGAAGCACTCGATGCTTTCCACAGCAGCGCCATCGAGCCTTGAAGGCGCCGTTAAGTCGTCTCTCCACACAGTTCCGCACCAGAGCTTGTGTGTCGTTGTACCTGGCTGACGGGGATCCCGGGGCTGGGTTTGCCACTGGTACCATCATGCACGGTTCTAACGGATACCCGCTGTCTCCTTCAAAATAACCAAGTGTATTGGTATGACTTATTACAATAACGGCAAAATATCTGTTGTGAGGAAACATGCAACTACACATTCATTGCAAAGTATTACGCAATAGCCAAAATATGGTGCCTACATAAATAAATGACAAACCTCACTATTTAACAAGAATTATCTTTGAAGCGAGTGCTGAGATTACAAATAAAGCTTGAGCTACAGATTATTTCACTGGAATTGTTCTGTTCAATTTAAAAACAACTAACACTTTTATTATTATTTATTTTAAAAACAAAATTGAGGTTATGGATCCCACTAGAGACCCAGCTGCCGTGAGTGAAGTTGGCGAGCCGTATCTTCACTCGTGATTCGCAAGCAAATGTTTATCTCGGGTGTGAGTGAATCAAGTACGACGTATTCTGGTCTAAGTCATGGCTCATTTCCGGGCTGAATTCACTCATGTTTAACACGACAGTTTATTATATCTCCTGTTCATTCTTGCAAGTGTCGATCAAAAACCCGTGAGGATTTTATATTCCACAATCCAAAAGGGCGCCCACAATTTTATTCCATGATAAAACATGAAGTAGAGTGCCTTACGGTTAAGGCCATTGTACTTAAAAGGAGTATTCTGAAATTAAATCATTTATCATATAAATCCTATAAATCATAACAAAGGAAGATCCAATTAAGGCTGTTCCCCCAAGACGCTATGTATAACGGGGCATAAGACCCTCGCTGTCTAAACTTCGAAATATGCAGTTTTGAAAGGAAATAACCTTTGAACCTGAAAAAGTATAACACCAAAGTGCAGGATTTATCAAAAAATCATGCTCAAACCCAAATTTCACTGAGATACACGCATTTAAAAGGGTTAGATTTCTGGCGATAGCATCAGAGTAACGGTTGTAGATAGAAATACGAAACTTTTTCACAGCCTCGCCAACACCTTGCTCCTAGGTGTGGGCTATCAAGCAAGTCATTTTGAGCCAAGGGCTGATTAGTGGAATTATTTTTGTCACCCTCTGCATTTTGTTTTCAAGAAATACTAGTCTAAAAAAACGTCATAGAAGAATTTTGAAAAGACGAGCAGTTTAAGAATGTTGCGATTGGTTTGTGGTCTGATTTTCAATAATCTAGTGTTATTGGTTTGGGCAATGCTATCGCCACAGTATTTAACCCGTAAAACCAATACCTGGCTGAAATCGACACCGCCCTTGAATGTCTCGCGATCTTGGCTCGCACTCGTAATCAGTGCGACAGTTAAGTTGTTTTTAAACACAATCACTTGAAAGCTTTTCATAAGCTCTAATCCTTTGCTAAAAGGCAATTATATTTTTTAATCTGTATGGAGTGTCACGAAACCACAACAACTCTTTTCATATGTTTGTATACTCAACCAGATTAGAGAGAGACGGACTTATGCCCCGTTATACATAGCGTCTTGGTAGAACAGCCTTAAGTGTTGATACTGAAATCATGCGAGCGTACCCAGAAAATTATCACAGCACAAATAGGAAGAAGCCAACAGAAACCATCGATAAACATGGGAAGAGAGTAAAATGAGAGTGTGAAGAACTCGAAGTCCTTGCTAGGTCGACTCCTGCCTCAACCGACGGAACACTTGTCAGTTGTCAGCATCTCGCTTTTATACCTTTGCCGTTTTAACACCCAAAGAACGAAACAACCCGGCGGGCTGCCAGTAATGTCTCTCTCGGTCTCATGTACCAGCCCTGTGGCCTGTCGGCTGGGATTTGAGGGTTTGGGGGGGTTTCCATGGCAGGAGGCCTGCAATTCCGTTGAGCCGAAGCAAGCTGAAGTGACACATGGATACGATTATTAAACATCACCACCGGCGACGGCTGTTAGTCGGGCGATTTTATTTGTGAAAATTCATTAGGATATAACCTTTTTTTTCTAACAATGCGCGAGATAGCATGGCTGTTTGCTTCTTACAGAAAAGCCAGTTATATTTTAAGAAGCAAAACATAAAAATCAGAAATAAGCGTTCAGTCGAAGAGAGAAATTAGTAACATTTTCCTCGTAGGGTGACCGAAGATATTATAGCTTCTAATTTGAAACCCCGTGGTCAAGTGGACCACACGGTCTTCTGGCTTTTGGTAATTTTTTCAACTCGTTTCAAATGTTCTGGGCCCAGATCCACAAAGCAGAGCTTAAAAAAAAGGGGTTAAGAAAAAAGGAGCTTAGTTAACACCAACTTTAACCCCGAAAATTTTAACCCCAATTTTTCGTATCCACAAAAGATATTTTCACTAGGGGCAAATGGAGGGGAGGTAAACACTGAAACAATTGAAAGAGTAACTCATTTTAGTGTCAGTTTGCTTTGACAGTTCGTAAAAATCAGTGTTCAATAGGTGTTTTTTTGCAACATAATTACTGTATTCTGACCAAATAGATAGTTCTTAGTAACGACAAAAATAAAATAAAGCCAAGATTTAGTCCAGAAATTAAATTTTTAAGTTATTTTGGAACTTTTTACAAATTTGAAGCTGATTTTGGGTTGTCTTATCATCCAAATCAAGAGAGACTTCCCATGAAATAAATATGCTTTTACATATAAATAAATTACTTCTTATATGTAGAAAGTTGTGTACTTTGTTTTCCCACCATAGATGAAAAAATCAACTCGATTCGAGCTGCTCTTTCCAAATTAAACTTTAAATTTTTGTATGGTTCCAGAGGCAGAAAAGGTATATTTCTCTCTTACACACGAGAATCTGCGTATGAACTGGAAAGACCTGGGACTTGATGTTGACAAAGTAATAAGCTTTTAGGTTCAATACAAAATGTTAAAAAATTTCAATACCATTTGGCCAAGGTCATGAAACTGCATACAGTAAGATAAAATAATAACTTTGTTATTTTTATAAAATAAAGAACCACCTGGTCCAAAGATTTTTACTCATGCAATAAGGAAGCTCCCAATATAATGATTCAGAGCTAGCAATCTTAAAATCTTGAAATTTCACCAACAGAATTATAATGACAAGAGTTTGACACATGTGCTGTCAGAAGCCTAGACTTGCCCACAGCCCACTTCATAAAATTCTGCTCAATTCAAATAAAAAATACACTTGCACTGAAATAGGCACACAAAAACATAGATTTCGTTTGAAATTAATTATTTCGCAATAAAGGTTTGTAGAGATTTAAAATAATTCACAAACATTTGATGTGAGTGGACATTCCCCATCTTGTTGTTAAAATTATTGGGGCTTAAGTTTAAACCCTACTCCTAGAGCAGGGGTTAGTTTTGGGGTAATCTAAGCCCCAAAAATGGCTAAGCTCTACTCTGTGGATACGAATTGGGCTTAAAAACAGGGTTTATTGACTTTAGCCCCAGGGTTTAGTTTAAGCTCTGCTTTGTGGATCCGGGGTTGGATGGAGGGGTGTTTTGGATAAGTAGGGAAATGTCCGATGTTATCACATTCTGATAGGATAGGCGCTGTGTTGGCCTTGGGGAGGGTTGTAGGAATCAAGGTATGTTTAGGTATTTGAAGGATAATTAGGGTTGGGAACAATAGTCCCACGAAGGTAGTATAATCTTCGTGACAATATTGATAGTTAGGTTCCTGACAGGCGATTTGGGATGTAGTTGTCGTGAGTTTTACTGAAGTTAAGCAACATTGCGCATGTACCGGGGCTGGATGGGTGACCGTTGACCATGATGATGTTTTCGGTCAGGGTGGCTCCAGCGATGCTAGGGGTGTCCTTGGTGACTCTCATCCTGACAAACATGGCGGGCGGAAGTCCGCTGCTGAAAGCCGAACAGGCCGAGGACGCGTGCGACAACATCTGGTGGCAATTCCTCTTCATCAGCAACTACGTGCCGAGCAACCCCAATGTAGGTCTTCCTACGCCTTCCTAGGTACATTTTTACTAGGTACAAGGTCAGGTACAAGTCATAGGTACTAGGTACTAGGTACTAGGTACTAGGTACTAGGTACTAGGTACTAGGTCATAGGTACTAGGTACTAGGTCATAGGTACTAGGTACTAAGTCAATCGGGGTTAGCCGATATCCCGGTACGGATGTAAAATTTGGAATTTATATTTCCTTTCTGATAATCAGAAAATGAATCAGTTTGTGAACAAAAGTCCAGGAAAAGGTACAAGTCCGGGGAAGTCGGTGCTAGATTTTCTAGTCTGCAGAGAATGACAGCTGCTTGTTGCTTGCTACAGTGTATCGGTGTCACGTGGTACTTGAGCATGGACATGCAGCTCGTGTGGATCGCACCGCTGTTGCTGATTCCACTATTGAGGTAAGACACTCAAAACACTCAAAATATTTACTTAATCGAAGGCTGCAGTGCCTAGCCTGCATCTGAGTAGAGTCGATCATCTGAGTAGTCGTACAAAATAGTACAGGATATAAGTTGAGAGAAAACAAAAGTAAATATAGGTATAAAATTTCATCAAAATCTGTTTTGGCCTGTAGAGCGCTAAAAAACATTATTGATTATTTTTCAGCAGTTAGTTTAATTGAAAATTTGCTCCAGTCGCTTCGCTTGTTACGCTCACCATTTTAGTGTTGAAATATTGATACCTACTTTCTTTAGATTCATGAATTTACTAATCTCAGCAAATCAGTTTGCAGAATAAAACTAATGCGAAGCTACAAAAACTTACACTTTCAAGACGTTTCGCAAAGCAATTCCGGCTGCTTTATCTTCGGTCAGCTGGTCTAAACAAAACTCGGGTCTACACAATATCGTAACCCTGACTCCCGAAAAGCTTTAAGATTCTGTTTGTACTACTGTTTGTTGTTTATCTGCAGATGGCCGAGAGTCGGTAAATCGATCATCGGCCTCCTTCTTGCCGCGGGAACCGCGACTGTCTTTGCTGTCGCTTACACGAACAAAGTGACATTCTCCAAGTACATCCCTCCCCGGTAAATTAATTGATATTGGCAAAGAATTCACTCAATTAGAGTTGCTCACCGAGGTTCGAATGATTACTTTGTTAATTAGACGTTGATAAAAAGAATGATTACAGTTTTGTTCGAAGCAACACATTCACAACAACCTTGGAACACATAGCACGAAATATCTTACTGATATTGGGAAACTCTGCCGAAATAGCAATATTGAGCTGGCGACAGAACCCTCAACAATTGGCAAGAAATAAAAGCTCCACAGCCATCTAGGTACAAGTTAACACAACGATACTTACGTCATCTCACGTTATATCGAGGGGGCTTTGTTTGCCACTGATGCTCAATCTCAAGCGTCAACTCACAGCTGACAGATAAAAGAGTGTCTTTGCCGGTTGATTACTGCTCTTGCTTTATTTAACTTCCGACTTTTCCGCCAAATTCGCCACCGGCGCTTTTTCATCCGATTTTCGCCGAGAGTTTCCCGCATTGTATTCGTATCGTAAGACACTTCCTCTTGAGAGCGATAATAGCACTAAAGCCTGGTTAACACGGTTCAATCTTAAGTTCAACCAAAATGAACCCATGTAAACACAAAACTTCTCAAGAAGAGTCGAACTGAATACTTGAGTTCAAGTTTTGACTCAACTTTTTTGCTTAGAACGAAACCAATTTTCCATTCAACTTGAACGTAAGTCAACCAATCAGAGAAGACACCTGCGTATACTCCGATAGGCTTTCTAAGCTACGAGTCATAGTCACGAATATCCTGTCTGTCTACTGAATTCTGAAACACTACGCCATTGAGTTTGTCAAAGATCTTCAAAGAGGTAAAACGTAGCAGCCACCATCAAAATACCTATAAATAAATGCACAGTTCTCCAAATTACTGTCAGTTGCAGACGTCACTTCACTGCCTTCTAAGCAGTGGTTTGAGCTGAACATTCGCAGTTTTGCGAGCGTAAATATTTACAATTAACTTGAGTCGTGTAAACGGTATTGTAAACGTTGTCAGACCTGCAGCCTGATGATGCTCGTGTATGACATACGGTGTAGGCACCTGCCTTCCAGGAATAGCTGGGCGTTTTCCTAGTATTGCTGGGTTTGGGTTGCCTTCGACCACGGCTGTGTCCATGGCCGAAGGTTGCCGCTAGGGAGAGCTGCGTGCCCTGACACTGAGGCGGCATCGGCAGTCGAAACAGAGAGGAGTTTTGTGCTGCTGGTAAGATGACTTATTACCGAAAGGTTATTGGATGAGCGAGCGAAATCTTTCAATTTAACAACATAGGGGAAAAAAGCGTTTGGATATTTTTTTTTGTTTGTAACAACACAGCACTACTTAAAGGTCACAGATCGTTGCGAAATTTGGCAAAAGCGTTCGTGGTGACTCAGCGAGGTGCTGTATGGTTTTTGAGCAAAATCTGGTCGGCCATTTTGTTCTTATGAGCAAAAACCCGTTAATTTTTCAGTTTTTTGGTACTCTTCGTAACTAATTAACCGATCCGCACCAAATTTGGATTGAATATATATGATAACAAGTTAAACAAATTGCTTAAGTTTCAGATTCGTGCATGAAGTATTTTGCTTATCAGAAAACTAAAATTACTTATTAAGGCCAATTTATACAAACCGATTTTAGACCCATAATTCGCGACGTTTCTTGACTAGACCGTTGGAGATAGCGCATGAAAGTACACTGCGAAAAATCCCGCCTGAAAATTAAGCCTGAATCAGGTTGCACCATAGTGCAACCTGATTCAGGCTTAATTTTCAACCCACTTATTGGCTTAATATTCAATACACGGGTTGAAATTTCAGCCAGAAAATGCTTCAAAATAAATGCACTTTCAGCATTAATTTTCAACCCATACGAGTAATGAATTTCAATGCCCAGGTTGGAATTTCAGCCAGAAAAGGATTAAATTTAATCACTTTCGGCATAAGAATTCAGTCATAAGTTACTGAAATAATCCAAAATAAATGCACTTTCAGCATTAATTTTCAACCAAAATAGTAGATGAATTTCAATACTTGGGTTGTAATTTCATCCAAAAAAGGATTAAATCTGAGTCACTGGTGCATAAAATTTAAGCCATACCTTTATGAAATGCTCTAAAATAAATGAATTATTAGCATTAGTTTTCATCCCAAATGGTAGATGAATTTCAAGCTCAGGCTGAAATTTCTGAAGAAAATTAGATTGAAATACATTATTACCTAACTGCAAATAAAAATTTAATAGTAGCAAAAAGTAAGTTTGATTAAAATCACAAACAAGAAAGCGATAACAGCATAAAAGGAAACAAACAACTGGAAAGGGATCTTTGAATTATTCGGATGGTAGGTAGGTAGGTAATCATTGGTAGGTATTAAAATAATTCAATATAAAATGCATCTTAGTTTTCTATTGACTATTGACTGTATTTTTTTCTTTGCTAATTGCTATAAATTTCTAAGTATTTACAGAAAACAAATTGTGGGACGCGCTCAGGGCGGCAGCTAGCTTCGCCACTTTTGGGTCGATGGTGACCTTCTTTTTCTTAGCCCCCCTCTTGTCGCCCCTCTCCGGGTTTATCTCGAAGAAAATTCTGAAACAAAGATTTCTAGCATCAGATAGGCCTTTTTGGTGAAAACAAAAAATGAAATTCCTAAAATGCAATGGATTCTCATTTATATGTTTGCTTGCATAAGGCAGTAGGTACCATTTTATTATTGTTAGTATAGGTACTTTATTTTATTGGGGTTTGATCAACCGAATGGCTGACATAATTGAGAGGAAAGTAGGCTGCTATGCGAGAAAAATCGGCACTAGTAGGTAGGAAAACAAGCTAGTTACCTAAGTTGGCATGCAATGGCATTGCCATGAGAGTGAAATGTTTTGCGATGAGTTGTAAAATCAAGTAATTCTTGCAGGATGATTTCATGATGCCAACTTTAACATTGGGCCTATAGGTACAATCTGTGTAGTTTCTCTCTATTTCATATTATTCACACTCTCCACATTCACATTATCCATATCATTGCTAAATTAATGAAATCATATTTATGATTTGTAGTACAAGTTACGCCTGATCGAATGGTTTACTCATTGTGGTTGGTAACGCTAAGATAGATACAAAAGAAGTGTTTTCGTTTGAGTTACCCCGGACACTTGCCGGTGACAGTTCAGGATTTAATCTACCAATCCCGGACAGACTCTAGCAGACTCGTGTCTGCCAGGGTCGGGCAACCTCGGGCAAGCTAGTTTAAGAGATATTACCCGGAACACAAAGAGTTGTACAGGCGAAACAAGCCTCGTAAAATTCCACCAAATGCAATCAACATGGTTAATTCTTGAATAATAACTGAATTCTAGAACGTTTAAATAAATTTAAAAAATCTCACCTCTGAATGAACTCCATGGTTGACGAGCATGACACAGCGTACGCGAGATTGAGCACATAGTGCGCCGCGAATAGTGACAGGAGGCCATCCAGGAGTGTGGCTGGCCGGCCGAGCAGCACCCCGTCGACAATTAAAAGAAAGGTGGCGTCGGCCCCGTGGATGGATGTTCCTGTAAAAATCACAATAAAATAATGTTTAAGCATATTTTTGTTATAACCATTGGCAATCCGGCATTGAAAGAACATGATCTGAATTTTAGTTTTTTATTTAACTTGATGATTAGGCATGCATATTGAAATTCTCCTGTGTTATAATATTATTACTAAATTATTCAGCCTTCTAAGAGTGCACAAATATCATCAAGCTGAGATTCATTGAATGTTTCAGTAAAACTACTATCATTGTGTTTACTATGCGCTACAATGTGATGCAAAATATATAGACACTTTTGCTAAATTTGATTTAAATTAAATAATATCTGAAAATATGGTTCAAAACTGGCCAACTCCATAAAATGAAACAAAATGAGTGAGGCATTGGAAGTGCATCAAAATAGGTTCTTCCATACATTGAGCCAGTTGTTAGATTTAAAAATTTCCATATCCCCACGTGGCAGCTTCTAAAGACTCGCGCTAGTTTCAAAAGCGGCCAACTTCAGCGTCATCGAACTTCAAAACTGGCCGTATTATCATTGAGTTTCAGGAAGCTGCCAAATCCAGCAATGTTAAATACACAAAGAGCAGGATAAAATTCAAATTGAACCGTTACGAACGAACTGAAACTGTGTACGAGCTACAGTTTTTTTGCGATTTACTCGACATCGTCTAGGGTGGAGATGGCCGGTTTTGAATCTAGGCAACTCATTGTACCAAGCAACTAGGTACCGGACTCCCTGGTTGTATGGCATGGAAATTATAACTGTTAGCAACTAAAAATCAAATTACAGCTGCATGGCATAAGGTTAAAATTATACATCTCACTTACCAATAACTCCAAGAAGGGGAGTGGTAGCTGCAAGTAGTATATCTGCCTCCTGAACACCCACCTAAATAACAAAATTTTCAAATTATTCACAATAGTACCTATCATGGCACAATTTCAACAAAGCTCATGTCGACCCGTCTTATATGCTTCTCAATGACCATTTTTGGCTCAAAGAGTTTGACCAAGTAAGATAATAATATTATGATTCTTCTCCCAATTATCACGTTTACAAATTAACCAAGAGATGCCGTCTAAAGCAAAAGTTGTTTTGGACTACCTTCTCAAAAGATATACGCCCCTGGTATAACTTGGATTAAGAAAGATTTTAATGCAGCCAGTGCTTAAAATTGTAATTAAAATGTAGGTTGCAGAGTTTCGCATCAATACTAGACATTTCGCAACAATAGCTGTTGTACATGTGAGGATATTGCCAACAACAACAAAAAAGAATTACACTGACCAAAAAAGTGTAAATGAAAACCTGGGACCATGTAACTTGAAATGAAATTATTTACCTCAAAAATTCGAATGATTCCTGTTTCCTCAAAGTAGTCCGTCAGGAGGGGAATCAGCGCCTCGGATTTCGGCAGATCGCATTCACGGACGATGACGGCGGCCGACATCGACGCCAGGGTGCTTGCTATTAGAGTCTTCTTTTTTCCCGATGTTGCCGAGAAGAATTTCACCATTGGTTCGGTTTTATTTGCAAGGGCGGTTGCCCACTTCTCCCGCATGTCTTCCCCTATCAGCGTGGAGAAGTGGGCTGTAAGGGCCATGTGGTGTCCCAGGTGTGGCCAGGCGGCAATTACATCCTTTGTGGATTTCTTTTTGCCTCCGTTTATCTGCAGCCGCTGTGCAATATGTGTTGCCGCCATGGCTGCCAGGACCTCTTCTGTAGTAGACGGTTGCCCTGAGAGCCAGACTCTTTTTTCCTCCTGGGAGTCCGCGGATTCCCCTGGAGGGTACTCTGACGGCTCCCAGGCCTCGGCCACGCAACCATAAGAGTCCTTTTGCGTTTTTCGTCGTTCATTCCCTGTGCGTAGGGTTTCTGTTGCTGTGCCGGCCTGGCCCAATTTCCTTCGCTTTAGCGACTTCTCATAGCTCACTTTATTTTTTATTTGCAAGGTGAGAGTTTTGAAATCTTTCGGAAAGCGCTGATTCGCAATCCTGTCGCAGAGTGTCGGGAATCTCGCAGCCAACTGCCGAACTGCAGATTGTTGCGTGTGGCTGCCAGTCTCCTTGAGGTCCCAAACGATGTACTTTCCCACAGTCTCCACTATGGTTCTCCTATCAGCTGAAAATAGAAAGCAATCATGTTAGAAACTTTTAATAAATAACTTGGCAGGAATATGGTAGAATTGACTGTACTTGAATGGGAAACAAAGCTCCTTCTGATCAATCCTGGCAAAAACTAATAAAATAATAACATGTTTTCTTTTGCATGTTTAAATTATTACTCTTTTCCAAAGTGATGCTTAATTTCTGGAGCAATGGATCCACGTGTGGTGAAAATTTACAATTTTCAGAGATTGAAGCTAATTAGATCAAGCTGCAGTATGACTGCAAGATGACCGTGTAGTGGAACTAGAAAATGTAAAATTTTTGTTTGGAAAAACCATCATGGGGAAGTATGTTTATCATTATTTCATGTTATTTATATATAATATTATATATAATATGTTTATTTCATGAAAATTTTAAACAAACATACCTATAGTGGGCTCTTTCCCTGCAGCGCAGTCTTCCAGAAAAGTGCACGGGAAGGCTGCCCATGGAATGCAGAGAAGGCGGGCTCGCGAAGGGGTGTCTGCCATCGGTGTTGTTGGGGTTGTTGGCGGTGACGCACTGCTTGGCGTTCTTGGTGGAGGGATGCCCGCTAGTGGTGTGACGTTAATCACTGGAATGTCCAGAGATGAATCCAGATAAACAGTGTCTGAAATCAAAAATTAAGCATGGACGTGTCAGTACTATTATTAGTTTTACAACGTTAGACAATAGCAAAAAAACTCTAGCGCAACTGATCAATGTACAAGGTATATTTTTCTGACAATAAAAACAGATTTTCCTCCAACAACAAGAAAGAAATCCCCATTGCATTTAATCGTATAACTGAGGGATACCTATGTTCAGTGAGTTTTTGGTCAAAGATAAGCTAAAAAAAAAAAACTTTATAAAATGAGCTGTGTTTAGGTACCTGCATGGTTTTCCCACTCTTCTCCAGTTGAGAGCAGTATTAGTCGGCAAGGCCCCACGCTGCACGCCGCCAGCTCGAGAAGAATCTCATCTTCGTCGACCTCAGTGCCGTCCTCTTCAAGGACAATCGCTCCGGGCTCCTCAACTCCCAGTTTCATCGCCGCTGCGTTCTTGACGTCGTCAACCGTATCACCCCTCACCAGTACCCTCTTCTTCTTACTTTTCAAACAAATTTTGAACATCGGCATCTGAAAGAAAATTAATGTTCCATTAGATTTGTGGTATTATTACAAATTATAAAGAAGTTACTGCCTCAGAACGCACCGCTTCCATCCCAAGAAGCTTTCCGCTGAAGTGTGTAGCAGCGCAGGCCATGTTCGGAACACACAGCCTCCAGCTGCTGAAGCATGTCCCAAAACTTGCCGCCAATGTGTATCGTTGCGCAAAGGCACTAAATGCGGTTCAGTGGCTCGTTAACCTACAGTGTATTTCAGTTTCAGAAATCTCTGGATCCCGATGGTGTAGAACGAGATAGGGGCCAAATCTGCCAGCATTTGCAAGGTCACTGCTTCATAGTTCAAATAATCCTGGAATTTATACACACGGTATTCTGCTAAGAAAGTGCAGCGAACATTCTGTACTATGAACCTGACGTCCCCGAACTCGTCTGTCAAGATCAATTTAATCTGGGCAAAACCAACGAGCGATGAATCTTTCTTTTTAAGAATGACGACCGCCTCGTTTCTGTAAGAAATTCCATGGCTTGTCACTTCACTGGAAATGTCCATCTTCATGTCTTCAATCCCTGCAGCTCTGATTGAATTTTGGATGTTGGTTGAAAAAAGTTGAACGTGTAGAATGGACATGCTCCTGGCTTGAACACGGTCTTCAAATCTTCTTTTATTTCCAAGAAATGCTTGCAGCAGCTGGTGTTTTTCTACTAGGGTGTGAGTGATGTTGTTGAAGTTTTGGCTATACCTGACGATTCGCTTAAAATACGAATGTCTGCTTTCGCATCGTAAAGTCGAAACTTTCATGAGAGGACCAAATTTTAATATAAGGTCAGGGTAATGGGCAACGTAATGATGTTTTGGACGAATCGGACTAGTTGGGAACAAATTCATCCGACAGTGGAGGTATTCTTCGATGATTGCCTGCAGGTAGGCCACGTCGGGAATTGATATGGATGGAGCGCAGACATACTCGACGACTTCTTGAAGAAGTAAAATCGCTTTCCATACTTCCGAGCTATGGTCGGCCATTTTTCCCATGAGAAGTAATGGGAGTAGTCGGAGTAATGTCCAGTTTTGACTGGCTTGACCACCCAGTCGCTTTCCCGATTTGGGCACGGTGGCTGGCTTGTCGCGTCTGTCGGCTACCGAATAGGGAAAGTCATCTATAGCGGCATTCAGCTGGTCGTAAGTCGTTATTTTGTCAACTTTGATAAGATGGTGAATGAAAATAGCGAGGTCGTATTGAACGACACCCTCGAACAGATCGTGGGCAATGCACACTGGTAGGCCAGGATCGGCAACATGAAAAGTGTCGAGCTCGTTAAATATTGAAGAGCGCCAAATCCCTTTCACACTTTCACCTGTTTCTAAGCTCTCTTTAGCACATTTGTTGTAGCTGGTAACTGTTCTGGCCGGTAATAAATTTTTCAGTGCAATGTCTGTTTGCAGGTGGCAACGTTCAATTTCACAAAAACGACAGAAATAGGTTGATGTGCTGAAGTTCTCAATAAAGCCGCCCAAACCGTGACTGCCCAAATTGTCACCAGTGATGCAAAGAAGTGCACCACGAACAACTTCATTTTCACTTACTTTGATCCCATTCCTTTCTATCTCCTTCAGTTCTTCCACGATTGGCCCGTAAACTTTGTCACGACAGTTGTTGAAATCATTTTCAATACAAAGTGCAACTAGTTGAATAGAGTCTACTTTAGATCTTGAATGTGGGTAAAGGTTAGCAATGTTCAAATAAACTGCTAAAATTTTATATTTCCCCTTCGCAGACCCCAGAGGATTCACCACCTCGAAGGCATCTTGGTATAAGATGAATTGTAGGGCTTCCGGATTATTCTTGAAAAATTCATTATTCTTGTAAACCGTCCCGTCCGTTACATCCCGTAAGATATCTGCACTGAAATTTTTGATGGGGTTTTTGATTTGGTTCACAAACGATTCATCTTGGTACAGGGCTTGAATCGTTTCTGTAATTGGGACGTAGGAGAAAAATCGTTCTTCCCCGTCAATCAGACCTAAGGAGACCTTTTTATGTTGCACGTGGTGAAATTCCTTTTTATAAAATTGCAGTCTTTTATACTCGCTGCGTAGCGGTCCAGTCTTCGCTTGATGCGCTAGACGCAGTGGATCGCTTTGGAAAACTTCGGAGATTATGTCTCTAATAGTAGTTGTGTCTACTTTTGCCTCCTCCAATCGGTCAATCAATTTCTGTTTGATGTATGACTGGCCCATCTCATGCACATTCTGTGTTTCTGTGATAATGTACTGGACTACTGAATTTGGAAGTAAAAATTGAGATTGAAGCTTCAAATACAGTTCAGACAGGTTCATAAGGTAGAGGTGGTGGTCAAATTGAAAAATGTCCTTGGTCTCTTGGTCTTCTTGGTCTTCTCTTGGTCTTGGTACTTCTTCTGGGGCTTGGGGATCTTCAACATTTTCATGAATCTTCTCTTTAGGTTTGTTGTCAGTCTGGTCGTTAGAATTATGTTTGCGTTTAATATGGGAACGAAAAGATTCAAAATTCTTATACTCGTTTTTGCAGTTATTTACAGGGCATTTGATGCTGGCTCCCTGGTTTAAGTGAATCTTGCAGTGCGCTACCAAAGATTTCAGGCTGTCGTTTTTTTTCTGGCATATAGCAATAGGGCAAACTAGCGAAAGGTTCAAGATTACTTGCTTGGAAGGCTTGCATCGCTCGAAGTGTTGCCTCGATAAATGGCTTGTCAGGGAATCATACTTCTTGAAGGAATATTTGCAGCCGTTATATCCACATGGATAAGTATTGGCCGAGTTTCGGTGGTAACGCGAGTGATTGATGTGCTTTTTAAGTTCTCTGGTCTGGTGAGTGCAATAGGTGCATATGAACATTTTGTTCGGCAACCTGTAATTGATTCCAATGCGTTACGTAAAATAGAAATCATCGGATCCGATTTCCACACGTCTTTCATAAAACTTCTAAGAATACAATGTAAATATATAATATTTTTGAGACTCATCTCTACCTTTTCCTAACCTTAGCACTAGTTTAAAAAAAAACTATTTCAAACTGGGTTTTGAATGCTAAGTTGAATGCTAAGTGAAAATTTTGCCAAAAAAGTGATTTTTTTTATTAATCGATTTATTAGAAAACTATTTGGCAAATCGTTTTCAAAAACGTGGCAGATCTAAGTTAAGAGACTTCAAGGTTCCCTGAAAGTTTCATCCAAATCGGTCCAGCCGTTTGGTCAGGATCGTGCGAACAAACACACAAACAAACAAACAAACAAAAAAAAAAAAACATGATCGACTTTTTTCGCTGGGTAGTCAAATTGAGGCTTCACTTAGCATTCAAAACCCAGTTTGAAATAGTTTTTTTGACAATGTAAATATATCTAGAATAATGCAAATAGTAGGCACTGCCAAAAATAGTAGGCAAATAGTTGCAATAGTAGGCAAGTGGAAGCCCCGGAATCGGTACATGGCGATGAGTTTTGTTATTTTACTATATTTATCGTTATGGCACTTCAAAGTATTCATTATAATGGCTACCTACCTAACGTAATTCTAAATTGAAAAGAATCTTATGGGATGTTTTTCAAATTTCTTAATATGATGTATTTTTTTTATGATCACACCCAAGATCACGCAATAGCACAAAGACGACACAAAGTAAGCAATTGAGCCATACCTATTCAAAATATTCCGCTCAATAATCATTGATTGGTACTAAACCATCTGTCCTGAAACTAAAACTAATGCTATAGTTGAAATATTCTTGAATAAGCTCACCTTTCTTGAGTCGATCAGCCGCTCTGCACTAACAAGATTTCTTGATGCTGTAGGAACTCGATGATGCACTTCCAGATGTTAACACGATGCGTTCTTCAGATGAAATGAAGTGAGGACTGAGACACCCAGTCAGGGCACAGTCGAAGATAGCCGACGCACACTAGCACAGAAATACGCGAAAACCATCGCAGGTGTTCATTCTATTTTTAATTTTAAGGGATGGACCCAACCATTCTAAGGTTCGTAAAGGTAGATGCGCAGATTTTCCCAGATATTACAAAACGGGCTGAAAATGATATTGCCTTGACACAATCGATGCCTTTGGTGTTGTTTGGTTCCAATTGATATAATATGATAAAATCGCCCCATACAGAATTATGATTAAACTTCTGGAATGAGGCAAAGCTGCTAAGTGATAATTGCACTTAGATTTGAGTGTGTTGATCGCAGATGATCGTTGATGACACAGTAACATTCCCGAGGTGCTCGTTGCAAGAATGATATAAAATTGAATAAATCCGCCTCTGCCGCTGCCCCCCCCCCCCCCACCCAACCCCTCATCGTTACACCTTCCCAATCCCAGTAAGGCAAACAATGCTACTATATGCCCAGAGCGATCGAAGACTCGGGTTCGTTGGGGTAAAATTTCTCAGTCTGAGACAATAGACAAATCTTTAGAAAGTACTGGCCATGGACCGTACGCTGGGGACAGCAGGCCAAATGCTTATTGCTACTGGAAAGCCCGTTTCCAAAAGTTAAGGATGTACGTGGAACCGAACAACTAATCTGATGATTCACTTTGTATGCGCACGGGTATGGATCCTGGCTTACTCAGGTAACAAACGCTATTAGGAAATACCAGCTTGTAGTTTGTTCTGAGTTTAAGAATAACCACATGGACATATTCGCGCTGTTCGAATGATTGCATTCCATGTTTTATACCTGGCCAGGCCAGCGATTTTGTAACTTTAAAGACAAAAATATTTATCTTTCAGTAAGAATTTAGCATTAGATTTTTAATAATTCAGAACACATTCAATAATTATGAACTGAATTCGAGTCTTTAAAGTTACATAATCGACCTGCAGGACCTTCCATCGGGGCAAATCATTATCATGAGATAATCCAAATGCTGATATCATATTATATTATTGTAATATTGTGAGCAAGAAAATACCCATCCCCCTCCCCCCTCCCACTCAAGTTGTATCGTTTTGGCTGGATTATAAATGGCGTTCGTTTGCGATTTCCATCATTTGGACGATTACGTTTTATAGATATCTCAACCTTTTGGGTGGGCGGCCGCCCATCCATCCACCGTCTAGAAACGCGCCTGTGTGAGCTCCAATCATTCACGAAAGCACCGTTCATCTAAAAAATGCATGAACCGGTGGCTGATTTTTTAAAAAACATATTACTAAAACTGACGTAAATGCAAATTTGCTATCCTAATTTACATTCCGTTATGCAAATTAGCTAATCTTTCTATTTGACAATCACTCCAGAGTGTTTATTTTAATCAATGAGTATAATCATCAAAATTCATTGACCATCCCTACCAAATGCGTGTAATGCATTTTTATATTAATGCGTGTATTGTATTCCATCATACACGAGTGTTCATTCTGGAGCAGGGGGGGAAAAATCGTAACTATGTGTCATCAAAGCTCATTGATGGATTGATGCAGGATGCAGGATGAAAGAAACTCTCCGGTGTTTTAAATGTGGATTTAGAATATTATTTGCCCAAGTCTGCACAGAATGCACAATGGTCCATGAGAGTTTAAATGCTCATCTATATCATCTGGTATACATATTGTTATGCATCAGTAATTTTAGTTGGCTTTGCACACACTCACACCCTGTTTTCATAACAAGCATCTTGAGATGAGAGCGTACGTACCGATACCTACATGCACACGTTCCGAGATTTTGTAAGGTCTTAACAATTCTGCGAATTACAAACTTCAGTTGGGCGAGCTTAGGTTTAAATTTCTAGCATTTTTGACCCCTTGATTTGACAGTTATCAGTCAATTTTGTGATTCCTCTCTCAGCATCGCTTGCTTCTGCCAGTGTGAACGGTGAAAAGTGGCCTGGTAAAATATTGTTGTTTGACCAATGTAACGTAGACTCGTAAAGAGAACGGGGTTTCAATATTCAAATTGAATTAGGATCATATAAAATGTGTTAACAAAGGGATCTTTTATGGAAGTATTGGACCTTTATTTATTTCTTTGGTGGTTTATGCCATACAGTGAAGCATTAGAATACTAAATTTACTTCTCCATCAACTACGGAAGATTGGGTGGCTGCGACCCCTGGTTATGTAGCTCTATATACCCATCATTGCCAGTTTCAATCCCATGCTTCAAAGCAGTTAAGCCTTTTGTTTCTCAAGTATTTCATTTCAGAGTACGTTTATAGGTTCCTACTACAAAATGTGCCCTTTATTTTCTCAATCTTTATTAGCACTAATTACTAGTTGATGGACTATTATAGTTCATCAACTACCAGATCTACTGCAAGAATTATCCATTTAATTTGTCCTTTGATATCTTTCATCATCCATATAATTATTGACTGCTTGGTTTTCTATTTTGCCACACATTTTATCGGTACATTTAACATAATATCGTAAGTGTACGTACACTTAGATGTATCGACATTTAATATTAATATTTTTGAATAATCCTTTTCAATATTTTTTGTCTTGATAAGGTCGTTATTATTTATTTTTCTGTATTTATGCAACAGTCAACCGGAGTGAAACGGATATCGATCGGAATCCAAGGGTTACCGATCGGTAGCTAAAAGTTCAGAAAGTTGCCTATCTATTTCAATGGGCCGAGGCCTATCTATTTCAATGGGCCGAGCTACCGATAAACATCGTTAACTCGTCAATAATTTTACACAATCGCTACCCAGGCTCCGGCCAAAAATTAGCCTAAATTATTTTATGATATTATTAAATCAGTGAGTGGTTTTCTCAGTGCATTTTGTGGATGACTTTTTGCTAATAATATAAAAATAATTTACTATATTTTTTCACAATGATGCTGTCATAAATTGCTAGAAATTGGTTATACTGTGCAAAGCATATTATTGTTGTTCTATTGCGGACGTACGATAGCTACGATTAGTATATATTTGGACTAGGTAGCAATTGCAGATTGTCGACTTTCATCTAAATTAGAACTGCCAGGTGATAGTACAATTTTGTGAGCTACATAATTGCACAGACATCCCAACCCTGCATTTGAAATTATTGTGGCATATTATGGCAACGTACCAAAAAAACAAAAGAGCAAGATTACGGCTCTTTGATTCCAGCCTCATTGGTTTGTAGGTTATTTTTTTTTCATTTTCATTAATCTCATCATCATTATTAAGGACCTATAATAGATCCCCTTCCAGGGGCGGCTCGTGAGGGAGGTCTGCAGGGCTGCAGCCCTCCCTAGCTTTCCGGTGTAACAACATCAAATAATATCTTTCTTAATATTTTTTCATGGAATTTAATTTTTAAATATAATATTTATTACATTTACATATTTATTTTCTAGACGTTTCATACATACATTTAAACCAGAAAAATATTTACTATTTAGTATTTAATTGTATTGAATCAGCGGTATTTGCTACGGAACGCGCGGCGTTGCAATTGAATAGCGAGCGGAATGCCGCGCGCCATGGCAGCAGCACACTTCATACGAACAAGCGCGCGGGCTGGAGCGGATGCAGCCCGAGCTAGCTACCATTCTATACGGTAAAGCCGGGAGACTCGCGGAGCTACGAAGTTTGCCAAGGTCACACTGCTTGCTTGTTGCGCGATGCTATAACGAATCTTCGGGCTGCTCGCAAGGCAGCTCACTGCAGCTCGATTGGGTGTCTCCGACCGGGAGTCCCCGGCTGACGAATTAACTAGCTGGAGCGATAACGCTCCACGGCCCGCCATGGTATCGTCACCTCTGTTCCTTCCGAACACTAACATTAAACCAAAATATTGCCATAAAAACAATTGGACGAATTTTCGTTTATTTGAAGGGGGGGGGGGGATACATGCATTGTAAACTATATATTTTTTTTAGCAGACCCTCCCAAAACAACCGCCACGAGCCGCTACTGTCCCCTTCTATTAAAGGAATGGTTACCTGGTGAAATTAACTTCCCTCGTCGATTTCTGATACCTAATAATGAATTTAGGGCCTTGCAAAAAAGATCCCGTGTTTACAGGAAGAAGATTAAAAATTGTCGAAAACCGTGATTTTCGGCCTAGGTGCTTAGAAAAACTTCTCCCATAAGGAATAACACGGGGAACTTTTTCGACCCTTAGCACCTACGAGTACCTTTGGTCAGAAAAAATAAACAAAAATAGTGTCACACTCGTCCATCTTTTATCTGTGTATATATTTTTTGGTTTTTGTGATCGGAGTTTTCGTTTAGCCGCAGGACGCTGATAACCGAAGGCGTGTAATCGGCTTACTGCATTTACTTGGCTCGAAGCGGCAGCCGCAGCGGCAGCCGCCGCGGCGGCCGCCGCGGAGGGAGAATCGTCGGACGGGAGGGGATAGAATCGTGGTGGATTCCAGTCACACATGCTTGAGCTTGTTTATCGCCGTTCGCGCTTCTAGCTCTGTCCATTCATCGTTCATCGCATTGGATTCGGAGCTGCAGTTTTGTTAATGTTTAATGATTTATTAAATTATTATGGCCCAAGCTAACGCTGGGCTTATGTTCGAACCTGAATATTCGGAGGAAGAATTGACTGCGATAGAAAAATTAAGCGATGTGTCAAATGAAGACGTACTAGATACAACTGACGTGCTTGGTTGGTGTGAATGCGATGAATGTGAGGTGATGCCAACTGAAACCGAGAGTGTTGGCTTCGCAGACATAGTCAGGCTGCAGGTTGCAGCCTACAGGCCTGACACATAAACGTTATCCAAAAATGTCACAATCGTAGCTATTATTTTATATCATCACACATATGTCCACTTTTTAGCTAATCACCAACCAGGATAATAAGCCGTACGCGAGATCAGTGTCAAGTCATCAAAGAAGATATTGGGAACAATTGCTCGTTATAACGCAATCCACGCTGTGTGTGTGTGTAGCATGCACTGTACACTGTGTTATACACCTATCGCTCGCACACATGCATTGACACTGGCCACTAGTCACAAATAATCTTAAACTACGATAAAAAAATGCTACCCTGTGTGACATTTTTGTTTACACATGTATTTCTTAACATCGACTCGGCTACGACGAAAAAAATTACGCTTCTTGCTACTCCCGATAGCTTCGCCAGATTTATTATAGTATTCCAGCAATCTTGCAAAGTGAAATCAAATATCTAAATGGGCTAGTAGTAGAAGTAGTATGACTAGCTGAGTAAGATATTTGGTGTTATGTATCGCCGGCCAATACGCTGTTTTTCCTTGTACTACCCATAGAGTAAGTAATAATGTACTACCTATACCAGAAAATTTATGCACACTAAAATTTCGTGACTTCTGACTTCTGATTCCTGACTTAAAAGTTCACGAGTTATAATCATAAAACTAACGAACCATTCATCCCACGTATTAATAATTCTATTTAGTGCACTAAAGGGTAGAGGCAAAGAAGGTAGAAGTGGTAGAAGGTTCCCGGCAAGCATGCACACAGCAGCGTTGTGCGTATGTCGCAGCGAACGAGGGGAAGCGAGAGCTTTGCAAGCCGCGCTGGTGCCGGGCTGGCCTTGCAGGTCGCGAGGAGAGGTGGAGGAAAGTCACGTGCTAGAGAGAGAGGCTAAACCGAGCGACTGTACGAAGAGAAAATACAGCACACTGACAATTCTCGCCGCGCAAAATCACCGAAAACTTCGATATTTTTAAAAAAATCACCCTTTTCTGCCATTCTTAGTCCATGGGAGTGTCAAGACTCATGTTGTAGTTCAGAATCGATGGGAAAAAGTAATTTTAAGAGGTAAATTCCCCTTTAAGGATATTAGGAATTCGTACTCTTTAATTGGATGGTTCGCATTGGTTCAATCACCTGATCCGATTCTTACAGTTGCATCTCCTGCTCTCTGTCAATTCTGCAATCATCAACTCATTTATCATAGTACCTATCCATTGCCAATTAATGTTTATTCTGCAATTATATGCTAAATATTTTCATCGACGAGCTCAGCCGTAAAATTCATTGTGGCTATGAGCGTCAGCGACCTCTGTACGAGGACGATTCAAATAGTACAGATGATACCGATAATGACTACTTTATCGTCCGGACCCAGGTAGCCTTTAAAGGGTTGTAGTTCGAAGCATCCCCGTCTAGAATTTAATGCTCTTTCAGCCTGAAACTGCTGGCTTCCTATTGGCCGGTGTGAATTCAACCTAAATGAGCATGAAATATGTTGTCATCTCCTATTTAGCCTGAATTTTTAGCCCCCGTAGCGGCTGAAAGCGGCTGAATTTTCAATCCTTTTCTAACAGTGATAAGGAACAAAGTTGTAGAAAAAAGGTGAGTCTATGCTTCAACAAAGTTCTTTTATCGAAATTTTCTCCCCAACTGCTAATATAAGGGTTTGAAAATGCACATTTTATGCTGTTTTCAGAATGCCTTGTGCTCCAAACCAAATGAGATATCGGAAAGAACTCTTTGTTGAAGCATAGATAAATCTTTCGTCTACAACTCTCTCGCTTACTATCATATGCTAACATTAACGATAGACCCATCAGGCGTCGCGAATTTTTGGTCTGTCGCAAAATTTTTTGACCCAAATTTTCAACTTTGGTCTACATTAGCGTCGACACATCACACCCCGTTTTTATAGTGACCAATCATAGAGTACCTCTGAATCTACCAAAGAAGGATGTTGAGAGATTATGAAAGGAAAAATAATTTGTAGCACGTAGTAATAAGTTATCACGGATTATGAAAGAACGCATGAGCATCTATGAATCTTGCATCACAAAGATTAACAATCAAAATGAAAAAACACGCTATTTTCCGCTTTTCGTGTTTTAATTGATATGGTTGGATTCATCTCTATTAGCAGATTGTAAGTCACTTTGAATCAAAGTTCTAGGGGGATTATTGGCTATTTTATACCACATTTCAATCACGGCAAAGAATTGGTAGTTATGGTATGTAATAAGCCGCTCTTATCGTGTGTCGAGTTTATTCTAAACAGCATTCTATCAGCATTTTGCAAGCTAAGTATAATTTAATTCTAGAAACCAAGAAGACAAATCAATCAGTATGTGTGTGTGCTACCATTGATTACATCGGCTTTTTTTAATCGGTGTCATTTTTTAAAATTGAACACTATTTTAATCAATCTTCTAGAGTGATTTTCACCCCACCCAATGAAAATGCAGTTTTTTCACCGTGTTTTCAAATCGGCATAGTTAAGATATTCTTGTGACAAATACTAAACGAAATATTAGCATGGCTTGTTTCTTCGAAGCCGAATGCCTAAAAGGTGATTACGACACAAAGTAGTGCATTGTTTGTAATTATTATCGATGCGTCGTTACACTGGTTACACCATGCAAGTTGAATGCAGGGGAACACTTATCGCGAGAACAGAAAAAGCGAAAAGCAGTAAAAGAATAAATCCAATCCGGTGTGACAATACGCAAGGAATATGTGTTGATATAAAACACAATTTTATTACGAAGTACCCCCGAATTCCCCGATTGCGAAAGGTTGAAATTAATTTACGGCTGATTGCTGATTCGAAACATTTCGTATTTCATTGATAACGAATTTAACGAATGGATTAATTTTTGATCAATCGATTGGACTAGTTTCGTAGATGGATAGCAATAAGTAGCAACAACAAAAATGCAGACGTGATGCAGATATTCAACAAATTGATTTCTTAAATATGGCACTTGCAGTTCGGTTCTGATGCATCTAATTTGGAAGGTGGTCCAATGGTGTTTGAACAAAACGAAAAATAGTGTGGAAGCTGTTTTAGACGCATATGTGGCGACGTTTCCTGGCTATACCGTTGGAGATAGCACATGATAGTAAAAGAGAAATTTGTTGATGAAATGTTCATCTATGCCGCAAAATAGCCCTTTTTTCGAAATTTTTACCCCAACTGCTAAAACGATGGTTGGAAAATGAAAATGTTAGTGTTGTTTTAAGAATGCCTTGTACGCCACACCGAATGAGATATCGAAAAGAAATCTTTGTTGAAGCATAGGTAAATCTTTCGTCTACAACTCTCTCGCTTACCAACATTTGCTTCCTCTAACGATAGAGCCGCTACACGTCGCGCCGTCGTGGTAAGTGTCATGATTTTTGGGCCAAAATTTGCAACTTGCTCTGCGTACTTTCGTATACACAGCTAAACCAGCTGAACACATTTTTCATAGACGGATCACACATCACGGCTTTATCTTATAGCTGCCACCCCCCCCCACACTCACTCACACTAAGACAGTCCTGCTGATGCCAACATCCTCAACTCGCCAGACTAATCTCTTTCATGCGTCTGTTTCCAAGAAAAGATAAGTAGATACAAAATTGAAACAATGAGAAGTTTTTGAGTCTTGTGATAATTATTTATATATTTGGAAAGCTAATCGAACGTAGATTTCAATCGTTTTTAAAATAAAGTTTTAAGTTTAAAATTGCGGGTTTTGTAGACGATCGCGATTTGCATGACAGCGATCAATCATTTTTCTGAAATCGTTGATTTTGCCACTAGGAAATCAATTCAAAAAGTATTGTGAATTTTACTTGAAGTTACGATTGATCAAGATGAAACCATAACCGATGTCCATTTTCTGATCACTCACTTAGTCTCTACCCTTGAAATGCTGACTTCTACTGTTTCACAGATTATGAAGAGATTAGGTTCACATCCAAGCGACCAGGCTACGCAAATAATAACGTCAGCTTCTTAACTTTTTACCAGCCAATCCTTGCACTTATTTGCTCCGCGTGGAATGAAAAGGACAACCTCCAAGGTGTCCAACGTTTTCGCACTCTTTGAAAACAGGATTACGGCCGAGGTAGTCATGGCTCTTAATAAATAAAAAATAGCACCGTTTTCAACATTATGACTGTCAATTGTTTTCCGCTTGGACTTCCTCATGGAGATTACGGCTCGCTCATCCTGCAACGAGTGTAGGCTCTACTAATCGTTTACCTATAGTTATTGACAAGTGCTAGTCCTGTCAACATGGCAAACAATCTCCCGCACGCAGCGCGCACGTCGAGTCCCTGCTGGTGCTGCCAACGCACGCCCGCATCACGCCCTGGCTGCTCGGCCTGCTCCTCGGCAACGTCCTCCACTTCGGCAGCCACACGTGGAGCACGCGTCGCACGTCCTGGTCGCTGCTCGGCGTCGCCTGGACGTCCAGCCTCGCGCTGCTGGCCACCTCCTTGCTCTACGCGCATCGCTTCTACGCAGGCTCGGCGACCTTCAAACGCGACGGCGTTGCGATTTCGCTCTACGTGGCCTTGATGCGACCTGCGTGGGCGGCGGGGCTCGCCGTGTTGATCGGGATTTGCGTCACGGGTCACGGAGGTGGGTCCATCCTGGGTTCACTCTGCGATATGACGGCTGTCTGTTGACGCTTCATGTTGAGATTCAGTGGCAGACAAAGCCCCCTCATTGTACGTAAGATTTAACGCAAGTTACTTTGTTTTATGTTGTAACTAGATGAGGGGCTGACGATTCTGCAGCCAGCTCAACAACGCTTTTTCGGCAGATTTTCCTACAGCAGCAGCAGCAGCGTGCTAGATGACTAAAGGGCCTACTGTCATGTCTGCAGGCTGTGTTAACACCCTACTGTCATGTCTGCAGGCTGTGTTAACACCCTACTGTCATGTCTGCAGGCTGTGTTAACACCCTACTCTCATGTCTGCAGGCTGTGTTAACACCCTACTCTCATGTCTGCAGGCTGTGTTAACACCCTGCTGTCATGTCTGCAGGCTGTGTTAACACCCTACTGTCATATCTGCAGGCTGTGTTAACACCCTGCTGTCATGTGTGCAGGCTGTGTTAACACCCTACTGTCATGCCTGCAGGCTGTGTTAACACCCTGCTGTCATGTGTGCAGGCTGTGTTAACACCCGACTGTCACGTCTGCAGGCTGTGTTAACACCCTGCTGTCATGTGTGCAGGCTGTGTTAACACCCTACTGTCATGTGTGCAGGCTGTGTTAACACCCTACTGTCATGTCTGCAGGCTGTGTTAACACCCTACTGTCACGTCTGCAGGCTGTGTTAACACCCTACTGTCATGTCTGCAGGCTGTGTTAACACCCTACTGTCATGTGTGCAGGCTGTGTTAACACCCTACTGTCACGTCTGCAGGCTGTGTTAACACCCTACTGTCATGTCTGCAGGCTGTGTCAACACCCTACTGTCATGTCTGCAGGCTGTGTTAACACCCTACTGTCATGTCTGCAGGCTGCGTTAACACCCTACTGTCATGTCTGCAGGCTGTGTTAACACCCTACTGTCATGTGTGCAGGCTGTGTTAACACCCTGCTGTCATGTCTGCAGGCTGTGTTAACACCCTACTGTCATGTGTGCAGGCTGTGTTAACACCCTACTGTCACGTCTGCAGGCTGTGTTAACACCCTACTGTCATGTCTGCAGGCTGTGTTAACACCCTACTGTCATGTCTGCAGGCTGTGTTAACACCCTACTGTCATGTGTGCAGGCTGTGTTAACACCCTACTGTCACGTCTGCAGGCTGTGTTAACACCCTACTGTCATGTCTGCAGGCTGTGTCAACACCCTACTGTCATGTGTGCAGGCTGTGTTAACACCCTGCTGTCATGTCTGCAGGCTGTGTTGTTAACACCCTACTCTCATATCTGCAGGCTGTGTTAACACCCTACTGTCGTGTCTGCAGGCTGTGTCAACACCCTACTGTCATGTCTGCAGGCTGTGTTAACACCCTACTGTCATGTGTGCAGGCTGTGTTAACACCCTACTGTCATGTCTGCAGGCTGTGTCAACACCCTACTGTCATGTCTGCAGGCTGTGTTAACACCCTACTGTCATGTCTGCAGGCTGTGTTAACACCCTACTGTCATGTCTGCAGGCTGTGTTAACACCCTACTGTCATGTCTGCAGGCTGTGTTAACACCCTACTGTCATGTCTGCAGGCTGTGTCAACACCCTACTGTCATGTCTGCAGGCTGTGTTAACACCCTACTGTCATGTCTGCAGGCTGTGTTAACACCCTACTCTCATGTCTGCAGGCTGTGTTAACACCCTGCTGTCATGTCTGCAGGCTGTGTTAACACCATACTGTCATATCTGCAGGCTGTGTTAACACCCTGCTGTCATGTGTGCAGGCTGTGTTAACACCCTACTGTCATGCCTGCAGGCTGTGTTAACACCCTGCTGTCATGTGTGCAGGCTGTGTTAACACACGACTGTCACGTCTGCAGGCTGTGTTAACACCCTGCTGTCATGTGTGCAGGCTGTGTTAACACCCTACTGTCATGTGTTCAGGCTGTGTTAACACCCTACTGTCATGTCTGCAGGCTGTGTTAACACCCTACTGTCACGTCTGCAGGCTGTGTTAACACCCTACTGTCATGTCTGCAGGCTGTGTTAACACCCTACTGTCATGTGTGCAGGCTGTGTTAACACCCTACTGTCACGTCTGCAGGCTGTGTTAACACCCTACTGTCATGTCTGCAGGCTGTGTCAACACCCTACTGTCATGTCTGCAGGCTGTGTTAACACCCTACTGTCATGTCTGCAGGCTGCGTTAACACCCTACTGTCATGTCTGCAGGCTGTGTTAACACCCTACTGTCATGTGTGCAGGCTGTGTTAACACCCTGCTGTCATGTCTGCAGGCTGTGTTAACACCCTACTGTCATGTGTGCAGGCTGTGTTAACACCCTACTGTCACGTCTGCAGGCTGTGTTAACACCCTACTGTCATGTCTGCAGGCTGTGTTAACACCCTACTGTCATGTCTGCAGGCTGTGTTAACACCCTACTGTCATGTGTGCAGGCTGTGTTAACACCCTACTGTCACGTCTGCAGGCTGTGTTAACACCCTACTGTCATGTCTGCAGGCTGTGTCAACACCCTACTGTCATGTGTGCAGGCTGTGTTAACACCCTGCTGTCATGTCTGCAGGCTGTGTTGTTAACACCCTACTCTCATATCTGCAGGCTGTGTTAACACCCTACTGTCGTGTCTGCAGGCTGTGTCAACACCCTACTGTCATGTCTGCAGGCTGTGTTAACACCCTACTGTCATGTCTGCAGGCTGTGTTAACACCCTACTGTCATGTCTGCAGGCTGTGTCAACACCCTACTGTCATGTCTGCAGGCTGTGTCAACACCCTACTGTCATGTCTGCAGGCTGTGTTAACACCCTACTGTCATGTCTGCAGGCTGTGTTAACACCCTACTGTCATGTCTGCAGGCTGTGTTAACACCCTACTGTCATGTCTGCAGGCTGTGTTAACACCCTACTGTCATGTCTGCAGGCTGTGTCAACACCCTACTGTCATGTCTGCAGGCTGTGTTAACACCCTACTGTTATGTCTGCAGGCTGTGTTAACACCCTACTGTCATGTCTGCAGGCTGTGTTAACACCCTACTGTCATATCTGCAGGCTGTGTTAACACCCTACTGTCATGTCTGCAGGCTGTGTTAACACCCTACTGTCATGTCTGCAGGCTGTGTTAACACCCTGCTGTCATGTCTGCAGGCTGTGTTAACACCCTGCTGTCATGTCTGCAGGCTGTGTTAACACCCTGTTGTCATGTCTGCAGGCTGTGTTAACACCCTGCTGTCACGTCTGCAGGCTGTGTTAACACCCTACTGTCATGTCTGCAGGCTGTGTTAACACCCTGCTGTCATGTCTGCAGGCTGTGTTAACACCCTACTGTCATGTCTGCAGGCTGTGTTAACACCCTACTGTCATGTCTGCAGGCTGTGTTAACACCCTACTGTCGTGTCTGCAGGCTGTGTTAACACCCTGCTGTCACGTCTGCAGGCTGTGTTAACACCCTACTGTCATGTCTGCAGGCTGTGTTAACACCCTACTGTCATGTCTGCAGGCTGTGTTAACACCCTACTGTCATGTCTGCAGGCTGTGTTAACACCCTGCTGTCATGTCTGCAGGCTGTGTTTACACCCTGCTGTCATGTCTGCAGGCTGTGTTAACACCCTGCTGTCATGTCTGCAGGCTGTGTTAACACCCTGCTGTCATGTCTGCAGGCTGTGTTAACACCCTGCTGTCATGTCTGCAGGCTGTGTTAACACCCTGCTGTCATGTCTGCAGGCTGTGTTGACACCCTGCTGTCATGTCTGCAGGCTGTGTTAACACCCTGCTGTCATGTCTGCAGGCTGTGTTAACACCCTGCTGTCATGTCTGCAGGCTGTGTTAACACCCTACTGTCATGTCTGCAGGCTGTGTTAACACCCTGCTGTCATGTCTGCAGGCTGTGTTAACACCCTGCTGTCATGTCTGCAGGCTGTGTTAACACCCTGCTGTCATGTCTGCAGGCTGTGTTAACACCCTGCTGTCATGTCTGCAGGCTGTGTTAACACCCTGCTGTCGTGGCCGGGATGGCTCGTGCCCAGCCGTCTCACCTACTGCGTCTATCTCACGCACTGGACGCTGCTGGCCGGCTTCCACGCAACGAGGACGCACACGCGACATTTCGACGACGTCTCGATGGTACGCATCACGTGACATGCATCACGTGACATGCACCATGCATCATGTGTTTTGTATCACGGGGCGGTGTTCCATATGCTTTTCTTATTAATGCAAAAATAATTGGATGAGCGAGCGAAGCGAGCGAAATCCTTCAATTTCACAACATAGGGGAAAAAAGCATTTGGATTTTTTTTGTATTTTTTTTTGTAACAAAAACGAGCAGCCCTTCTTAAAGGTCACAGATCGTTACGAAATTTGGCAAAAACGTTCGTGGTGACTCAGCGAGGTGCTGTATAGTTTTTGAGCAAAATCTGTTCAGCCATTTTGTTTTTATGAGCACAAACCCGTAAATTTTTCAGTTTTTTGGTACTAGCTTCGTAACTAATTAACCGATCCGCACCCAATTTGGATTGAATATATTTGATAACAAGTTAAACGAATTGCCTAAGTTTCAGATTTGTGCATGAAGTATTTTGCTAATTAGAAGAATGGTTTTTTTTTGCCTCTAAACGGTTTCAATACCGATGTATATTCGGTTTATTATATGATTGTAAAATGTTTTCCGTTTGGATTTCCTCAGTGAGATTACGGCTCGCTCATCCTGCAACGAGTGTAGGCTCTACTTATCGTTTACCTAGTTAATAAAACCGAACCGTTAGGCCCGGTCTTAACGTGTCCATTGAAAAAGTTATTTCCTAGAAAGGAAGAAAAAAGAGGCAGCCATTTGGTTGTCACACCGCACGGAGATGAGATTTTTTCGGGACAAAGCCGGTATTTTTGTCCAGTTTTTTCCGAGGCTTGTTAATTATTAAACGGTGTGTTGGCACACAATCTAGGCATCACATTGGCAGTCGCCATGGTAATAGCAAATTAACGGCCCGTTAAGAAGCTAACTGGCCAATGAAGTCTGAGCTTTAGGCAGTTGGGGGTCGAAAAATAAACCGTCTGAAATTTTCGTAAACTAGGATTCGTGAGGAAACTAAAATTTGTTACTCATACGTTGCAAATTTTTACGAGTCTGGGCCAATTGAACACACAAAATCGCTTTTTTACTGACATCAAAGTTATTTTACGCGCATGACAAGACATATGAACACGTAAACACACGGTGGTCCCCTCGGTGCTTTTCGACAGGAGTAGGCTACGTGCCGGCACCGGGTTTCCCCTCCTTCCTTCTAGCCATAGCATTGAGTAAGAATACTAGTCAGAGTCTTGGCGCTTATGGGAGGCTGCTCGCTCGGGAAAAAAAACCCCCGATAGCGGCGCTAGTGTAGAATCGCACCTCGGCATCCCTCGGAAAGAGCCGAGATGCGCGGCGACTTTGAACCGTTTGAACGAACAGCACGAAAACACATCAGCGAGACTCGAGACCAACTCGAGACGGTGCTGAGGGTGAAGCGCTGTTCTTTCCGCACGCTTCGGAATTGCGTGAATACGTATAAGAAGCAGTTGTTATGCTTACCATTGATATTGCCTTGGATAAGAGATGTAAAAAATGATTTTGGGAAATATTGATGCCCAAATGATTTACAAAACCTAAAACTAGTACGGATGAAGTCAGTAAACATCGATGGCTTATAAAAGATAACGAATTGTGCGAAGAGTGTTTTCGTATGCATGTCTGAAAGGTTGTTTATTTGATAATCATCCAAGCAGCTACTGCAATTTCTTTGCGCGGTCACGCAAATAGAATGCCACGCTTATTGGACAGATTATTATTTCATAGGTTAGTATAAAAGATGGGGAAACAGAATATGACAGCAAATCCGGAAATAAGAAATTACTACTTAGTTACAAGCACTCAAATCTGCAAGCCATCAAAACTGTTAAAAGGGTTTTCTGATCTGACTTTGATATCTTGTTGACATAATTAGCTAACCAAATGGGATTATAGGTCTGCAGGAAGCATGAATCATCGTCATGTGAGGGGAAGTGCTCATTTTTACAACTTTCCTCGCTGTGGTCACTGCAGCAGGTATACTCGGGAGGGTTGATGTTTCGATGCCAGCGAACCTTGCTTCTGTCCGGCTGACTCATGGACGGACAGAAGCAATAACAAAGGGACATTCCCATGTATTGCAAAGATTTTATTTTTCTACCTATATCTGCCGGTGATCTGAGTCTTAGCGGCCAGCTGGCTGGCCGAACTCGGAAAAAAAAATTTCACGTTCTTGCCCGACGATTCGAAGATTGTTTCGAACAGATCAATTAGACGTTTGGAAGGCTTGATAATATGTAAATGAAACCAAGCCAACCAAACGAGCAAAACGACCTGTTCTATCACCTGCATGCAACCACTGCAGGCTTGGGCTAGGTCAGGGCCTCTTGAAAAAGAACGCATGGAAATGGATCAAGCGATACAAGGACACACAATACATCAAAACAATAGAATCAAGAATGAAAACTATACATGGAAAAATATTGCCTATGTCTATCATTTTCTACAAGCTCTTTGGTCTCTCATAAAGAGCACATGTCAACTATAATAATCGATTATCTATTATCTACACAAAAAATATACTAAACATAATAATTAAGTCTCTAGGCATGTCATCAATTAACACGCAAGTCCTACGTTTAAGGGAAAAAAGTTTCATAGATATTTAACAGCATTTATAATTTAACTATTAACATACATCAAGTATACCTCATACTACTTATCTATTTACAATCTATTTACGAAACGTTCTTCTGTAGATATTTATTGTTCATATTTGCCTTATCTTAAGTTTTGATTGTACAAACAATAATTTTAAATAATTTTACCAGATTATGTATTATGAATGTCGCACTTGTCAATATCAATATAAATACGTAAATATTATTCTAGTTATGTCTAGTACTCCGATCAATCTTATTTATCAATTAAATATAATTAATTTATAGGACTTGCCCGTTAATTCATGATGTGCCAAAAGCTTGTAAATAGATAAGTAGTATGAGGTATACTTGATGTATGTTAATAGTTAAATTATAAATGCTGTTAAATATCTATGAAACTTTTTTCCCTTAAACGTAGGACTTGCGTGTTAATTGATGACATGCCTAGAGACTTAATTATTATGTTTAGTATATTTTTTGTGTAGATAATAGATAATCGATTATTATAGTTGACATGTGCTCTTTATGAGAGACCAAAGAGCTTGTAGAAAATGATAGACATAGGCAATATTTTTCCATGTATAGTTTTCATTCTTGATTCTATTGTTTTGATGTATTGTGTGTCCTTGTATCGCTTGATCCATTTCCATGCGTTCTTTTTCAAGAGGCCCTGACCTAGCCCAAGCCTGCAGTGGTTGCATGCAGGTGATAGAACAGGTCGTTTTGCTCGTTTGGTTGGCTTGGTTTCATTTACATATTATCAAGCCTTCCAAACGTCTAATTGATCTGTTCGAAACAATCTTCGAATCGTCGGGCAAGAACGTGAAATTTTTTTTTCCGAGTTCGGCCAGCCAGCTGGCCGCTAAGACTCAGATCACCGGCAGATATAGGTAGAAAAATAAAATCTTTGCAATACATGGGAATGTCCCTTTGTTATTGCTTCTGTCCGTCCATGAGTCAGCCGGACAGAAGCAAGGTTCGCTGGCATCGAAACATCAACCCTCCCGAGTATACCTGCTGCAGTGACCACAGCGAGGAAAGTTGTAAAAATGAGCACTTCCCCTCACATGACGATGATTCATGCTTCCTGCAGACCTATAATCCCATTTGGTTAGCTAATTATGTCAACAAGATATCAAAGTCAGATCAGAAAACCCTTTTAACAGTTTTGATGGCTTGCAGATTTGAGTGCTTGTAACTAAGTAGTAATTTCTTATTTCCGGATTTGCTGTCATATTCTGTTTCCCCATCTTTTATACTAACCTATGAAATAATAATCTGTCCAATAAGCGTGGCATTCTATTTGCGTGACCGCGCAAAGAAATTGCAGTAGCTGCTTGGATGATTATCAAATAAACAACCTTTCAGACATGCATACGAAAACACTCTTCGCACAATTCGTTATCTTTTATAAGCCATCGATGTTTACTGACTTCATCCGTACTAGTTTTAGGTTTTGTAAATCATTTGGGCATCAATATTTCCCAAAATCATTTTTTACATCTCTTATCCAAGGCAATATCAATGGTAAGCATAACAACTGCTTCTTATACGTATTCACGCAATTCCGAAGCGTGCGGAAAGAACAGCGCTTCACCCTCAGCACCGTCTCGAGTTGGTCTCGAGTCTCGCTGATGTGTTTTCGTGCTGTTCGTTCAAACGGTTCAAAGTCGCCGCGCATCTCGGCTCTTTCCGAGGGATGCCGAGGCGCGATTCTACACTAGCGCCGCTATCGGGGGTTTTTTTTTCCGAGCGAGCAGCCTCCCATAAGCGCCAAGACTCTGACTAGTATTCTTACTCAATGGCCATAGGTTATGTTTATCATCACACTTTCATTCACCGACGCCGTTAGACCATGTATGGTTAGACCAGTGCCACAGGGCCAGTTGTCAAAACAGTGCGTCGTTCAACACCATTAATCAATCAATCAATCTTTCCTCCGGCAGGTGGTCGAGTTCCTGGGGCTGTCGATGCTTAGCTTCGCGGCTGCGCTCTTTCTCCATCTGCTTTGCGAGGTGCCGGCGATGGCGCTGGGGAAGCTGTTGCTGAATCGGCCCAAAGGTAACACAAAAGGTAGAAGGCCACAAAAGGCCAAAGGCCAAAGGTAGACATCACATTGCAGCTGGTGCAGGATGCACGAAACTATCGGCTTGATCGGGCGACGAAGCGCTGGTGGCGAACCTGGCGGACCGGGGTGAAGCTTAAATAAACATTAGTGAAGTCATCATCTGGAAAAGATACTCTTTTATAATATGTCAGCTGTGAGTTGACGCTTGAGATTGAGCATCAGTGGCAAACAAAGCCCCCTCGATATTACGTGAGATGACGTAACTGACGGGCTGTGGTGCTTTAACTTCGCCCCACGCTGACGATTCTGTAGCACAACAATAACAACGCTATTTCGGCAGAGATTCCTGCATAATATACAATAATTGAAAAAAAACTTGTTTATATGTTCATGATGGTTGATAGATGAACTGACGTTTCCTGTTTACGCTGTCAATAAATGGTAAAATTGTGCAAATTTATTAAAAATTGATAATTATACGTTAATACAACTACGTCAAATCAAATCAATTATTATTTGAAGTGCATTAGATAATAAAAAGAAATGCAATACCACTTGAAATTCTATCCTACTCCCTGTCTGTTGTCAATGTCATTCGATGAACCAGGCTGTTGTTTTCAGAGTGCGTCACAGACGATGCAGCCGATAAGAAGCAAGGAGCCAGCAGCATCCGGGAAGATGGAATTGTTTTAGAAAGTCAAGTGACAAAAGGAAGGAATCTAAAAAATTTAAAAGAAGTCTAAACAAAATACGCGACAGTTAATGCTTCAAAATATGTATAACATCTGTCTTTATATACCCAAGGGTAAATCTGTAATTATATTTTAGTTTTGTGTCGAACCCTTTTTGTAATTAGTAGAAATTAGCAACGTTTTCAATTAAAAACTGTATACCGTAAAACGGGGTGACTTTGGCCCACAATCAAAATTAAACAGTGTGTAACTTTTGACCTTAGCTTTATAAAAAATATACTAATGTATTAGATAATAACTCATGGCTAGACCTTCAAATTAACATATGGTCCATCTCACAAATGCTATAAATTTTCCTGTGAAAAATCAAAATGAGGCTGGTCAAAGTCACCCCATGGTTTGGGGTGACTTTGACCACCCATTGAAAATTAGATTAAAATAGGAAAAAGATGATACAATGGGTGGAAATCAATGAGTCATATGGATGCCAGGACGAATTTGCAACAAAATACACTGATACTAATCCAACTTAACAAAAAAATACCCCTAGAAAATCTGGTGCCATGTGAAGGCATGTCCACAGGAAGTGTGGGAAGTTGAAACTTGACAGTTTTTTCTCCCATTTCATTTAATTTTCTTTCTGGGAATCAGAATATCCCCACAAAAATAGTTTTAACGTTGTTCTCATCTACTAAACTTAAGGAATGGTAAAAAAAATATGTATACCAAAAATGCATGGTTATTTGTCACAAAAAAAAACAGATACCTAAAAACTGACTTTGGGCCAAAGTCATCCCACTGGGCCAATGTCACCCCGTTTTACGGTACCTATCTGATAAAATATATTTTAAGTACTTATAATCCACAAGGCGAACACAAAAATAATATATTTATTTGAAGCGAATCGATGCCACTTAAACTTAATGATTGATAAAATGGCTAATAGCCGGAGAGTATCGAAGCTATATCTCTTCAAATAAAGAAGTTAGCTTACTCGGAGGTATCTAGAGCTGAAAATTTGACCAAATGTTCCCAATAGTGTGCTGGATATGTGGTTAAAAGTAGCCAAAAATAGCTTCATCGGAACACCCCCAAAAAAAATGGGGAGTGAATTTTTTCACGAAAAATATTAAAAACTTTGACGTAAAATAACTCGCGGAGTTTAATACTTGCAAACTTCTAACTACCAGAAATATGTTCGTCTCGAACAGTTTTATCAAAAGATATCAAAAAATTTCCCAATTTTTCATTATATCTTGCCGATTATAGCCTAAATACCGCGAAAAAAGCCCTAAAAGGTATTTACACATTACTTCACTTAAGTTTCACTGATGAAAATAATGTGTCAAAAAAATTGAAATATGTATGAAATGGTAGCTTGAAGCATTGTTAACAATACTGCAGATACAAAAATAGAAAAACGCGAACTTCGTAGCATCGTTTTTCGATTTCCATGACCCGCCGTGTGCGCGTTCCCCCCCTCCCCGCGCGGCAAGCTACAGGCTAGCAGGCGGCAGCAACGTAGTACTTGCCCGGGTATTCACACACAGCATGGATAGATGCACGAGCTCTCGCACCAACTTTTCAATCGAATGTGTTTACATGCTTAGATTTTCGAAGACTTAAAATTAATCTTAAAAATGTGTACACGTTGCGCAAGATCAGCAGACATAATAATGAAAAGGAAGAGCCATAAAACTGTCTCTGGCGTAATGACTCCCCCAATGTGCTGTATATGAATCCAAACACTTATAGACTCAAATCAAATCACATTTTCGCCCCATGTTTATTTTCAGAAATGATGGTTGTAAGCTGGTGTTTCTCCCTACAAGGAGCAGTATTTTTACTAAGTACTATCAACAATTTTTTTTTAAATTATTATCATCAAATATTTAAAATCTTTATTTGAAATAATGTAATTTTATCTGGTTCAATTACAAATAGTTGTAAAGTTAAAGAACAAGACTGGAAAGTGTGCCTACCTACCTACCTATTACACCGAATAGAAACTCAGTAAAACGGGTAGGATGTAGATATAAATCATTCAAATCAGTTGACAGCCAGTTGTATTTTCGAAATAATACATTTTATTTAGCTAAGAGCGAAAGCGAAAAAAGTCAGCCCCTGACGTGTAAAGCAAGGTGAAGCGCGAAGTATTTTATAATTGAAAATTTGGACACAACATGTTCCTATGTTTTGCAAGAAGGAGTAAAAGGAGACAAGACATCCACAACCAAAAAGGGGGCTGACACGATAATTGCTGATGCAACTGCGAGGGATGGCGAGAACGCTTGACCATCCTTGCCTATCGCATTGCTTATAGGTTTCAACCAATAAAATATATAATTTCATCCAATTTGCTGAGTTGAATATACAAACAAAGATACTGTGATATCGCAAAGAAAAGTCTACGCAAAGATCCATTCGATGCCGCAAAATATCCTCCACCACCGAGAAAACGTATATCCCGTCTCTTTTGAATGGAATATTCACTGTTTCAATTGCCATAAAGTATGAGACGAGAATAAAACTGGACGGAAATTTGTATGGTCTACAATATGAATCTCGAATCGATTTAGGAGAAAATTCTTTCAGCTTCCAGAGAAAGATCAGACGACATTATCATCAAGCGAATGACATACGATTACCAATCAGATCTGTTGGCAGTAAACGCAAAATACTATGTGAATTGCGTTTCAGCCTGTTTAAGTTCTAAACATCAGAGCCCAATCAAAAAATCGAAGAACTTCGCAGTCTGACCGAGCAAGCGACCTGACATACTATTTTTTCTTATTTTTTATTGAGGCCGGAATAATAGTACTTGTGCCTACAGTTTGTAAGAAAATCAAATATTTTCTTTGGACATGGGGGTGGACACAGAAACGGCCAACACGTATCGCACACAAGTTATCCGCGGAAGTATAGAGCAAAAATATCAATCCACTATTTCATTTAATCCCTTAACAGGTAATTTGTCCAGCATAATGTGCTCGAAGACACTGTCCGTTGGTCACTTGTATCAGCAAATCCGCATTTTTGAAACCACCCAGGAAAGCAAACAGAAGTGACGATCTTGAACAGTCGAATTTTTCAACCAAATCAGTGCACCAGCCAGATTCGTCTCGCCTGTGTATTTCGTGGGAGTAATTCTTAGAGATTTTGTAGAATATATTTTTCAGGTGCAAATCTAAGAAATCATACATCATTTCTCCCTCTGCACATGCAATAGTAAACGGCATTGGTTGCACCGACGTGTGTACCGATGTGAAGCCGAATGTTTCAAGTGCACAACCAGGTCGGTGACAAAGAAAATTATGAGTCCGAGAACAGGCTGCACGGAAAAGCCTATCAGTCGTAGTTTAGATTACACAAAATTTGAATTGGGCGAGAAAAAAAAAATGCATTCAATTTTTAACTGAGCGAATGTGAAGAGCGCGAGGCACAGCACGTCCAGCGTTCTGTGCTATTTGCATGCAGCGAGCGTGTAGCTAGCCACGCTAGCTGGTGGGAGGGGGGGGAGCGACCCAAACACAGCGCGCCAGGAAAAACGAAAAACGATGCTATGAAGTTCGCGTTTTCGAAGATTTAGATCTGCAGTATTGTAGAAAATCCTTTAGGCTACCTTTAGATACCAATTTCAATGTATTTGTCTACTTCTTAGTAAGGTAGTCTAAGCGTCGAACACGAGTTTAGCAAATACGACGGGCGTTTTTTATGACTCTTTTTCAATAATCGGGTATATATGATATAATTATGTAATTTTTTCGGTCTTTCATTGATAGAGCTTTCTCAGGCGAATATATTTTTGGTAGCTAGACGTTTCTAGCTAAAAAAACTGTACGAGATATTTGACATTTAATTTTTTTTTATAAATTCCACTCCCCAATTTTTTAGGGGTGTTCCGATGAAGCTATTTTTGGCTACTTTTTACCAGGTACTAGAAACACTGTTGGGGACATTTGGTAAAATTTTCAGCTCTAGATACCTCCGAGTAAGCAAAGACGCCATCTTGGATTCGATATTGCTCGACTATAATGATCAGTACTCGGCATGAAAATAATGTTAGCTTGGCCGTTTAGGGTAGTGTGAAGGGATGGGGGTGGTGATCAGTTGGTTTGACAGGGAGTGTTGGAGGAGAGCCCGAGCGACATGGTTGTGTGTTTTTGTCGAGAGTGAGCTGAGAGCAGGGAGAGAGAGAGAGTTGAAGAGAGAAAGAGAGAGGGAGGTAGTAGAGCGAGTGTGAGGGAAAGTGCGTGGTGATGTTTGGTTTGTTGCAACTTGCCGGAGAGTCGCTTGTGATTAAGCAGCTATTGAAAAGAAAAGCGTTTTGTTGTCAATTTGAAGCTATCCTGACAAGATTAGCTGGGGGCTGGCTAACAATTATTTAATCGAAGTCTGGAAGATCTAAATCACGTAAAGCCGGTGGTCCCCTCGGTGCTTTTCCAGACTAGTAGGCTACGTGCCGGCACCGGGTTTCCCCTCCTCCCTTCTAGGCCATTAGACCAGTACCATAAAGATGTCAAAACAGTGCGTCGTTAAACATGAGCAATCAATCATCACACATCCGCGCATATAAATAAATCAGTAGGGGGGCAAAGCAGGGGCAAGCGAATAGGTGAAGGGGGCAACCCCCCCCCCCCCCCCCACGGGCGCACACAGATCGAATTACCGGAGAAGTGTTTTTATTTCTCATGGTGTAAATGAGGCAGTTCATTTGGAAGATTATTTTCACAAGGTCTAATCCGTAAAAGCTTATAGCTTCGTCACACGGAAAATTTTGCTGGTGCAGCGTTCCACGTAAAAGCAGTTAGTTGCCCCTACATTAATCACTATATTTCTGAAAAACATTCCATTGATAGTTGAAAGAAATTCTAACTCGCAATGTGAAGTCTCGAGTCGATCGGACGTCTACTTTGTTCACAAGAGATCTGGAATTTGGGACTTTTCAGCGGGGGGGGCAAGCAGGGGGGCAAGCCAATTTTTGGGGGTGCACTTGCCCCCCCATGCACCCCCGTAGCGCCGCCACTGCTGCAAATGGTGAGCAGAAGCTATTCAATTAATCATTCTTTTCGCGAATTTTCCAAACTATTTCTGCTTGTGACGCTCTTTATGCGCTTGCAGTTTTTCGCAATTAAAGCCACTGTAACCGGCATGCACTTTGCAAAAACTGCCAAACTAGGCCCCTCAATAAAATGACCCATTTTGGTCAAACCGGAGCGAGACCCCAAAGTTGCGTTGTAGAATGCTGGATCATCATCAATCTTCACAATAAAAAAACGGGGTGCCGAACACTTGTGTGAAGTTCTCCAAAAGTTTTTGTGATCCTTAAAGCATAGACTGCCTGAAGCACAGCAATTTATACGCTCTCTTCATGGCCAAAGTCAGAAGTACATAGTAAGCCCAATTAGCTAACAATTTAGTTCTAAAGTAGTTCACAGTTTAAGTTCAAATAGTTCTTCGATGTAAATTCAAACGCGCACGAAAATCTGTCCCGAACCAACAACCCGGCTTGACGTTTGCTGAAAAACTACTGTCTGCACGCCACTGGAGATTGGAATGTAATGATTTCTTCCTTGAAACTCCCACGGCGCTAGCTACCTCTAGCGGCCAAATCGGAAAACAAATTTTAGGCACATGTTCTAACCTTTCTTTTCTGACTAGCAGCGGAGCCCGTGCCTCCGGCACTATGTGGTTACGCCTTTTACTTATAATTAAATTTTTTTTTCATTTATTTTTTTTAAGCTCATAAGGCTGCCCCTTTACCCTTAAGGCAAACCCTATGCCCATAAGGCAAATCCTATGTCCATATGGCATAAGTACGTCTATAATGCAGAAATGTGCCAATAAGGCAAAACCTTTGTTCAAAAGGCAAACCCTACGCCCATAAGGCAAACCTTATGCCCCTAAGGCATAAAGCCTTTTAGTTTTTAACGAAATGGGATGCCTGTTCGCCCTATGAACGAATAGTTCAACCAATGGGCGTGAAAAGAACCTATATAACTTAGGGTGAACCAAACGCCATTAGGGCTAAATATGCACGTAGCAGTTGAAGTAGCTGTCTAGACTGGGTTCCCAAAGTTTCGACCAAGTTTTCAAATAGAACTGTTCAATTGATTCCATGGAAAAATAACCTCTGCTGTGTATAATAAGCTGTGTTTAAATTCTAGACAAAGACGCGTGGTGGAGTGTAAGTGAATTTTTCCCTTTATGTAAAGAAGATTTATGCAATTGATACATATACCATAAGGTGGACCAAACGCCCTTAGGGCGAACTATACGCCCATTGGGCTTACTATACACCCATAGGGTAAACTTTACGCCCATAGGGCAAACTATACACCCATAGGGTGAACCATACGCCTATACGCTCAAAGGGCGAACTATACACCCATAGGGTGAACTATACGCACATAGGGCAAACTATACACCCATATGGTGAACTATACGCCCAAAGGGCAAACTATACACCCATATGGTGAACTATACGCCCAAAGGGCAAACGGGGGAGCTGAATAGCGCCACATGGAATAACGCCATATCGGCCATTTTCTGTCCCACCGGAATAAAGCCATATGTCGGATGGCGTTAATCCAGTGGATTAACGTCATATTGTGAGATGACTTTGTTCCAGTGAGAGCTGCACTGTACTAACGCCATCTGAGCATATGGCGTTAATCCAGTGGATTTATCTCATATTGCAATATGGCTTTGTTCCAGTCAAATGCACTGTACTAACGCCATCTGAGCATATGGCGTTAATCCAGTGGATTTATGTCATATTGCAATATGGCTTTGTTCTGGTCAAATGCACTGTACTAACGCCATCTGAGCATATGGCGTTAATCCAGTGGATTTATCTCATATTGCAATATGGCTTTGTTCCAGTCAAATGCACTGTACTAACGCCATCTGAGCATATGGCGTTAATCCAGTGGATTTATGTCATATTGCAATATGGCTTTGTTCCAGTAAAATGCACTGTAATAACGCCATCTGAGCATATGGCGTTAATCCAGTGGATTAAAGCCATATTGCAATATGGCTTTGTTCCAGTAAAATGAACTGTAATAACGCCATCTGAGCATATGGCGTTAATCCAGTGGATTAAAGCCATATTGCAATATGGCTTTGTTCCAGTCAAATGCCCTGTACTAACGCCATCTGAGCATATGGCGTTAATCCAGTGGATTTATGTCATATTGTGATATGGCTTTGTTCCAGTAAAATGAACTGTAATAACGCCATCTGAGCATATGGCGTTAATCCAGTGGATTAAAGCCATATTGCAATATGGCTTTGTTCCAGTCAAATGCCCTGTACTAACGCCATCTGAGCATATGGCGTTAATCCAGTGGATTTATCCCATATTGTAATATGGCTTTATTCCGGTATCCACTGTACTAATGCCATCTGACTATATGGCGTTAATCCAGTGGATTTATGTCATATTGCAATATGGCTTTGTTCCGGTAAAATGCACTGTATTAACGCCATCCGAGCATATGACGTTAATCCAGTGGATTTATCCCATATTGAAGGATGGCTTTATTCCGGTATAGATCAGATTTAAAAGATGTGCATTCAACGGAGCTATCCATTAGTATGCGGTTTGACTCCCGCCGAATGTCCCTGCGCGCGCACTTTCAAATTCCCCGCAACTCCCATTAGATCCCATGTTAATTTACCGTAAAACTAAATCCTTTATATATCTTTCAATTTCAATTTTAAATGAAAATTGAGTCCCTAATAAAAGATGCGTATTGATAAGGGTTATCCACCTATATGCCCAAATCTACCTTGCCGTTATCACAACATACTAAAAAAGTTGATAACACATATTTTCCTTTATATTTTCCGCATTTTCCTAACGATTTTCTTTTAACTCTAATAGAATCTGCTTAATCACTATACGGATGCACCTTCCAAATTTCAGCTTGATCGGACCATTATTTATTGAGTTATAACTGATAAGAAGGTTTCTATTTTTTTGCGGCCAAATTTTCCGAACGAATTTTCCGACAAATTATTTTTAAGCTCACCCACCTATTTTGTACTCTCAGTTAAAATTTCATTTAAATCCGTTCATTACTTTAGAAGTAGTTTTCGTAAAATCGAGATAATCGTCAAGACATAGGTTAAATGATGGGGGTAACATAGGCATGATGAAACTTTGGAGACTTCAAAACGTTTTTTTTTTTTAATTTTTCCCGATGATGGATTTGAATGAAATTGCAAAATCACACAACTCTAGTGGTCTGTCATCTATTCTAGAAATTTGAAACAAATCTAACATTAATTTTTCTTTTTATGGCGATTTTAAGTTTTTTGGTATTTTGAAATCGTTATAATTATTGAAAATTCAATTTCAAAGGAAAAAGCTACACTATATAAAAGAAGCACATTCATCGGGGCTATCCATAAGTATGCGGTTCGACTTCCGCCGAATGTCTTCTCTCCCGCACTAACACATTTTTTCGTAGTCCCCTAAGAGCCCATGTTTATGGACTTAGCCGCAATTCCGACGAAAACACTAAATCTTCAATAACTCCCTTAAATTCAATTTCTCCGCAAAATTGAATCATAGTAAACCGATGCGCATTCACCGGGACTATCCATAAATATGCAGTTCGACTCCCGCCGAATGCCCTTTCGCCCGCACCATCGATTACCCCGCACGCGCTCACATCTCCCATAAGAGCCCATGTTAATTTATGTAAAACTAAATCCTTTATATTTCTTTCAATTTCTAAGGAAAATTGAATCAGTAATTCAGTAATCAGTAATCACTGGATTAACGCCATATGCTCAGGTGGCGTTAGTACAGTGCATTTTACCGGAACAAAGCCATATTGCAATATGACATAAATCCACTGGATTAACGCCATATGCTCAGATGGCGTTAGTACAGTGCAGCTGTCACTGGAACAAAGTCATATTGAAATATGACATAAATCCACTGGATTAACGCCACATGCTCAGATGGCGTTAGAACAGTGCATTTGACTGGAACAAAGCCATATTGCAATATGAGATAAATCCACTGGATTAACGCCATATGCTCAGATGGCGTTAGTACAGTGCATTTTACTGGAACAAAGCCATATTGCAATATGACATAAATCCACTGGATTAACGCCATATGCTCAGATGGCGTTAGTACAGTGTAGCTGTCACTGGAACAAAGTCATCTCACAATATGACGTAAATCCACTGGATTAACGCCATATGCTCAGATGGCGTTATTACAGTGCAGCTCTCACTGGAACAAAGTCATCTCACAATATGACGTTAATCCACTGGATTAACGCCATCCGACTTATGGCTTTATTCCGGTGGGACAGAAAATGGCCGATATGGCGTTATTCCATATGGCGCTATTCAGGCGACTCGGGCAAACTATACACCCATATGGTGAACTATACGCCCAAAGGGCAAACTATACACCCATATGGTGAACTATACGCCCATAGGGCAAACTATACACCCATAGGGTGAACTTTACACCCATAGGGCGAACTATACGCCCAAAGGGCGAGCTATACGCCCAAAGGGCGAACTATACACCCATAGAGTAAACTTTCCGCTCATAGGGCGAACTATACGCCCATAGGGCGAAATAAAGGCCCATAGGGTAAACTATACGTCCATAGAGCTAACTATACACCCGACCCATAGGGTGAACTTTACGCCCATGGGGCGAACTATACGCCCATAGGGCGAACTATACGCCCGTAGGGCGAACTATACGCCCAAAGGGCAAACTATACGCCCATAGGGCAAACTATTCGCCCATAGGGCGAACTATACGCCCATAGGGCGAACTATACGCCCATAGGGCGAACTATACGCCCATAGGTCGAACTATACGCCCATAGGGCAAACAATACGCCCATAGGGCGAACTATACGCCCATAGGGCGAACTATACGCCCATAGGGCAAACCATACGGTCATAGGACGAACTATACGGCCTTAGGACGAACTATACGCCCATAGAGGAAAAATACGCTCAAGGTTAACAATACGCTCATAGGCCTAATTTTCGCAATACGGGTGAATGTTCGCTAAACGTATAGGGCGAACCATACGCCTAAAGGGCGAACCATACGACCATAGGGCGAACCATACGCCTAAAGGGCAATCTATACACCCATATGGTGAACTATACGTCCACAGGGCGAACCACACGCCCATAGGACGAATTATCCGCCCATAGAGACAAAAATACGCTCAAAGGGCGAACAAAAAGCTTATAGGCCTAATTTTCGCAATACGGGTGAATGTTCGCCAATTTTATAGTTCATTAGTATAGTACGCAATAGGCGTATAGTTCGCCCTATGGGCGTATGGTTCGCCCTACGGGCGTATGGTTTGCCCTATGGGCGTATGGTTCGCCCTACGGGCGTATGGTTCGCCCTGTGGGCGTATAGTTCACCCTATGGGTGTATAGTTTGCCCTATGGGCGTATAGTTCACCCTATGGGTGTATAGTTTGCCCTATGGGCTTATAGTTCACCCTATGGGTGTATAGTTTGCCCTATGGGCGTATAGTTCACCCTATGGGTGTATAGTTCACCCTATGGGCGTATAGTTTGCCCTATGGGCGTATAGTTCACCCTATGGGTGTATAGTTTGCCCTATGGGCGTATAGTTCACCCTATGGGTGTATAGTTTGCCCTATGGGCGTATTGTTCACCATATGGGTGTATAGTTTGCCCTATGGGCGTATAGTTCACCCTATGGGTGTATAGTTTGCCCTATGGGCGTATAGTTTGCCCTATGGGCGTATTGTTCACCCTATGGGTGTATAGTTTGCCTTATGGGCTTATAGTTCACCCTATGGGTGTATAGTTTGCCCTATGGGCGTATAGTTTGCCCTATGGGCGTATAGTTCACCCTATGGGTGTATAGTTTACCCTATGGGTGTATAGTTCACCCTATGGGTGTATAGTTTGCCGTATGGGGTTATAGTTCGCCCTTTAGGCGTATAGTTCGCCCTTTGGGCGCAGTTTAAGGGTTAGACTGATGGACCTAGGGCATTAGGTACAATGTTTTCTTTGCCTTTTACATTTTCGTTTATTACTTTGTCCAAATTTTTCAACCTCTTTGCTGATTTCCGTAAGACATTTAGGCGATCTAGTTTCTGACCGTGGTAAAGTGACTAAATCTCTTAGTTAAGCCCTCGTCAAGATGCACCCCATGCCTCCATTTTAAATGCAGGCAAACATTTCGACATCTATTCCGTCAATGTATACTTTAGAAATTTGCAAATAAAACTGTTTTTGAGGCTATTCGATGTATTAGACTCGCATTAACATGAAACAACTTGATGGTTGGTCATTTCTATCAACATCAGTAAACAGTAATAATTTAACAGAAAATTAAGTTTAAAAAATGTTTTGGTTTTGAGTAGCAGCTTTTGAACCACATCCGTTGAATAATTGTAGCACCTCAAATAGTATTCTTGTTCGCTGTTTGAATCCTGAAAAAGATATAATATAGAAATTACGGTTTTTCCGACTGCATTCGTAAAAATATCGAATAGTCTTTTAGCAGCGGAGCCCCGTGCCTCCGGCACTATGTGTTTACGCCTTTTACCTTTATTGATAATACTATTTTCCATGAGACAGCCTCTTTTCCCAAAATACACACCTTATGCCCATAAGGAAAACCTGATACCCATAAGGCATAACCCTATGCTCATAAGGCAAAAGAATGCCCAAAAGGCAAAACACTATGTTCATCAGGCAAAACCCTATGCCAATAAATAAAAACCTTACTCTTAAAAGGAAACCCAAGCACCTGTGGCAAAAATAAGCCCATAAGGTAAACCCTTTACTCAAAAGGCAAACCCTGTGCCTATAAGACAAACCCTGTGCCCATAAGACAAACCTTATGCTTAAAGGAAAATTTCCCCTACACTTACCCATAAACTACCCGTTCCCGACTCCTTACACTACCTCTAAGCTTCCGTTAAACTACTCATACGTACTTCTACACTACCCCTTCACGACCAATACCCTGCTTTTACCCAACTGATAAACTACTCCCACCCTACCCCACCTCTACCTCTACCCTAATTCTACCCTTCCCAACTCCTCACCTACTCTACCCTACCCCGCCCCTATCCTGCGTTGAAATTTTTTCCGTTTCTTATGTAAGATACTCTCGTTTCTGGTAAGTAGGTACTACTTGCCTTGCTCTCGGGTATTCAAGTTACGTGAGTTTGGCGACGTTTTTATAATTTTATTCAATGCATTGACTCTTCAAAAGTCTACAGTGACAAATGCATCCATTAGGTCCTGCTTATTTGAGTTTTGAATAGAAATCATTTTTTGCCAGCTGTCAAATGCCGCCGTGAAGACAATTTTGCTCTTGGTTTTTCGCGATTTAAAATGCTTAAATGAAGCCTGATGATTGCAATTGAAAGTTGGTACGCGAACATGCCCTTATTTATGTGTTTTTATTAAAAAATAACGCGTAAATTATTGCAATGTAGATGAGTGTGTGTTGCACTCTTGAGTCATAATGCATGTTTGTGTTTTGAGCAATAGAAATTCATTCTTAGCCATCTGTCAATTGACTAAATGTCGGAATTGTTTTTCTGTATTTTCCTCAATTTAAATTGCATTGAAAATTGCATTGAAAATTGTTTCAAATGAAAGAAGAAACATGTTCACGTTTGAGAATTTGTATGAATAAATATCACCTGTAAATTGGCGTGACGATGATTGCACGATGCACTCGGATTAACTGTCTTGGCTGGACGTGCAAAGTTTCGATCGCCTTTCCTTGTAGAATTGTTCGTGTGATTGTTTTGACACTTCCATGCTGTCCTCGTGGAATGAGCAGTTGCTTTTTTCTTGCAATATAAACACGTTTTTAACAATTTTTTTAATGGCGAAATTTCGGCCATGTGCTGTTATCATTCCGTTCTTATTAAATAAAAGTGTATCGTGTCACGTCAATGAGTGCGCGTTGCACTCGGTTTAGCTGTCTAGGCTGGACTTCAATACCTTCGGTCGACTTTTCACAAATAAATAATCAATTGATTGCATTGAAACTTGAATCGGTCGGCGCAGAATGAAATCTTTACTTAATTACTTGCTTGCTATCTTTGAGTTGTGAGAGATGGAAATTAATTATTTTGCCAGCTGTCAGATGGTGACATTTCGTTGATGCTCATTTCAAGTTTTCGTAATTTGAGTTGCTATAAAAAATACGTGAGACGATTGAAAATGGTAGAAAAATCAAGAAAGTACCCGAATTAAGTTGTTTTTAGTGAATATAAAGTAGTAAAATGCAGATTTGGTGAGTGCACGTTCCAAACCAAAGGCCTATAGGCCAAAATCTTTGCGAAAGTTGGCGGCAACTTTTGATTTAATTCAATCCGTCAACTCTGGAACAGCCCTAGTGAAAAAATGTATCCTGGTAGTCAGTGCCTGTTTGAGTTTTAAGCCCTTGAAATTCATAATTTGCCAGCTGTCATTGACGAAATGTCAGAAATGTTCTTATCACGTTTTGGCACAAAAAATCACAATGAAACGATGAAGGACATCTCCAAATGGTCAGTAATGCATGTACGTACCAAATTGAATGTGTAATTATTATTATTTCGTGTAAATTGAAAAGTCAATGAGTGCACTAAGGTTGCACTTGAACTCAAAGTAGCTGTCTAGGCTGGGCCGCGAACGTTTCGACCGAGTTTTCTAATAGAAATATTCAAGTGATTCAAAGGAAACATAGCCTTAGCAGTAGAAAATTAGCTGTGTTTTAATTCTAGACAAAGACGTTTGGTGGAGAGTGCGTGAATGTTTCATAAAAGGGATTTCTAAATTTGCACTACTGAATACAAAGAAACATAGCCAACAATGGAATCCCGGGGCAACCAAATCGACGGACATTATATATATTAGATGGCACTCACTGCCGAATTAAGTGATATGCCGATTGAATTTATAGCCAAAAATCAGCGAATAGTCCATCATGATTATGTAAGTCGAGTTTAGCTTGTAGTGGATTCGTCTTCTTTTTCGTAGTATGCGTTTTTTAAATTTTTTATTAGCGCACGTTGATGGAGCTGCGAGTTTCACTGTTTTTCTATGCTTGAAAGGGGACAATCACCTTTCTAGGACCGACCGACATTATACTCTTTATTTAATAGCAATACATCCACCCTCGGCTCACCATCAAACGTAATACCATCTTAGAGTACCTAGTATATTTCAAAGTGTATCCCTAAGCATAAAATGCATTACCTATGGCATCTAGTACTCATCTCGGCAGAGAATTGTTATATCAGTGATGAATTCATTATATGTTCATGTCCTCGATTATGTGATCCCTGGTCCCATTCAGCAATCACAGGAAACAATATTTACAGTGTTTCTCCTAATTTAGATGGCTGGACTGGACAAGAGAGATTGCAGTTGTCACATCACCTGACAGGTTTGCAAGGGCTTCTCTGCCAACTGTGGATGGGCCCAGCATTCGATACCTGATTGATACCCGCTGATACCGGTTAATACCGGCAAATTGAAATACATACGTCGTCCTATCAAATTTCAGGAGAAAAACCAGTGCATAAAAGCTACGAGATCGAATGAGACTCTCGATTGGTGAGAGGCAAACTTAACTAAGAAGGTATGAGGTGTTGGTAGCGGGTACGTACCAATTGTATATTAAACGGTTGTGATGAGAGCTGAAACGAACATCCGGTGCCAAGACAACCATCCGGCCCACCACAAAGTAGAACTCAAACCAGTTCCTTCCTGACACATGCTGAATGGCTCCATGAACTTCCTAACAGAGATCCCCAATCCCCGAGTCACTTGATTATATTATAGAGTATACTTTATAATGATTTTCTGGATGGCAAGTTATTTCTTTATGTAAAATAGGTAACTAAAACTATGTTTATCTTCACTCAAAATATAACTTTAATCTATACATTCACTTCAAATACAAAAAACCTTTCTGACACACCAGCTTTCAAGGATAAGTATACCTAGCACCACCTAGAATTTTCTCTGCTGTAGTACTAGTGGAGGCAAAAATATGTAACCCATTCCAACTAAACTTTACTAATTAAAAATAATGATAAATTAAAATACACCACGTACAAAAGAGAAACTGCAGTTGAGATAGTGAATAATTAATGCTAGATAGGTACATTAACAAAAGAGATATCAGATTGAGCTTTTTCTTATCCCTGCGTTTCAAAGATTGCGTTTCAAAGCTCTGCTCTGAAAAGAAGGCAGTGATAAAGGAAGTACAAAGATTGCAAGTAAAAAGTGATAAGACATTGAGATACTTACACAAGTGCAGAGTGGAGCTGTCAATGAAAACAATAACCAGGCAATCAATGCAATGGAAGAAATAGAAATTGACCATACGTCGTACCTTGAAAATTAAAACCACGGTATGTTTTCAGACGGCGCTGAACTGAAGGAGCAATCGGGTGGCTGGATATCAGGTGTCTGCGCGACACAAACAGACAACTGGTAGGTGCCAATGTTGCTGAGCTAACGGGCGACAGACAGCCAGCAACGAACAAGCCGTGCAAACATCATCAGGCTCCGTTACTTCTCCTAATCTTAGCTCGTTAGTTTTCAGATTAAACTATTTAACTGGGTAATTGATGCCAAGACTCAAACTCAAACTGTTTGAGTTCGGGACTTGGCATTAATTATCCAGTTAAATTGTTAAATACTTTCTTTAGACTCATCTCGATCTGTTGTAAAATTGAATCATTGAAGTTAAGGAATTTATATTTGAACTGAATGAACCGAACTAGCGAATACTCCGCTAAAAGCTGTGTGTTTACAATGAAGTTTCTATCGGAGAGGAAGTAAATAAGAAGGGTTTTGTCTCTTGTCCGACTATTGTCATCCTGGGTGCTCGTGAGGCAGGCCAACCCTGGACGGTTGGCCCTTTCGACATGTTAATAAATAAAATATATCATTGCAATCGATACAGATTTCAATTTTCCTTCAGTTGCAACGAATTTTGCTTGAAATTTCTTAGATTTTGCACCCTGGTCGTACTACAAGAGTTACTTAGTTCTGCTCCAGTTTATCCCAACTTGACGGTTTCTTGGCAGTGCACACAACCGCTTTTACGTGGCTTTCTATAGGACTTGTACGAATCTACCTGCATTTCAGTGAGGTTGCTTTTACAAGTTAACACTCAATGATGGTCCGGTCACGGTAGGCTTCTAGTGAGATGCCGGTCAAAATAGATTCACACAAACACTACGTGATGAATTCTCACTTCTATCTATTTTCTTATCTAGCATCAATTTCGTCCTGCTATCATATCGCTTCCCTAGTAAGGCACATCTAAAAAAGTATGATTTTTTTCCAAGAAAATCAGCATTGCAAACTTTTTCTGGTGTTATGCTGAGAAAACTAAAATAATTATGTTTTCCCGCAAGAAAATCGGATGTCATTATCGTGCACCTGTTATTACGAGTATGTTTTTGAGTTCTGTATCGAGCCACTATGTTCTTGTCTCCGTAAAGCACTGAAATAATATCTAATGTGTGAAAAATGAAAATACCTTATTTTAAAACCTTGAACAACGCTGCACTTTCTGACGTTTAAGTTTTGAGTTCATAAGTTCGGTAGCAAGACATCACACGACTAAATCGAGACACCTACCTTTTACCAAATTTTACTTGTTGCTCTACTGGGACATCTCACAAAGTTATTAATTTGTTAAAGCAGTTATTTTTTAATTAATTTGTTCGCTCATAGATCAAACGATAATATTTTCATCTCTCCACGCTGACGCTGACCTGGCACATTCCTCACCTGTCAGCAACAGCTCACCCAAGCCACGAAATGCACGCATGCATTTCCTAACAATATCATAAAAGACTTCAAGACATATATGTGGTTTTGAACCTGTGCTTATAATAACGACAAGGACGGGCACACTCAACACAAACAAATTTCTTTCAAAATAACAAAATCAATTACAAAAATGTGTTAAATTAAATTAATTAAAATTACACATTGTACCCAAGAAAATAAAGTGAAATAAAATGATCGATCTGATTGCCCTTGCTGATTCCTGGCAGTTGGACTGGGTATGACTGGTATAATGACCCGTGGTCTGTTGTTCCATCCACATCAGCTTTAAACCCTTTTTCTCCCGATGCTGTTCCTTAGCACATTACAATATCTAGTTAAATAGTTAACTTCCAGTTAAGAATGTAAGAGACGCAACCGATAGGTTTTCACCATGGAGATGAGATTTTATTCAGAGGTTAGTCCCTTAATTGGACGTTGTAATTTCGGCGGAGAGGATTTCTTCGATCTTGTGTTAATAGGGTTGAGACTCTACAACTGTCAGAAACCTAACCTAACCTAAATTCACACTATCATAGACCTTGTTAACAATCGGGTCGGACGGCTTTCCTTTGAAACAAATAACAAACTCAGAACACGGGTTTTATCAGTGAACGAGCTGAAGTAAGCAAATTTATTGTAACAGCAGAGAAGCGGCTGGCGGACCAGGTAATGCTGGACGCTTGGAGCACCGGACTTCACTGACCAGAAGGGGTAGCAACCCTCCTAGTCCACACGTCTTCCTGGGCGCACTTGCAGGTGGCTGGGATGAGAACTAACTTATTACCTATGCTATTCTGATAGAAACTATCCTAACTACAATAAACTATGTATGACAATTTATTTGTCACAACCTCTTTCTCGATTTAACACCGGTGTGTACTGTCATGTGTCGGTTTAAGTTTCCTCTTAACGCAGTCTTGTAATCGCACTCGCTGCAGAACAAGTCTTTAGCACCGGCGTGTTTTAACATGTGAGACTGTAAGTTTCCTCTTAACGCAGTCTTGTAATCGCACTCTTTGCAACACAAGTTTTTAACACCGGTGTGTTTCAACACGTGAGACTGTAGGCTTTTTTTGTACACTGTCTGGTATTCACACAATTCACAGCGGAAGTTTTTGGCACCCGTGTGTTTTGACATATGGAGCTTGAAGTTTCCACTGTTAGCAGTCTTGTAATTGCACTCGTTGCAACACAAGTCTTTAACACCGGTGTGTTTGGCCATGTGAAGCTTCAAGTTTTTTTTGTGTGCAGTCTCGAAATCGCACTCTTTGCAGCGGAAGTCTTTAACACCGGTGTGTACCGTCATGTGTCGTGTCAAGCCTTGTTTGTTCGCAGTCTGGTATTCACATTCTTTGCAGCGGAACTCTTTAACACCGGTGTGTTTTGACATGTGATGCTGTAAGCACTGTTTGTATACAGTCTTGTATTCACACTCTTTACAGCAGAATTCTTCGGCACCCTTGTGTTTCGACATGTGATGCTGTAAGCATTGCTTGTGTGCAGTCTTATATTCACACTCTTCACAGCGGAAATCTTTAACACCCGTGTGTTTTGAGATGTGTCGTTTTAAGTTTCTCCTGCTTGTAGTCTGGTATTCACACTCGTTGCACCAGAAGTCTTTAACACCGGTGTGTTTGAACATGTGACGCTTCAAGTTTCCCCTGCTTGCAGTCTCGTAATCACACTCTTCACAGCAAAAGTCTTTAACACCCGTGTGTTTAGACATGTGAAGCTGTAAGCATTGCTTGTTTGCAGTCTTGTATTCACACTCTTTGCAAAACAAGTTTTTAACACCGGTGTGTTTGAACATGTGAAGCTTCAAGTTTTGTTTATACGCAGTCTTGTATTCACACTCTTCACAGCGTAAGTCTTTCACGCCCGTGTGTTTTGACATGTGTCGCTTGAAGTTTCTCCTGCTTGCAGTCTCGTAATCACACTCTTCACAGCAGAACTCCTTGACCTTTGACATGCGGCTGGTCCCAGCGGCTGAAAGCGGGTCGGTTGCAGGCTCGGAACTTGAGACAGCGGCTGAAAGCGGGTCGGTTGCAGGCTCGGAACTTGAGACAGCGGCTGCAGAGAATTCGTCCTTGACGTACCAGTCATTGTCTGCAATCGAAGACGGAAACATTTTAAGTTCTGCCGTGGAAAACTACTAGATATAAGATAAATGTACCGAAGGCCATGTACAACGGCGGGCTGAAGGACCTTCGGAGGACAGGGGGTATCACGTTGCAAACATGGGTATCCGACAATGGAATATGTCTTTTTTCGAATGTTTCTTTTGTTTCTAGTAGGTAATAAATAATACAATCCTGTTAAAAAATAATAATAATTTAAGATTTGCTTGGCTTGTTACGCCCATCACAATATGTCTAACAAATAGAACCCAGAGAAGATTCATCATAAGAAAAATATTTCAACCTCTGGCAAATCCCCGGAAACCGCCTAAAGTTTAGGCAGGCAAGCAAAGAGCGTTTGTATATCCGAGTCGTTCACTCACCGCTAGGTTCAGGCTCGTAATCGGAGATGTCCACCTCCTCCGTCTTGATACGCCACTCGGCTGCAAAAACAAGCACCAGAATTAATTATTCCATAATCGTGAAGTCATGTTTATCAGCTGACTGCAATTTGAAGGGTCTGGATTGGAGGTGAATTTACAATTGAAAAATTACAATTACAATTCCCCAGCATGTTGCTGTAATGAAGCATTCTTTAAGCATCCCCTCTTTTCTTCACACAAATATCATGTATCACATCCTAGGGCAAAAGCCACCCCCATATTGTAAACTGAACATCTGTAAATTTTTACCCCCATTTGTCAATAGTCACATCTGCTATTCATAACCCCCACCACTGTATTTTAACATACAGTAGGTTAGGGCATTTTTGGTATAAATAGAGGAGCTTCTGCCAGTGTAAAATCAGAGCTCTCTAACTTCCACCTGGATGATTTTCCTTTCGAGTAGATTTTAAAAAAGGGAAATATTGGTTCCCACTCTCAAGGGAAATATTGGTTCCCAGCTTCTTTTCTTCTTTGTAAATTCTATTTTATTATTCAATACATCTTTATACTTTTAATTTTAAAACCTGACAACCTCTTCATTTCTAATCGGCTACCCCCGACGATCCTCTCGCCCCGAAACAGCTCTCCTAGTTACCGATCTTCTTTATCCTTATTTTTCGAGGCTCTTGCCTCTGGTGGCAGCAAACTATCCCCAAAAACATCAGTATACTGCTAGGTTTTGCTGCCAGGACTCATATTCACTCACTTTTGCGGTTTCTACTTAATTCTGTGGCTTTCTGTAAATTTCGGAGGAATGTTATCAAAGGAGGTAAAGGATACAAAAGTAGAAAATGAAAAAATTCTGCAGAGTAATAAACAGAAAAAGTTAGTGAGTACTAAGGGTTTTATAACTGGCACCTACATATTTAATAAGAAATTAAATGGGTTTCAACTTTCTAGTGAATGATTTTAGAAGGAAACTGATGGAATTATTTGTTTAATTATTATTTTCCTTTCCCTTCTTACCTTCTTGGGGAAATTCGTCCAAGCTTATTGGCTCCTGTTTTGCCTTTAATACAGAAAAGACATTCTATTACTGATTAAGTCAAAATCATATTCAGTAAGGGCCAAGTTTGAGACAAGTCGGTCTCCAAGACAATGGAATCAAATAATTATCAATCAACATCATCCATCTAGGTGGACGGTATCAAATATTTTACTAATCTATAGAATACTTGTAGGAAATTCTGCTGAAATAGCATTGTGGCGCCATTGAATTTCCAAATTCAGTGATAGCGCTGGTGACAGTATCGTAAGTGCAACTCGCTGTGCTTCCAATCAGTTTACGACATTCCAATATCGTACCTCTGCATGAAAATTTGACTCAAAGACATCCATGTGGCTTTTTCCTGGACCTACTTGGCCAGTGTGGATCTCCTTGACTCGTGACAATTTGCCTGCATCAGAAAACACACTGTTAATTCAAGTGATTTGTCTCTATCAAACCAAACTAGTTAATTTAACATAAAAGCGTTGTAATTGGAATGAGATCTCCTACAAACTCAATGTGCAGTAAGCAACATGTCAGATTTTTCAGATTAGGTATACATACAGAGAGGACTTGATTGTGGGAAATAATCGTAGATGTACCTAGCTACCTACCTAAAATAAAGCCTCCTAAGGTAACCTACTCTACTACTATAACATTGAATACGTGTGGAGGGTTGGAGAATCAACACGATCATTGATTATTTCATTATTCTTTTGCTGTTTTAGAAATTCACCTTGAAGTACCTAGTAACCTCAAAATAATTTTTGACATGCTGCTTGTGTCTCCGTGAACTTATCACGGAATAGCACGACAACTATATATTCTTAATCTTAATCTTACGTCTTTAGCATCTTACCTTTAAATGTAAACTTAACTAAACACGGCGTGCTGACATAACACTAAATAGCAAGCAAAGATGCAATGAGAATGAACGACAGAGCTGAACAACGAAGAACAATATATTCAATGACAGAACGATCGCATCGCTGTAAAACTCTTCTGTCAGTGTCTGTCTTACCATAGACGGTCTTACCATGGTCTTACTCTTCGGCACGCACATATCGGCAGCCGAGGGAACCTGCCCGGCGGCCATAATGGATTTCAGTGAACATTACGATTTCTCGCGGGGCCGTGTCGCTGGTCAAGTGTTTCACAGAAATATCACGTGTTCGAGTCCCGAACTGGACAAATGTCATGTGATTTACAATAAGTATCATATAAGCGTTGTGCAGAGCTATAGTTTCGAGTTAGGGCTGTGTTTTTAGTGTCAAAAAGCTGTGAAATCATGTTCGTCTTTTCATCAACGGCCTTGGCTACCTACTTGTTGCTACTAGCGAGCCGAAATCACATGCGAGCTCTCTCTAGCGGTGCTCGGCGAAAACAACAGGTCGGCATGTCAATAATTTTATACCGACGTAAACTAGTCATGCTCTTGTGATAATTTATTTTCTTTCTTATCCTAATTGAAGTTTTGAGTAATAGCAATCTATTTATTTTTTAAGAATATCAAGTCTACCTACAGCTTATAAATTACTTCCAACATGATGCGATGTAAAAATGTAGCCACAAATTGATATTTATTTAATTATAAAAGGAGGCGGTCGTGGCTAGATTTGGGATGATGGTAGGTTTTCTATCTCGGCGACCGCGAGTCAGAAGTAAAATCCGACAAGACAGACGTGTAGCGGATGAAAAGTTTGGCATGCAGAGTGAAATTCAACGTCCCAGCGTGCTTGGGTGAAAAGTTGGTGACATCTGTGAAGGTTGCGGTCGTGGCTGGATGGTTACAAGTTTTGATTGTTGTAAGAAGGCGTCGCGATGTTTTGTACTGGAAGGGAGGGGTGGGGGGACCCGCCCCGGGGAAGGGGGGGTAGTACGTTAACACGACGGGGAATTGATTCACTTGTTCTTAGGCGCGAATTTGATGACGTAATACTAGTGCTCTCTGAGCTCCTTCTACAAGTTTTGAGAAGGAAAAACTAGATTTGGCCTCGTCCAGGAATCGGCTGGCTGTTTTGAACAACACACTGTTTCGAGTAAAACCCATATATCTTTTTTAATTCCCTCGGCATCGCATTTGAAGGCAAACTTTTTTAAAAGTTGCAGTGAAAGTGTAACATGAAGTGTTAAATGATACATGAAACATGATACATGAAACATAATATATGATACATGATACATGAAACATAATATATGGTACATAATATATGATACATGATTCATGATTCATGATACTCGATTAAAAAAAACATGATACATGATACATGAAATAAGATACAAGATACATGAATCATGATACTCGATACATGATAAATGAAACATGAAACAAGATACAAGAAACATGATAGATGATACTCGATTCATAATAAATGATACATGATACATGTCGTTGAACCTCACCGTGATCTCGGCCTCCTTGATGACCATCAGCTGCGAGTCCACGAGCTCGTAGTCGTTGTCAAGCCTACTTCCAATAAAACTCACCAGGGCTTCGCTAGCGCTTGTTTCCACCGCGTTGTGGATCAGCGTTGTTTCAACGAAGCTGATGGAACAATCTTCAAGTTTCAACAGGTTGGCAGGGAATTTATTATGTTGGAAATAACTGGAAAAACGGAAGGGACTGAAATAATTTTAAAAATAATTTATTTCTAAGAAAAAGCAATCGAGTCAATGTGTTCTTGAAAAACATCAAATATTTTTTATTAAGCAAGGATTATTTACCCTCCAAAATCAAGGAATTTATAAAATATAAAGTTTAAGAAGATAATTATTTCATTGGCCGATGTCTCATTAATTTCCGACATGGTTAAACCTTTCTTTTGTATTATAATTATAAATTTATAAAATTAAAAAAATTTACACATGAAATAAATCTAACATTTGAACATCTGAAGCGGTGCCTCCTAAAAACTGTACAGTTTCCATCAACTATTTGTATCAAGCTGGGCTTATGCAGGTCCACCAGTGACGTCATAACAATAAACAAGAGATCGGCAATATTAAAATTGACAGCTTAGAAGGTTTTATTTGCAAGACATTCAACAGTTGCAACGCAGACAAGTAAACATGAGTTGTCTTTGATCGAAGCAACAGGCGATGTGAGTAAAATCTCGGCTGAATTATCCAGCTCAGCCAGGAAAACAACTGAAATATCAGCACCGAGAAAATAGCGACACAAATAAACACAGAGCGAGCATTTTAGTACAATTCAATGAAAAGACACGCGCTCCCGACCCCGTCCAATCCGCGGCGAGGCGGCAACAAGTGGAGCTGGCAGGTGCAAGTGTCAAACACCGGTTGACTGTTGCCCGGCAACTCGGTGTTGCTAGGCAACAAGTGGAGCCGGCAGGTGCAAGTGTCAAACACCGGTTGACTGTTGCCCGGCAACTCGGTGTTGCTAGGCAACAAGTGGAGCCGGCAGGTGCAGGTGTCAAACACCGGTTGACTGTTGCCCGGCAACTCGGTGTTGCTAGGCAACAAGTGGAGCCGGCAGGTGCAAGTGTCAAACACCGGTTGACTGTTGCCCGGCAACTCGGTGTTGCTAGGCAACAAGTGGAGCCGGCAGGTGCAAGTGTCAAACACCGGTTGACTGTTGCCCGGCAACTCGGTGTTGCTAGGCAACAAGTGGAGCCGGCAGGTGCAAGTGTCAAACACCGGTTGACTGTTGCCTGGCAACTCGGTGTTGCTAGGCAACAAGTGGAGCCGGCAGGTGCAAGTGTCAAACACCGGTTGACTGTTGCCTGGCAACTCGGTGTTGCTAGGCAACAAGTGGAGCCGGCAGGTGCAAGTGTCAAACACCGGTTGACTGTTGCCCGGCAACTCGGTGTTGCTAGGCAACAAGTGGAGCCGGCAGGTGCAAGTGTCAAACACCGGTTGACTGTTGCCGGCGTCACGGCGAGCTTCTACGAGGCCGTGCTCTCGGCTTCGTCGGAGCGCAAAACTCTTGAAACATCATCCAATAGCGTTCCAGCGCGGTCAGCGTCCTGGCCGATCAGGAAGCGCACGACATCAAGGTGGCCGTGTTCATTAGCACGATAAAGGGCAGTCTTGTTTCCCCTGTCTCGCCTGTCAATGAGATCGGTGGCAGCTGACCGCCTGTTGCAGCAAAGCAACTTGTTTCGTACCCACGTTGTAAAAATTATGCAAAACCGGGACTTGTTGCTTCGCCACGTACTGAGAAGCCACTCTGCGATGTCAAGATGTCCGTGTTCACAAGCGATGTGCAACAGGGTCTTCTTTTCAAAAGATTTCCAATCGATGCTTGCGCCTTTTTTAACAAGCAGCGTTGCGACACGTAAGCTTCCTTGTTTACACGCACTGGGAAGCAGATCTTGGAAATCACGAAAATAAATAAAGATAGGACTCTGAAAATGCAGATAAAAACCCATCAGTGCATCTAAGTCGTAATTGAAAATATTGTTCAGCAAGTTTTCGTCTCTTATATTTTTTCTTAAATAACCAAGATTTTTGTAGTGAGCTTTGCAAGCGAGCAGCTTATCAATGGCGATCCAAGATTTTTTCAAGTCTGCAAGTTCAAGAGAAGAGAGATTGAAAATCCTCTCTTTTTGCTCGAAGTCGGTGGTTTTGTTGACAAGAAGGTCCAACATTTCACGGCATCTTGTAACTTCTTCAGGCTCCTCAGGGATACCGAAGGTGACAGCCAAATGCAGAGCAGTTCTTCCTCCGGCGTCCGTGGCGTTGACGTCGGATCCTTCCGTGTCCAGCAATTCCCTGACTTTCCCGACATCGTTGTTCAACACCGCGGTTTGTACTGGCTTGTCTCTGCACAGAATCCGGTCGAAGATGTCGCGGACAACAGTCAAGTTGGCGGTGAACAAGTTGTTTTTCAAGAAGAGTGCATTTGCTGCAAAATGCCTGGCGAACCACATGGCCGTGAAATACTCTGCGAAGACGCGATGCACGAAGCGCGGCTTGTCGTTAACCATGCTGTCGATGATGCCAGTCTTGTCGCGGCCACTTCTGATTCGCTCGAAGAAATCTTCGCTGTCTTTGTTAAAAGGTGTTGCATGAAGGAGTCTTAGATCTTGGTCGCTCAGGATTGCAATGAGCCCTGCTTGCATGTGATTAACAATTGTTTTCTCTTTTAAACTGCGAACGTGATCTTCGTAATCGGTGCCACTTGGGTTCATTAGTTGCTTGCTATTTGCAAAGATGTGGAGTTTCTTGTCAATAAACAGTTCCAACAATTGAAGCAAGTCTAACTTCTTCAGCGACATTTTGGTCTTGCCAGTAACGTAATCTTCGTGGACCTCGGCCATCATCTGCGTCTGCAAGGGAACTCCCATGAATTCCTTCTCCCGGTCGCTGAAGGCTTCATGGGTCATCTTGAGGAGGCTGGTTATGAACTCGTCTAACTCTGCCGTAATCGGGGCTGGTTGTTTCCAATACTTTAAAAAGAAGTTTCGCTGGTCGCCTTCGTTGAATTTGCGTAGTTTTAATGCTATGACTCTTAAATGATCTTCAAGTTTTTGTTTCATTGTGTTACGAGATGCTATCCAAATTTTGCGTGCGCCAGTTTTTAAAAGACTTGACATTAGGCAACAACATTTGTCTCCATAAGTTGGAGAGATTTCATCGAATCCATCCATCATGATGATCACATTCCCAGAAGTAGCTAAGGCCGACGTGAACAATGACTGTTGAAATGATGACGTAGTGTTGGTTGCAGCCAATAGGAATTTAACGGGGTCGAGATGGATATCATCTTGAAAAAGCTTGGTATGGTCGTTAAGAGCTATCTTGATAACCCAGACGTTGGGAAAGGCTAGCTTGGTCTGGAGGGCGAGATGGTTCATCAAGATGGTTTTGCCCATCCCGGGCTCGTTGCAGACCAGCACCACTCTTTCCTCAACGTCGGCCACGGAGTCAGGACGGAGCTCGGTGACTTGAGCCTCGTCCACGTGTCTTCGGATCAATTCCATGCTGTCGCCCACAGACTTCTTCCACAGGAGCCGTTCGCCCGACAAGCGGAAGAAATGCTCGCTTTGGTTGAAACGCGACAGTGTTGTTACATCTTCATCGCTCACTACTTCACTCACAAAGAGAATCCATCCTCGGCTGGAGTTTTCCTGGAGACGGATTCGTAGCGCCGTGACTTCGTCTTCCTGGCCGACCCTTAGGCCTACGTTACAGGCTTCGAACAATCCGAGCTTAAACTTGGATTCCTCGATCACATTTTGATTGTTTTCATTTAACTTGGGTTTCAATTTAGAGTTTTTTTTTAAAGTATCATAAAAAACGTCATGCGAAATAGAACTGTCACATTTTTCTAATATTCTTTGAACATTTTGCAGCGCTGAATGAACCACGGTCACAACGTGTGCAAAAAATGAAGTGTCAAGAACAATGGGTCTGATTTTGACTCGCTCTAAAGTTCTGGGGATGAAGTATTTTATGTCATTGGCTAAAGCGGGGCCAACGGAAACTTCCGTGTCGCACCTGATGACGTCAACGAGACAGGCCCAGTGCAGAGCTTGAGTTTCTTGGTCGCAATCCGGTCCGAGGAACTTCTCTAGCGACGCGGGGAAACCTTGGAACTTGAACTTGGCGTCCAGCCTCCTGGTCTCCGATTCGCTGATCTGGGAGAACTCGAAGGTGTCCGTGACGCGCTTGAAGCGACCTCCCAGCGACGCAGCAAGTGCCTCTGTTAAACTGTTGCTCGCACGAGACAGAACCACAGCCCGGTGATTGCATTCAGCGGCAGACAAAATGGCAGACATTTCCTTGGCAACATCCGCGTAACCTTGGGAACCCTGGGCCTCGGCTTGTTCAGACATGAGGACAATGAGAGTCTTGGCGCTTCCCTCGCGCCAGACGGGCAAGATGGAGGCGTGGTTTTGCGCCAAGTGGCCGATGGTTGTAAAGAGGTTGGCGCCTGCGCCAGCCTGCAGGACTTTAGCGCAGGTCAAGAGCGCAGAGGCCTCGCTGGACGCGACGTGGAGCGCCGACCAATCAGACGCTGCCAGCGTTGTTTTCAGGAGGCCGAGCTCTTGGAATTCTATCTCCAGCCGGTAATGCTCCCGCTGCTGTAGTGACTGCGTCTGCACTAGCGCCCTCTTCTTGGCCAACTCCAGCAAGTCACTGTCCTGATCCAAGATGGCCGCCGTGCCCGGTTTCTCCCACCAGTTCGTCACGCAGGCCATGAAGCTCGTTACAAAGATGGCGGCGCTCACTTCCTGCCTCTTCAGCTTGGCCAGCTCGTCGAGGATCAGCGCGTCGAAGGCGCCGGCGCCGGCCTGGCTGCAGAACAGCTTCGTCTGCCTCATGAACCGGATCTTGTCGTCGGCGTCGCCCTTCAAGCTGTCGAACACCTTCTTGTCCAAGCTGTCGAACACCTTCTTGTCCAAGCTGTCGAACACCTTCTTGTCCAAGCTCTCCGCGTCCTCCGCGTCCGGATCGAACTCGTAGATCTTGCCGTCGGCCGAAGTGCTCAAGAATTCCTCGACATTCCCCTTGACCTCGCTACGCCCCTGCCCCATGAACTTGTTCGGTGGCGCGTTGGTGAAGATGACGAACACTTTGTCTGCGATGGCCCCGGACAGCAAGTCAACTTTGGCGCCAGGAGCTTCGCTGGACTCCCTCGCTTGGATGTCCTTGAACGACTTGAAGTATTTAGGCATAGAGAAGTTACCTTTGTTTGCTGTGAACATGGCGGGCATCAGCTTGGCGTCCTTCTTGTGTTTGGTCTGAACGAACACCGATGTCCAGGTGGCGGTGTCCGGCCGGCGGAACCGGAAGACGATGTCGTCGAGTGCGCCGGCGCCGGCCACGTTGGACGCCAGCTGGAAGTCGAGGCCGCTGTTGACGGCGCGCAGGTAAAGCAGCGCACACAGCTTAGCCTCCAGCGACTGGCCCTCGGTGGTCGAGAAGCCATCGAGCTTCTTGTAGCGTGCCATCGTCGGCTGCAAGCGAGGACAGAACACCTTTTGCCGGCAGCCGGACTTCTCTGACCGTTCTTTGTCTCAAGCACAGCAAGACTTGAAAACAAAAGCCGGGAATTAGAGACATCTTTTGGAATTGATATTTCGTTTCTTATAATCATCTTTCTTTATAGTTAATTACACACAATTCAACCTAAATACACAAGTGTCAAATATCTATGCAAATTCTCTGGTTACATGAAAACTCTCGGCATAGTGGCATTTTTTCTTGTGATTTATTTCTGATAATTGTGAATGCAAATAGACACATTAATACAATCCAAAATATTTTGCAACTACAAAAATGTGTGAAACTGCGCCACAGAACTAACCTGTTCAAATGTGTAACACAAGATGATTTTAATTTTCTATTCAATGGATTAACTCATCTTTCTAAACAACAATCTTTTGGAGATCACTCACCTTCGACTTGTTGCTTGCTGCTTGAGATTGCGAGCTGCAATCTGACTTTATAGCTGATATATGAGACTCCAAGTTATCTAAAAAAGATTACAAAAAATGTTGTTATAATCACGCCATTTTGCAGTGTACCTGAAAATGAATTCCAATCAAAGAAGGGCGGAGTTCAGCAAACTGTTGAAATCTTGGCTCCCAAGAGCTTATCAATAGCCATTCATAATAGTCAAAATGCCTCAACTAAAGATTTGATCTACTCTGTTTTCAGATTTGATCAATTGTAACTAAGATTAAGATTGGCAGCCTGATTTTTCTGATAAGTGTACCACGTACCTACACATACTTTTACATACTTGTCATACCTTTGTGAAATAAACCTTAGTCCTATTATAATTTATCTGTTCTTGATTTAAGAAAAAAAATAATAATAACATTTTCCTCTATCTCTGCCACCTGCACTATTTATTCCACTTGAATCTGAAATCAGCTCACAGAGTTCGTCTTCGTCTGCCCTTATCTATAAAAAAAAATATATATATTAATATATAATTTCCATCGTAAGCCTCATCTCACCTTCCTCACCATTAACTCTCAAAGATTCTCTTGCTGCTTGAGATCACGAGCTGCAATCCGACTTGATGGCTGATATCAGAGAGTCCAAGTTATCTGCAAAAGTTAAAACCTTGTTATCGACGGCATAATATCCCATGTGCAGTGTGTATGAATTCCTGGCAAAGTAGTGCTGAGTCTGTAGGTGAAGTAAAACTGTGAGTGAATGCTGCTGGGAGACGAGGTCTGACTCACGATTGAAGCCTGGCGGCGATCCAAGCAGAAGGAAGATGCTGGCAGCAAGGTGTCCGGGAAAGCGATCGCTGCCGCTGCTTCCTGCAACGCGACAGACAACTGTCAGCCTGAGACAGACTCAAGACAGACACGTGGAAACCAGACAACGACAAGAAGTATTCACCTGTCAAAACAATCATCTAACCTGAGCAACCAGCATTAAATTAAGTAAATTCCACGATATTATGATTTATACATGGAGGGGCCAGTGTAAAAAACTGCTATGTCACACCACGGAGCTATATGGCCAGGAGTGGCAACTGCATAGCGCCGCGCGCAATAGATGGCTCCAAGGTGAAATAAGCGCAGCGGCCATCTTCAGTTCAGTTCCAATTGCAACCCTGGTTATAGTACATATTCGCACGGCTTCACATTTAATACTGTTTTAAAATTCAGATCTTTATTTATCGTCATAAACTTATATTTACGATTGTTATTGTTTTCTTCATTGTGTGAAGATCAGCTGGTGGAGCACGTGTTTGGAGTTTAGTATTTCTCTCATATTCTTTAATCTTTAATGTCCTTGTGAGGGGAAGAATATCGTAATTTGTTTTTTAATTGAGTCTAAGATCGATTTGCCTTCAAAACAAACATTGGAAACTGGAAATGTCGAAAAGTCTCAAGTCCCGAGCTACCGCGCCAGAATGATACGTCATACTCGGCAGAGGAATAGCGTGGCGCGGCGCGGGGAGCGGGTTACCAGCCGCCAGCCGGCCGGCGAGACCTGCCAGGAGTAGGAGCTAGGCGATCGGGAGCGGCGATTCGCTGCCATTCAATTCTATGATTTTGTTGTGCAATTTGCAATACACAGACAGCAATTTCTGTCGGGCCCAAACCATTCACAAAGTGTTTTGAGCAGATAAACACCTCTGGACACTGAAACCCGTCCAACTGAAATTTTTACAAGTCCCAATTTCGTCTTGCTTGAAAAAAGTATAGGCAGCCAGGTAGAGGCTGAGCACATGGCATATGAAACCACTTGCTTGGGAGGCGCCTTATGATGGAAAACCAGTTTTCTTATCAGTGGGACTTTTAACAATTCATGGAAACAAACTTTTTACGGAAAATTGAGGAAGTGATGAGATAAACGTCTTTGCTGTAAAGAGAAGACACAGGAAGTTTTCGAATTATTTCTACATCTTCAAAATTACGAGTTATAGGTCATTGGGGGGTGCTGAAATGGTGTGCAAAACTCACGAGATATCATATTATTTGTGAGCTTGGTCGATCCTCATTTCACTGGGCAGGCATTACTGATAAGGAAAACTGGTTTATCATAACGAGGTATAGGTTCAGAAAGCACATGGCATACAGCATGGTGTGTACCCGACTTACCTACACTATTTTTCAAGCCAAACTCCCTCGGGACTTGTATAATTTTCTACTGGACGGATTTCAGTGTCCAGGGGGTCAATTCACGAAGCAGAGTTAACGAGAATTAGCGAGAATTAGGCAGAGTTAACCGAATGGACAATTCTCGTACGTAATTCCCACTAAAACCTGGGTGTAAATTTAGACCTGCTAGGTAGGGGGTTTAGGCGGTGGTAAATCTCAAGATCACCGATTTGAGAGCTGTGTTAGTGCCCAAAATTTTCGATATCTTCCTCATTTCGCACTGTTTTCTATTATCTCAATTAGCTTTTGATTTTTCTGAAGTGTTAATAGTGTTTTATTAATGATTATCATAATGGTTTTAGTGTTTTCTTCGTTTTATTGGTTTTTGGCGAGCAGTACATTGGCTAGATGAGTAAATTCGAAATATGTCAATTTTAACTTTCATTACTTGGTTTTACACAACTTATCAGTATTATTTTAAATTTTAGTTGTAAACTGTTATTATTATTACTAAACATTAGAATATAGTCCGCAATCAATTATGTGTCATATTATATCTTCACTTAAAATTTTAATTAATCCGAGGAATCTGACAGTTCAAATGTCAAAACTGATTAATTATTGGAAAAAAACACGCAAAATACAAATACAACTATTATATTTCTGCAAACTATGTCATTATCAGGTAAATTATTCCATGGAATATGACGGAATTAGCTTTGGCGTTTATTGAAAGTCGAAAATAAAATGTATACTTGGCTTCTTCTCTGCTTTTGACATTTGTGTCAAAGGCCTAAGGCCCGATTTTACAATTTTGCCAACTCCAGGTTAAAGTGGGAGTTAAGTTATTTGTTATGGCAACGGCCAATGGGATGCAGTGGAATTCATTTGTTTCTAGGAGTTAAATGCTTAACCCAGAGTTGACAAAAGTTGTAAAACCGGCCCTAAACTGAGCAAAAAATTTGTTTTAAGATAATGCGCCCTCTTGAAAAAGATTCTTTTTGCATCAAACGACAGAAGGCGGCAGTTTTTTTTAAATATTCAGCCGCAAAATAAATGGAACAGAGCCTCTGATTGGTAGATTAACTTTACCACGGTGGGCGGGCCTTAGACTCTAAAACCGTGCTAATTCTGTTTCGTGAATTGTCACAGGAGTAAATTTAAAACCAGGGTCTATCGAGGTTTTAGCTACACCCGGTATTAGCGAGAGTTAAGGAAATGTACGTGAATTGACCCCCAGGAGTGTACGTTGCTTTACTAATGTCGAAAAGTTCTTTCAATCCTGAGTCGGCACGTTTACACAGAAGAATCCACTTGAGACACTTGCTGCATCGCGGACATTGCTTTGTGTTATGCAGTTTTGTATTGTCCACTAGCCACAAAAAATACTCGACACACGGTTTAGGGAATGGAAGCATTTTAACTCCGTCTTCTTGATCAGCATTGTTCGAAGTGCATAGGCCATTACTACAATAAATCTTGATCTAACTAATCTGACCCTTTTTTTCTTTTCTTCGGGCATTGGAACAATTTTAACCAAATAAAATGTACTGGGGAATACACTGAGCCTAGCCGAATTGTTAGCTGTCATCCGTTGTTGGGACGCAAGATGGCCGCCGCTGTGACGTCAGAGGCTGATACTGCTGACACGATCTCATACACGGATAGACCATGCAGTTGCCACTCCCGGTACTATAGCTCCGTGGTCACACTTTTAACATTTTTGAGTTAGCCGCGCTTTCTGACTTGGTTTTTTCCCCTCTATTTTATGGTGTAATCGGTTTTGGCCTGAAAAATACATATTTACTGCCACAATATTAGTTTGATCGTATGAAACCGGTGTAAAATATGTACAAGAAACATCTAAGTGCACCGCCTTCCTCGTAAGAAACAACTATGTCCACGATTCTGACAGCCGCTGTCAGTCGGTGGCAGAGAAGTTGGCGCGATGTCGTCAAGGGATGTTTCAGTGAATATAAGGGACGATAACAATGTAAGTTTCAGCCTGTAATGCTAGTTACATACGTAGAGATATGTTTGTGCATATAAAACCAAGAAAAATAATTGAACCTTCAACAACATGAGTTTTGTTTGATTTTGTCTTATCCATAACCTTACTTTTCCAGGCAATTTTGAACAGTTTGCTTGACGAAGACCTCCAAGAAGATTATTCTGGTGACGAAGAACTTTATGTGGATCAGCCAACAATAATTGATGCAGTCATTATCACTAATGAACTTAATGCAAATATTGACTTTCTTGGTGATGATGACGGTGCAAATTCACAACTATTCGATGCAATTCCCATGGTAAACGAAGTATTAGAAGAAGCAGATGTGATCATAGAATATACTGAAGAAAATAACAATGAGAGAATCTGGATGTGACTAAGACGCAAGGTAAGAAGAGGAGACGTTACCCGGAAACTTGGCCAAGAAATGTAAAATCGAGAGAAACCAATCACAACCACGCAAGGAAAAGTATTCCAAATTGCAGATGTAAATGCTCTGAAAAACTTTGTGAGATAAATCAAGTACAAATTTACAAGAAATTTAATTCCTTGGAGACCCACACAGAGCAGAATATGTACCTTCAAGGATGTGTACAGTCAACATTGATACAAAGACGTCGAGTTCGAGGTGGAGCGCCGGTTCGTATGCCAAGAAGAACTTTCAAGTACAACGTACGAAATGTTAGTCTTTGTCTCCAAGCTTTTATTGCAATTCATGGCATTAAACGTGGTCGCTTAACTGCAAAGGTGCAGCAGCCCACTAAAAACATTAGCGATGGCCGAGGGAAACATGAAACAAGGCCGCGTTCAATATCGCAGGAGACAATGAAAGTGATTCACGACTTTATACAAAGTTTCCCGAGTCGCGAATCACATTACAGTCGATCAGACAAAAGACTGAAAAAGTACCTGGGAGGGCACTTATCTATTTAGGAAATGCACAGATTGTTCAAGGAGAGGCATCCTGATCCAACTGTGACATACGAAGTATTCCGAAAAGTTTTCAACGAAGATTTCAATTTGTCCTTTGGCATTCCACACAAAGATATTAGTAATAATTGCACTAAGTAGGAGCGTGGACATCGAAGCGGCAAAACTGGCGGGGGATGACGTTAAAATGACAGAGTTAAAAGTTATTCAAGAAATGCACCACCGACGTGCAGAACATTTTTTGAAACATATGCAAATCGTGGAGAAGGATGGGAACAACAACATTCTTTCAATTTGTTTCGATTTTGAGAGAAATCTGCCTCTACCAGTTACCAAAGTGCAAGATGAGTATTATCGCAGGCAATGGCATTTCCATAATTTTGGGATTCATGATATTAACACCAAGAAGGCCACAATGTACGTATTTACAGAGAACTACGCTGCGAAAGGTCCCAATGAAGTGATTTCCTGTCTGAACCACTACATTGCCACAAATAAGACTGATTCTCATACCGAGTTGATTATGTTCTGCGATAACTGTTTCAGTCAAAACAAGAACCGATATCTCTTTACTTTTTTAGACCAGCTCACATCCAAAAAAGAATTTAACAAGATCACAATCGTATATCCAATACCTGGTCACTCCATGATGCCCGTGGATAGAGATTTTGCTGCAATTGAAAAATAAAAGATTGCGCCAAGAAAAAGTCTTTAATCCTGAGTTTTATGTTGATCTCATAAAAACATGCAAAGAAAAAGATCCTTTCGGAGTTGTGTTTTTGGAAAAGAGCTTGCGCTCTGACGGACAGCTTCTCGAGGGTGATAGGGTCATCCGAGTTATGGATTATAACAGGATGTTATCAAAACTACTGTAACAGGTATATCAAAGTGTCGGCAAGTTGAGTTCACTGCGGAATCCCGACCAAAATCCCGAACCTGTGCGACTGGGTTGTTTAGCCCAATGCCATTGTATCGCGTCGGGTGCCGCCGTGCAGTTCAAGGAGATCCAGAACTTTGCTACGATGATTTTGGGATTGCAATGAAGCCAGCAAAGATCAGCGATATCAAACACCTTCTACAATTTGTACCAGCCACGGAAAAGGCTTTTTTCGCTTGGCTTGACAATCCTCGTCGCCCAGAACAAGATGCACGTGACAGAGAAGATGATGAGGAGCCCAGTGAATATGAATAACTAGGCTCGCCAAACGATTTCGTGGACTCAACCAATAATTTTCTTAATGTTGACTGAAATGTTAATAAACATTTTCTGTACACAGTACCATGTAGTTAGTTTTTTACTTTCTTAAAAATAATTAAAATTAAATTCCTACCCTAAAAACACCTATGTCCTTTTTTAGCGAAGCTCCACATGTAATAAACGGTACAACCAGGTTTTACATTGGGGAGATACGCTTATAAAATTGCTTCCGCGGTTGCTACGCAGTTTCATTGTTAGTGCATTAAGTCCCTAGTTACTGCTTTTATTACTGCTTTTAAAAGCTAAATATTACCATAATCTTGAATAATTCAGCCCCGGATTTAGCTCAAAAAATCGAAATGACTGCCATAGTTCCGGTATTGCTTCTGTGGATGAGTAGGTAAGTGTGTTTTGCCTGAAATTAAATCGCGTTTAAGAATGTCGACTTTGGCGAGGTGATTTCTTGGCATCTGTCAAGATTGCACTTACTTACCTGAAAACTCTGCTCAACTTTCGGTTCTAAAATAGAATCCATACCTTATTATTGCTAAATACAATAGTTTAATCCTCCTATGAAACCATTCGAGTTAAAATATTCCCTAGAAGAAGGCATAATATATCGAAAATATGATGTCGATTGACAACTAACCGATTGTTTTTTTCTGACCCGGTATCAAGTACTTGTAGGTAAAACTACTATTTCCTTTAGGGAATATTTTCCAGCAGGCCTATGCATGGCTTCCTTGAGTATATATAAGAGAGTTATTGTGGGCTGAAATAAATATTCAATGTGAAAAACCGGAATGAATGACAGAAGATTCACAAGATTGTAGGAACCTAGTAATTAGGTACCTATTAATCGAGCTTCGCTTCAATAACTGGCACAGCGAATTATAAATCTCTCCCTTGACGTACAGCGAGATTTTACAAAATTAGGGCAACTGGGGCCGACTATCGGCCTTCCTGACCTAAAATGCGCTACGCGCAAAGGTCTGCGCTATGCACATAGGTTTGCGCTATGCGCATAGGTCTGCGTTATGCGCATAGGTCTGCGCTATGCACATAGGTTTGCGCTATGCCCGTGCCCTATGGGCACCAAGGTTGAGCGAAGCTCGAGCTTGTTAAATTATTTAATTACTATTTCAATTGATCTCATGTCAAGTAAAACATTACTAATCAATAAGGCTTATAATGATCGTTATAGAAAAAAAATCTCACAACTTTAATGCTCCCAATAGCAATATTTCAGTGATTTTCTTAAATGTTGAACCTTGATTATTACAGAACTACTGACCAGGGCCCGGATTCACAAAGAGTCTTAACTTTAATACCGTATTAGAGATAATACTGTAGAACTATTACCCCGCTAATGCGGCATAACTTTATAACCGTAGGAACGCTATTCCGCATTCATAAACAAAATATTAGCGCGGTATTAGGTTTGGTCACAAATCCACAAGTGACGTCATGACATCTGAAATTTTGACCAATCAGTGCAGAGTGCGCATTTATGTAAGACGATTGAAACAGCCACTAACTCGCCTCAGCACTTGCAAGTGTAGATTCACGATAAGCAGCCACTAGCTCTGTGGGGTGAGGGTCGGGTTCTCTCCTGCTGGCATGTGTGTCTGAGCTCGAGATATCAACAAACTAAACGGCCTTGTATGTTTTGGTCTACTAGGGTATTAGCCTTACATACCCTATGGTATTAGATTGCATAAATAAAATGAAAACAAGACACAAGTCATAGCGAATTACCACTGAAATTGAAGTTTGGGCTTTTTATTGACACGATTGAACTCGTAATTTGAAACAGAATTTGAATCGAAGTTCTAACGTTATTATTGATCGGTTATAAACATCATTGAACATGCCACAAAATACTATTTTGTCACCTCCCCATCCCACATTTCGACAGAAGATTATTATCGCCTCGCCAAAGAGCCGAGAGATTGTTGCCGAGCATAATTAAAATTGCTTACTTTTATGAGTGCGTATCAAAAGGCCGAGTTTGCAATAGACCGAGTCTCCAAAACACCGAGTTTGCAATAGACCGAGATCTCGGTCTATTGCAAACTCGGTCTATTTGAGACTCGGCCTTTTGCACACTCGGTGTTTTGGAGACTAGGTCTATTTGAGACTCGGTGTTTTGAACACTCGGTCTATTGCGCACCCAGCGTCTGAATCACGGGGTGGACTCGGCTTTTTGTAGACTCGGCCTTTTGTAAACTCGGCCTTTTGTAGACTCGGTCTATTTGACACTCTGGTTTTCCTTACCACGGCCGTCGGAGAATCCCAGCCCTACTACTCATCATGCAGTGTTGCCGGCTGTGAACGCGGTAAATATTTGGTTTCTCTTCTCTGTCTACCACTTCGCCGCAAGACAGTCCAAGAAGCGATTTAGGGGATAAGATACACCCCGTATAGCATGCATGCATTGCCGGTGGTCTATAAAGCGAGTGTTTTCATCACAATTTTTTGACATAATCGTTCATATCGGTGTGCTGTAGGTGTTCCACATTTTAATCATGGAAAGATACCTTAGCCTAAATGTCAACTGTCCACTAGGAAATTTACTAGGGGAGAGTGTCCCAAGTAAATTAGAATTCAAATCAAATTTTACTTTTCTATTAACGTTACCAAGTCCATTGGCTCTATTCAGTTGTTTTGCAAAATTATCAGTGATGTAAAATGGTGTTACTGGTAACGGTAATTTTACGCCAACTCCGGTTACATTGAAATTTTCGGTATAATATTATTAGAAAATAAAGCTTTGTCTTTCTATATTTTTGAATTAAACTTTCATTTGTCACCTTGTGCATTTGTCTCAAATGTCACTGCTTACTCGAATTCCGACCGGACATGTTGACACAGTGACCCACCGGTCAAAGGATCTACAATTTTACTTCCCGGTCATCACGCACTATTACGGAACGCTCACAGAGCAATATGCGGCTTAGAACAGTTTGAACGATGGCGGCAAATCAACACCCACAGTCTTTGCTCGTAATGTGCGATGATATCTGTCACTTCTCTTCGGATAGCTGGGGTGAAAATGAGGAAATTGTTCTCCTTCAACAAGAAACGTCTGGAGGTTCGACGGTGTGATACTTAAAATTACGATCAATTGTGACATTTGCCCCCTTGCTAGAAATAACTGCAGATGGCTCACCTTTCACTTATGCTTAAATCTCTGGAATGAAAAAGTTTCGAGTGTTCATGAAAATTTAATAAGTAAATTATTTCTACAAAATTATCACCGTTTCAGGTTGATAGTTTCTCACTTAAATAAATGCACCGATTTTTCTTCCATCCACGCACACGAGCCGCTTCTTCGTCAGTTAATTTGACTCGCATTTGGCGAATGTGGAACACCCAATTGCAAATTATAAATCTATTTAATTTCCCAGTTTTCGGGTCCATGAAGAAAATAGGGCACCGAGGTTGTTAAAATTACCGGTAATATTTCCGATTTCAATGTTACCAGTAACCACCACAGATAATTATCACGGACAACAAAATTTTCTTGAAATGTTGCGATCTTTCTAAACAGTTTCCCTATTTAATACTTTCGTAAAAACTCACCATAGAGAGTTATTTAAAAAACGCACGAGTCAAATAAGAATGATTTCCTCTGAGTAAATGAAATTATTCAAATTAATCGATCCTTAACATAGCCTACTCCACTTAAATCGAATAGTATTTCAATCCCGGATTAAACTGCCGAGCACACAAGGAATGAACATCGCGACAGATAAAATAGCAGGGAAAAATAATAGGTATCAGTCGGCATTTCAGTGATGTTTCAAAACGTAAGTGAGTCCGCCCTGATGAAAATTCTAGTCAGTATTTCTAGCTAATAGTTAGCTAGATTTGACTAGAAAGTCTTCACTAGAAACAGCTAGATTTAGTTTGATTATGGCCCACTTTAACTAGAACTAGAACTTACTAGACATTGATAGAAACTAGTAGAACACCCTAGATATTGCTAGAATTAGGTAGAATTTTTTCACTAGCACTCAATAGACTTGGCTAGTATTAGCTGGCATAGTTTTAGCTAGAAGTTGCTAGAATTCGATGGAAGTAGCTAGCAGTTCCTCGCTAGAAGATGCTAGAAGTCACTAGCACTCACTAGACGTAGATAGAACCAGCTAGTTGTAGCTAGAAGTCGCTAGAATTCGATGGAAGTAGCTAGCAGTTCCTCGCTAGAAGATGCTAGAAGTCACTAGCACTCACTAGATGCAGATAGAACCAGCTAGTTGTAGCTAGAAGTCGCTAGAACTCGATGGAAGTAGCTAGCAGTTCCTCGCTAGAAGATGCTAGAAGTCACTAGCACTCACTAGACGCAGATAGAACCAGCTAGTTGTAGCTAGAAGTCGCTAGAACTTGATGGAAGTAGCTAGCAGTTCCTCGCTAGAAGATGCTAGAAGTGACTAGCACTCACTAGACGTAGATAGAACCAGCTAGTTGTAGCTAGAAGTCGCTAGAACTCGATGGAAGTAGCTAGCAGTTCCTCGCTAGAAGATGCTAGAAGTCACTAGCACTCACTAGACGCAGATAGAACCAGCTAGTTGTAGCTAGAAGTCGCTAGAACTCGATGGAAGTAGCTAGCAGTTCCTCGCTAGAAGATGCTAGAAGTCACTAGCACTCACTAGATGCAGATAGAACCAGCTAGTTGTAGCTAGAAATCGCTAGAACTCGATGGAAGTAGCTAGCAGTTCCTCGCTAGAAGATGCTAGAAGTCACTAGCACTCACTAGACGTAAATAGAACCAGCTAGTTTTAGCTAGAAGTCGGTAGAACTCGATGGAAGTAGCTAGCAGTTCCTCGCTAGAAGATGCTAGAAGTCACTAGCACTCACTAGACGCAGATAGAGCCAGCTAGTTGTAGCTAGAAGTCGCTAGAACTCGATGGAAGTAGCTAGCAGTTCCTCGCTAGAAGATGCTAGAAGTCACTAGCACTCACAAGACGCAGATAGAGCCAGCTAGTTTTAGCTAGAAGTCGCTAGAACTTGATGAAGTGCAAAAATCTCAATTGACATCAACTGGTCGCCATTTGATATTTGAAACGAATTTCAAATGGCAAACAATTGGTAATCTGCTATTTGGTACCAATTGTTCATTTGGCCAGGAGGCCAAGTGCTGGAAATTGAATAGGCACAACGGTTAATTGATATCATAGTGTGTTCCGACTCTACACATGGCTACTGGTTGGCAACAATTTTCTTACCTGTGATAACATCAAACTGTCAGATTAGACTGGCAGGCAGCTGTTTGATGCGCACCGGGACCCAGGACCCGAGAGCGATAAGAGACATTCGGAAGCTGAAGGCAATGATGTTGCACTTGTACGATGTCACGGCCAGATTAACGTGCAGCTATCGCTCTCGATTCCCTCCCGGTGTGCACCACCAGCGCTTGCTGAGGAAAACAAATAAGTAGACACATTAATAGTGGCATCATTTACATTCTGTGCTGTATTTTCAATTGGAGATTTCACTGGGATTGAAAGAAAAAGTATGCGATTCTGCAATGCATTTGATTAAAATTTAATTGCAACTAAATATATCTTACGATACCAAATAGACTCATGGTGGAGCTGAAAATGTTATTGAAGTTAGTAGGTACTACGATTGAATTTCATTTATCAAGCGTTTGTTGGTGAGGAATTGAGGATAAGTCCGTTCCGTTCTGTTCGGGATACTTGTCGAGCAAGTCTTCGGCACCTACAAAACAAAAATTTATTTTACTTATAATGAAACAACAAATAATCACTGTAGCTAGGTACTTACAGAAGCTCTCCGATTTGATTACTAGCTTTTATATATTGTTGAGTATACCAATCAAAGTGACATTCCGTTAAAATTTTATTTTGAAAAAAATCTGGGCCCAAATTATCGCACATTTTCTCTTTGGCGCAAAGCCCCTTGCGTGACGTCTCCGCAGGGACGGGTGCGTAGCCGCAAGCCGAGTCTGCTAGTCTAGTGCCAGGCCTCGAGCGCTCGCGATCGTATCAATTTATCAGCGTGAATATGGTAGGGCGTCCATATAGTTTGGATCCGAAGTTTACTCAAAGTGAAATGACTGAAAATGTTTTGAGGCTTGCACAAGAAAGAAGGAGAGAAGAAACATTCCAAGGAAGGGCAGGAAATACCTTGTGGTGCACTTGTGGCAACTGCATCTCAATGTACAATGACATAACATGACATTGCTGTAAAGAGCCAACGCAATTACGAGCGTTGTCAGGAAGGCAAGTGCATTACTGAACACGGTATTACTGATACACAAGACAAAAAAGAACCTACTGACAAGAAGGTATCTGGCATACAAACGTTCCGCAGCCTCAGCAAGCGGCTGAGCAACCGAGCAAGTGCTGCACCCGTCCCTGTGGTGGCTTCATGCCAAAGAGAAAATGTGCGATTATTAGGCCCCGGATTTGTATAAAAATAAAATTTAAACGGAATGTCACTTTGATTGGTATACTCGACGATATGTAAAATCTAATAATCAAATCGGAGAGCTTCTTCAAGTGTAGATTGTCAATTGCATACCGGTCTCCAAATTGCAGGTCTCACCATTGCATGCCGGTCTCCATTGCAGATCTCACCAGTTTTCTCTGGCTTCCCGTGCCTGATAGATGCAATCTTTCCGTTGATAATTACTTTGCACGGAACAACCTTCCTTGTTCAAAATTTCGCTGTCGAAGATTTGTCGGCCAATCGAAGACGTACCCCTATCTGCAATTTTCCAATAAGCATATTTTGTATTGAAGCATGAGACCATTGAATAATGAGACCATTCAATTAGAAGTGGTAGATATATTAAAATATATCAACTAACTAAAACAAATTTGCTTGATGACAATTGACTGACACAGTAAAGCAATAGGTAGCAATGTTAAGTGCAATACATACATTAGAAAAAGTCGATCCACGTCGCAAACTATTCACGAAATGTGTATCACAACATAAATTTTATGAGAAAAGATATTACGCGGCGAGAACGAGGTGTGTTTAGACATAAATGTAAATTTCACACGAAAACAAGCCGGCATTATAACGGTCTTCTGTGAGTCCGCCATATTGGATTTAAGTGGGGGAAGACTGGCGCTGTCAGTTCAAACTCAATGGCGCTGTGATGGACGTGTTCAAATAATAGCCCTATATTTATTTATGTTACTGGCGCATTATTGAAGTATGATTATTTCAATCAATAGTTGATTTTATTAAGCGAATACATAATTTTCCGTTATCACAACACACACGAAAAGTAAAAATAGCACAATTTCTTGTATATTTTCCGAATTTTCCAAACGATTGTCTTCAAATTTTGATATAATCTGCCAAATCACTATACGGATGCACCTTCCAAATTTCAAATTGATTGTATCAATTGTTATCGAGTTATATTTGATAAGGTGGTTTTTATTTATTTTTGGCCAAATTTTCCGAACGAATTTTCCGACAAATTAATTCTAAGTTAACCCACCTATTTTGCATTCCCAGTTAAAATTTCATTAAATTCCGTTCATTATTTAGAATAAGTTTTCGTAAAATCGAGATAATTGTCAAGACATAGGTTGATAGATAGGAGTAACATAGGCATGACTAAAGTTTGGTAACAAAAAACGTTTTTTTTGCTATAAATTTTTTCTGATGATGGATTTGAATGAAATTGCAAAATCGGACAGCTGTTATTTGAATTTGAAACAAATCTAACATTATTTTTATATTTTTATTGCGATTTTAAGTTTTTTGGTACCTACTTTGAAGTCGTTAAAACTTTTGAAAATTCAATTTCTGAAGAAAAAGCTATTCTATATAAAAAATGCAAATTCACCTGGGCTATCTATAAATATATACTTCGATACCCCGCAAATGTCCCCCCGTCCGAACTTAGCAATTTTTCGGGTCTCCCATAAGCTACAATGTTAAATGACTTGGCCAAAATTTCAACAAAAACACTAAATCTTGAATAACTTTCTTAAATTCAATTTATAAGAAAAATGCAATCAGACATAAAAAATGTGCATTTACCTCAGCTATCTATCAATATGTGATTCGACTCCCCCCGAATTGGGGAAATTTATCATAATTTGGCTAATTTAATAAAATTTGGGTAGTTAATTTACCGATAACCAAATGGCAGTTTGTAAAGTAGCAAAATCTTTACCAATTGATGTCAATTGATGCCAACTGGTTTCATATCTCCACCAATTGATATCTATTAACGACATTGGTGGTCAATTCGTTGAAAATCTTCACCAATTGATATTGATTGGTTATAATTAAAGTCAATTGGTACCAATCGGTGGTCGATTCATTAAAAAATCTTTGCCAATTGATACCAATTGGTGGTCATGTGAAGTCAATTGGTGATCAATTGATGTCAATTGATATCATTTGGTTAACCAATTGGTACCAATCGAGATTTTTGCTAGCTGGGTAGCAATTAGCTAGCAGTGCTGCGCTATAGATGTTGCTAGATTAAGTCACTAGCACACAAAAGAGGTCTAGTGAAAGTGATCTCTAGTGTATTCTAGTGTCTTCTAGTTCTAGCTAAGTCTGTTGACTTCTAGCTTATTCTAGTTATCAAACCAAATCTAGCAAAGTCTAGTTAGTTCTAGCAACTTGCTAACTCTATCTATTGCTAGCGAGGTCTAGTGAAAGTGATCTCTAGTGTATTCTAGTGTCTTCTAGTTCTAGCTATGTCTGTTGACTTCTAGCTTATTCTAGTTATCAAACCAAATCTAGCAAAGTCTAGTTAGTTCTAGCAACTTGCTAACTCTATCTATTGCTAGCGAGGTCTAGTGAAAGTGATCTCTAGTGTATTCTAGTGTCTTCTAGTTCTAGCTATGTCTGTTGACTTCTAGCTTATTCTAGTTATCAAACCAAATCTAGCAAAGTCTAGCTAGTTCTAGCAACTTGCTAACTCTATCTATTGCTAGCGAGGTCTAGTGAAAGTGATCTCTAGTGTATTCTAGTGTCTTCTAGTTCTAGTTAGGTCTGTTGACTTCTAGCTTATTCTAGTTATCAAACCAAATCTAGCAAAGTCTAGTTAGTTCTAGCAACTTGCTAACTCTATCTATTGCTAGCGAGGTCTAGTGAAAGTGATCTCTAGTGGATTCTAGTGTCTTCTAGTTCTAGCTAGGTCTGTTGACTTCTAGCTTATTCTAGTTATTGAACCAAATCTAGCAAAGTCTAGTTAGTTCTAGCAACTTGCTAACTCTATCTATTGCAAGCGAGGTCTAGTAAAAGTGATCTCTAGTGTATTCTAGTGTCTTCTAGTTCTAGCTATGTCTGTTGACTTCTAGCTTATTCTAGTTATCAAACCAAATCTAGCAAAGTCTAGTTAGTTCTAGCAACTTGCTAACTCTATCTATTGCTAGCGAGGTCTAGTGAAAGTGATCTCTAGTGGATTCTAGTGTCTTCTAGTTCTAGCTAGGTCTGTTGACTTCTAGCTTATTCTAGTTATTGAACCAAATCTAGCAAAGTCTAGTTAGTTCTAGCAACTTGCTAACTCTATCTATTGCTAGCGAGGTCTAGTGAAAGTGATCTCTAGTGTATTCTAGTGTCTTCTAGTTCTAGCTATGTCTGTTGACTTCTAGCTTATTCTAGTTATCAAACCAAATCTAGCAAAGTCTAGTTAGTTCTAGCAACTTGCTAACTCTATCTATTGCTAGCGAGGTCTAGTGAAAGTGATCTCTAGTGTATTCTAGTGTCTTCTAGTTCTAGCTATGTCTGTTGACTTCTAGCATATTCTAGTTATCAAACCAAATCTAGCAAAGTCTAGCTAGTTCTAGCAACTTGCTAACTCTATCTATTGCTAGCGAGGTCTAGTGAAAGTGATCTCTAGTGTATTCTAGTGTCTTCTAGTTCTAGCTAGGTCTGTTGACTTCTAGCTTATTCTAGTTATCAAACCAAATCTAGCAAAGTCTAGTTAGTTCTAGCAACTTGCTAACTCTATCTATTGCTAGCGAGGTCTAGTGAAAGTGATCTCTAGTGGATTCTAGTGTCTTCTAGTTCTAGCTAGGTCTGTTGACTTCTAGCTTATTCTAGTTATCAAACCAAATCTAGCAAAGTCTAGTTAGTTCTAGCAACTTGCTAACTCTATCTATTGCTAGCGAGGTCTAGTGAAAGTGATCTCTAGTGGATTCTAGTGTCTTCTAGTTCTAGCTAGGTCTGTTGACTTCTAGCTTATTCTAGTTATTGAACCAAATCTAGCAAAGTCTAGTTAGTTCTAGCAACTTGCTAACTCTATCTATTGCTAGCGAGGTCTAGTGAAAGTGATCTCTAGTGTATTCTAGTGTCTTCTAGTTCTAGCTATGTCTGTTGACTTCTAGCTTATTCTAGTTATCAAACCAAATCTAGCAAAGTCTAGTTAGTTCTAGCAACTTGCTAACTCTATCTATTGCTAGCGAGGTCTAGTGAAAGTGATCTCTAGTGTATTCTAGTGTCTTCTAGTTCTAGCTATGTCTGTTGACTTCTAGCATATTCTAGTTATCAAACCAAATCTAGCAAAGTCTAGCTAGTTCTAGCAACTTGCTAACTCTATCTATTGCTAGCGAGGTCTAGTGAAAGTGATCTCTAGTGGATTCTAGTGTCTTCTAGTTCTAGCTAGGTCTGTTGACTTCTAGCTTATTCTAGTTATTGAACCAAATCTAGCAAAGTCTAGTTAGTTCTAGCAACTTGCTAACTCTATCTATTGCTAGCGAGGTCTAGTGAAAGTGATCTCTAGTGGATTCTAGTGTCTTCTAGTTCTAGCTAGGTCTGTTGACTTCTAGCTTATTCTAGTTATTGAACCAAATCTAGCAAAGTCTAGTTAGTTCTAGCAACTTGCTAACTCTATCTATTACTAGCTACGCCTAGGTAACGTCTTGCTAGTTCTATCAAGTTCTAGCAAACGCAAGTGATTTCTAACTAAAGATAGCTTTTTCTAGCACTTTCTTGCTCTTGCAAACTCTTGCACCAGCTAGTCAATTCTGATTTCAAGTCTTTGTTCTAGTCAAGTCTATGGAAAACTAGCTCATTCTGACTTCACTAGTTGCTCCGCCCCTGCGGCCTCCGGCCGCCAACCCCGCCAGGGGGCTCCGCCCCCTGGACCCCCGAAGTTTCTTGGTGGGGGGCTTCGCCCCCCAAACCCCCCCGTCGGGTATTTGGGGGGCTTCGCCCCCCAAATTCCCTCCGGTGCAGCCTCCGGCCACACACGCCTGCGGGGTGCTTCGCCCCCTGACATGTGTGGAGGGGTGAACGCAATTAGAGTGAAATCATGACAGGAAAATAGTTGGTCACCGCAGTATCATCCGACTACGGGGGTGAACTAACATCAAAATTCAAACCTCATCTAACCGACCTAAAATTTGCAAAAATATAGGTAATATTAATGGAGGTTTTATGAAAAGACTCAGACACGCAGACGTCCGCCATCGATAAATCATAAAAAATAATTAATTTAGAGCCGTTAAAAAAGATCCCATGTTTACAGAAAGCTGATCAGATATAGTTAAAAACCGGGTTTTTTTATCGCATAGGTGCGTATTTAAGACATCCTATCAGTTTCAGTTCCTCGAGTTGGCTGCTATATGCAGATTCTTGTAAAGTTTCGTGGTATTAGTACACAGAGTTTGATTTGTAGATGGCTTGGGAAGGAATGATAATAATCTGTTTGTGAAGTGAAGGCAGGGCACAGATTTACAGAGATATACATAGCACAGGGCTTGCCGTAACAAATTGTGGGTCGGCTGACAAAAAAAAATGAATTGTATAGAAAATTAACGTCTCGGAAGTCAAAATTTAAGGAAAAGGGCCAATTTTGGGCCGGTGTCCGTTGGGCTCGTCCAGCAGTCAAATCAATACATTACAGGGGAAACAATTTCGAGATGATGCTAATTTTACCATATGCCCCCCCCCCCCCCCCACCCAGCCACTAATCCAACCTTTCCTGACCCTACCCAACATCCCAACCCAATTGTGTTGTATGTTTCATTATACCTTATCTTTTGACCAGGTACCCACCTCGAAGCGTGTTACCTTGAAGGGTAGCCTGGCAAAGTGTCCCCTGGCAAAATGTCCGCCCAGACTTCCACTATCGATTATTGAGGGATTGTGTATATGGATCGCGACAAATGCAAAATTTTGATATTGAAGGATTTTTTTATCATATGTTTACTGTGTTTGCTGTGTGTTTGCTGCTGATTCAAAATTTACATAGTTATTTTCGCGAAGCAACGCAAAATTGGTGTTTTAACGCGCGAAGTTGACCAATGTTCGCGAACTTTCGCGACTTTGTCCCCGATATTGTTTTACTCGATGTTTATGATCAGTTGCGCAATCACGAGACAATTCCCCGAAATGCGGCTGGCTGTAGCGAGCCCCCTCTCTCCACGATGATTTATATGCACTTGGTGGGGCCATGTGTTTTGTTGCAGAAAGTAGGAGAGTCGCATGTTTTTGTGAAAAGATTCCCTCCCCCCCAAAAAGGGCCCAATTTTGGGCTGGCGGATGTAAAATTATAGGTTTGAATTAAAAATGAACACTTTTACACGGGTACAAATTTTCAATTCTATGTGTCCAAATTTGACCGGTGAACCCCCCCAAAAAAGGGCCCATTTTGGCCAGACCGAAGCGAAACCTCAACAGTGAGTTGTATAATGTGTGATCGAGTGCGTTTCCAGAATTCCATAAAGTTAGGAAAATAACTGCCAAGTGTAATCGCAAGTTTTTGTTTCTGCTAAATGACCCCCTCAAAAGGGCCCAATTTTGGGCTGGCTGGTTTGAAAATTTCAATTTGAATTGAAAATGGTTGCTGCTACACGGGTATAAATTTTCAATCCTCCAAGTCCAAATTTGGTAGGTGAACCCCCCCAAAAAAGGGCCCATTTTGGTCAAACCGCAGCGAGACCCCCTCGTTGCACCCATTTATGATGTATCGAGTGCGTTTCCAAAATTTCATAAGAATCGGATGGTAACTTTAGGCGTGCATAGACATGTCTGAAAGTGATGAAAACATACTGAACCACAGGGATAATATTAGTATAGGGATAGGGATAGGGATAGGGATATTATTTTTTTTAGTTGAAGTCTATGGAAGAGGAGGCAGCAGCAGCAGCAGCAGCAGCAGCAGCAGCAGCAGCAGCAGCAGCAGCAGCAGCAGCAGCAGCAGCAGCAGCAGCAGCAGCAGCAGCAGCAGCAGCAGCAGCAGCAGCAGCAGCAGCAGCAAGAAGGACGGAGAGTGTGAATATCGTATAAGTTACTATACATTAAACATCGCTGCAACTTTGCATGGATGTAATCTTAAAGTGATGGCCATCTTGGACCCGGGAATGGGGTGGGGTGTGAGGATGGGCTGTCGGGGGTGCATGTCGCGGGGGATGAGGGATTCAGGGAAGCGGGGTGCGCAGATTTCGACCAGTTCAGGGCCCCGGTGCGAAGACGAAGGGGCTCACATAATAACAGTCAAAGATGTGAATTGATACTCGCATTGCACGCGCGTGGGAAGAATATCACACGTGAGAACTGGAGAGAAAAATAATGTATAATGCAAGTTGAGAAAGGAAGTATAGGTGGAGGTGTTTGTATGTGTATATAAAGGTATAATGTAGAAGATGATGAAATGATAGATGGATGGTGCGCGGATATGGACCATGGGGGAAATCGAGAAATATTGTTTGTCTTTCTTTTAGACTTTGGTCTTGGGCATAATCTCGCGAGCAGCTTGGAAGTCACGTATACGATTATAATGACGACGTCGACGTCGGCGTCGCTGTGTGCTATCACGGTGAAAAGTCGCGAGTCGAGAAATCAAGATTTTTCTTAGTCTTGAGAGAAAATAAGGAAACTCATTCTTCCAATTTTCGGGGACAGAACGTTTGTTAGTTTTCAATATATTTTGCGGTGGAGGTTGGTAAATATCTTATGGGTTGGTTGATGGTTGATATCTGCACCACAACTTGATCGAATGTGGTATCAGAATATAAAATGAACCTGATCTTGTGTATACCCGATCGTTAACCAAGGTCTTACCCCTTCTTCAGCTTGCTTCATCTACGGCGCTTTCTGATGCTGAGTTAGAAGGCGTGCGATGGTGTTTGGAGGTGTAAGTATATTCAGGCAAAAACGCTAAGACGCCTGTAGGTTTTTTACAAACTTCTCGCCTATAAATTACTTAAAAGCGCCATTTGCAGCAAATATTGAAAGACAACAACGTGCGAAATAAGCACAAGCTGCCTTAATTAAAGTAACTTGGCCTCCTCGGCATAATCAACGTCGATTTCTAAGAAACTCTAAGAGCCAATCAGCATTTCCGCTCTAATTACAAAAAATAACAGTCTCATTAGCACCTTCCATTTCTCACCTAGCCAAGAAAAGACAACACACATCCCTAAAGCACGGGGCGACACATTCCCAAATTCCCCCCCCCCCCCCCCCCCCTACACACCCAGTCATCCACGGACCCCGAAGCGAGCGTTTGCGCATTTGCTCAGTCTCTCATTGGGTCGATAGCAACAGCAACCTCCTTGGCCTGATGATGAGCAGACAAAGACGGCTGCACAGCGGACCACGTCGGCGCGACAGAGAACCAACCATCCATCATCCATGATGCAGAGAAAAGAATCTAATCAACGATGATACACGGAGGCGAAGAAAAAAAAACGCGAAGAGCAGAAAGAAACGAGCGCGCACAAGAACACGATATAGACTCTTTGAATTTCCGTGCTAGGACAAGATATTAAATCGTTAATAATAAAACAGAGAATGATGATATTGTATCAACATTGTTTCCCGAATCGCGACGGCGTCGCGGCGCTCGCTGCAAGGTGAGAGACGCACAGCAGGGGGGGGGGGGGGGGCAGCGTCCAAGGTCCGAGCTCCATCTCGAGAAGGGGGCTAATCTCATCAAAGATATAGAAGATGATATGGAGAGGGTAGAAGTGTCCAGGGATTGGCTAGTTTCGCCGACGCCGAGCGTCGTTAGATCCAGGGAGTAAGAGAGAGATGGGCAACGCGACGTGGTTTCTAGCGTCGCGACGCCCTAGTGTTTTTCCCGCTAATTAGTTTCGGCGGTGGGAAGCGCGGGCGGTGATTGGACGGGGGAGGTCGAGCGGTGATTAGCACGTCGGGGGCGGGGGCGGGGGAGGATCGCGCGCCGACCGGCGATGAACGGGGTAATGAGAAGCGCGTCACCAAAGGGTTAATTAAGAGGCGAGCGCTCTAATTGGTCGGCGGCTTGGTGACTTAGCGGGAAAATGGGGGACCAATGGCGTGGCCGTGGAAAGCTCGCGGAAAAACTTGGCCGCTGGCCCGTGGTTGGTCGGAGCTTCTAATTAGTTATTGTTAATGAGGAGGTGGCGGCGGCGTGGTTGGCGGGACGATTGCCTGTATGGAATCGGATGATGGTGGTTTGGATTTCAAATTTGAATGCTGCAGATATAATTTGAAAAATTTGAATAATTATAAAAAATTGTAAAAAGGTAGTGATAAAATATGAGCGCGTTGATGTTTGCAGCTGATGTGACCTCGAGCTGACATTCAGTTCCTATGACAGGTGAACAACGAATTGATGAAAAGCAATTCGACATCTCGAAGCAGTTTTCCTAACAAAACCTTTGGGAAAATTGCAGCACTATTGCCGTCAGCATCAATATGAAGAACGTTGTTAAAAGAAAATGTTTTGCTGTGGAATTGATTATTGCTAGTGTATTCTCTACGTCAGAGAATTATCATTGATCGATTTCGCAGGACGCTAGGTCGCTAGGCGTTTGGACTACTTGTTTTGAAGATGTATACCGAAAAATCAGTTTATGAGAAGGAAATTCAGATGGGTCCACCAAAAATATAAATTTAACATCAAACTGCGTATCGGAAACTACTCGCTATCTCGAGGGCTTTTAAAACAAATCCGACCTAAATCCAATGAAGGAAATCACCGCAAAACTCTTTCTAGATCCCTTAAAACAATGCCAAAAAGGAAATAAGGAGACATAAAATGATGAAATCGTAACTAGTCTCTAAGTCTGAAACTAATGTTAGCACATTAACCGTGAAAACAGCCTAATTGATATCAATTAATTACTTGAAGACACCAAGGTCCCAGATTTTGCGAACGGGCGCAGCAATTAACCCCGGACGAGGCCGCTCTGCGCATGTCCCCCCCCCCCCCCCCCCGCCCCACACTCCCCCGCACCCCGCACGGGTGGGGAGGGAAGAGGGGGGATGCGCGACACGAACTAGATCCAACTCATTACCGCCCGGCCGAGCCCGGGAAAGCGCGCGCGGGAAATCGCGGAAAGCGAGCAAAACTAACCCGGAATTAAAATAGAAATTACGCCCGAGCAAATACGCCAAAGAGGGCGGGGGGTTGAGCGCGAGATAGAGAGGGTTAAATAGAGAGACGATTCGAGGCTGATGCGGCTTGGATAATGAGGAGAAATAGCGAAGCGCCCATGAGCGAGGAAGAGATTTTGCGTGTTTGGGTGGGGGGGGGGTCTGTCAAGGGGGTGTGGGAGGTGATTGCAAAAGTTGGGCGCCTTCGCGGTTAACTGAGTGAGTGCGCCCCCAACGACGGGCAGTTAACTTGAATTAAGAATTTTACGGGCGGGAAGGCGCGCGGAGTCGGTTTTTTGGCAGGTTTGTGGTGATTGCTTCCCCTGGCGGCCGGATGAATGTTGTGTGCGACGGGACATGATTACAAGGCGGTACAAGACAGCGGTGATCTTTGCTAGGTATCAGGTAACATGAGGTGCGATCTGACCCTCATCCTTCAGTCAAGTCGGAAAAATGTATTTAAAATTTAAATGATAGTAGTTATAGCTTTTTTCAGTGATTTTACGTCTATAAGTCAACATCAAGCGTAGTTCTTTAAACACTAACTTCCGAAAACTTTTGGTGCTAGTTACCGTCTTTTAATAATTAATTAAAACTAATAACTAACGTTCCAAGCAACAAAATGAGCAAATTTTCGAACACCTAATGGAATAGTTATAATTTCCACCCGGAAGATGAGAAAATATGATGATATCTTGATGACTTGATAGTGATCAAGACACAGATTTAAAATCTGCCCAGTAGGAATTAAGGCAAATAGACAAATTCATGGCTCGAATATCGAATATCCAACTTTGTGCCGGTCTGCAGCATAAGCGCAACTTACAAAATTAACCATAACCAGCGCCCGAATTTTCCCAAAACTAATCTCACGGCCTCCCAAGACGCGGCATACGTCTTGTGTATCTCCCTAAACCACCCCCAAAACCACCCCCAAAACCCGCCATCTCACAAGCACTCAGTAACAGAGCAGGGTAGCTAAAAAAACTAATTAATATGCATCGAATGCGTCTCGCTAAAGCGGGGCGTATTGCCCCCCGAAGCCGCAGCGCTACGATCAACCACCAGCGCCTTGCAGGCAAATGTAATTATCACCCGTCGACTCGGCGTCGGCGTCGGCGTCAGCTTCGGCGTCGGCGTCGGATTACAAGCGGTTGCGCTTCGGAGCCAGAGCTCAGAGCAAACACTATTTCGGTGATGTACATAGGTACTGGAGATATTGGTTTATTAGCGTACGTTTACGAGGGAATAGTATGGATATTAATATAGGCCAGAACGTGTTTATGTGTATGTGAAATAGTTGGACTGAAAATCAGGCACCAGTTCTAAAATACAAGCACCTGCCTGGTAGTATACAATTATAATTTGTATTGGTGTATCATGCATCTGTCTAATTAATTAATATTCAGAAGAGATAAAACCGACGAGAGCATTTTGTTAGCCAAGTGATTGGGTGGATCTATGTATTGGGCCTGATGATGAAGGGAAAATTCGTGAAAATCACTGTTTTCCCAGTCTCTACAAACGTGTTACGTGATTCGATGAATCGAACTGAAGGTCATTGAAGAGTCCAAGGTCTTACTCGGATTGTTTATCCTTTCATGCAAGATATTATGTTTTTTTGAGACTGTTGCTGAAATTGAATCTGTCGTTATTTGTTTATCTTCGAAGCGGATTTAATAATGATCGTAAGATTTCAATATATAGAAAGAAAAGGGATGCAGCTGATTGGCTATCATCTTTCGAGTTTCAAACCGGAGGCCAGCTGGTGGAACAGATACTGGAAAGCAGGTCTAATATCACAAAATGTTACTTTTCCTGCGTTTCCTTATAATACGAACAATTATCGAACCAACGCTAGTCCAGATTTATACGCTGTATCCATTGGATGAAACCCGAGTCATTCTATCCTACTTAGAGGACCATTTCCAACGTCACGGGAAGAAAACACCACAGTTTATGGCGTTAAATATGCGATGGCGAAATAATAAAAAAAGCTCTCAGCATATCATTAGAGAAATGAACTTTAATAATTAATCATCAGAGCTGAGCTTGATGACAATGTTTTCCATAATTCATGCCACTTCCTGAGACCATCTCACGTTATTAATGACGTCGCCTTTTCGCTGGGTGCAAGTCGCATGTTTCAGAATATTTTACCCGCACGCTGCTAATGAGATGCATTCGCTCCAAAACAGGCCATTAACTTTTGCATAATTCAGCCGCCGATGAAAAATTGTGGCAACTCCCGGGAAAGTTAGAAATTAATCGCCTTTCCGTGGAACTTTTCTTTAATGAGTCCCCGTATATACGAAAGTCATTGGTCAAGAAAATCAATATCAAAATTTGACGACAGTGACGACATCCGATTAATGTCCCACCTTTAGGGGCGTTATCAGACACAATTCCCGGAGTTTCATCATGGTTTCATCTAAATTCTACATTACTATTCTACCAGAGCCGCATAGAGTTTTATTGTATACCACGCCAACTGAAATAAGATTAATATAATATGAAATATAAGCAAGTTGAAACATCTGTCATCTGACATAAATCACAACACAGCGTCGTAACAAATGTGTTTTCGCAAACGACGCCTTCAAGTTGGGGTAGGGGGTGGGTGGAACGGGTTGCGGGGGAGGAGGGTGGGAGGAAAACCGACGCTGGACGTCTTCTCAATTTTAAATAGAGACAGGACGAAAATACAATATTTAGAAACAGAAATAAGCGCTTCTGAGATGTGCGCCAGTTTTCCATTAGATAGCAAGAAGGTCAAAAGAATGCCCCAACGAAAACGAACACTAAGAAACGCACGGATCTGATATTCACCCTCAAAAAGCTTCAAGCGGTTGAATGATTGATGATTATTTGTCAAAGATCACGTGGAATGAAATGGACCTACCTAATAGGATTTTCACATTAGAACAGATCAGCGATTGCGAAGAATGAAATTATCATTTTGCACAGCGAGCGCGACCGGCATAGATGTTTCACGAAACGCATAAATAAATATTGAATACAAACGCATGTGAACTGGGGAGTGAACTGCAACACGCATTTCACCGAGATGTATTCAGGGTTGACGATAAGCTGTCGTATAATATACCGTGCGTACAAACTCCTACAACGAATACTTTTGTGTGTGTTCATAAATGTGGTATTAGATTTCTAGGCCCTGCTAAATATCTGTGTGAAAAAAAATAGTAAAATGAAGCAGATTATTGAATAGCGAATTGATAAAGTTTTGCGCCGATAATTTCTGAAATGCAAATCGACATTCTCTCTCCGCTTTATTCAAAGCGAATAACTGAAAAAGTGTACCCGAGAGAGTTGCCAGCAGAAATAGCAAAAAAGGTAGCTTACAAAATGTTTCTCGATATTTGCTTATGGAGTTCGAAGATGAATTCTTTAAGCCAACTATTTAATAAACACTAGGGGCTCTGCCCCTGCGGCCTCCGGCCGCCAACCCACCCGGCGTGCTTTGGGGCTTCGCCCCAAAGCACCATCTGCTCGGAGCCCCTTTGCAGGGGGCTTCGCCCCCTGTCGGTTTTATTTGTTTCTTGAGTTAATTTGTTTTTTGGTATTTGGTCTTTGACCCTTCTGCCACGCTTGCCAAACACTTCATGTTTACCTACATATACACTGCTCAAATGCGAAATTATGGGTACTACTAATGATGGCAATATATTTTCGTGACTCAGGTACACAGAGGTCCACCATCAGTTGGTGATCCAGGAAAGGATAGTTTTCATGTGATGCCGCACATGCTGCTTCTAAGTCTTCCTTTCCTGACCCCACCCAACCTCCCAACCCAACCGTGTTGTATGTTTCCTGATGCCTTTCCTGCCTTTCGTGCGTAGTTTTTTGCTACTCCCCTTGCCCAACAATTAGTGCCTTTCTGCAGGTTCTCTGCCCGCCTGTTCATTGTTGGGTGTTGCTAAAAGGAGGGGGGTTTCATTTCGTGACACAGATACACCGATGTCCCCCATCACTTGGTGTCGCCACAACATGAGTTTTCACATGCCGCTGCACGTGTTTCTTCTATGTTTTCCTTTCCTGCCCCAAAGTAACCTCCCAACCATGATTTTGCAGATTTTCCCATCCCCCTCCCCCAGCCCACCACTAATCCTACCTTTCCTGACCTAACCCAACTTCCCAACCTTCCTCTGCGTAGGGCCCCCTTGCAGGGGGCTTCGCCCCCTGTAGGTTTTATTTGTTTCTTGTGTTGATTTGTTTTTCGGTAATTGGTATTTGACCCTTCTGCCACGCTTACCTAACACTCTGTGTTTACATACATATACACTGCTCAAATGCGAACTTTAAAGTAATACTAATGATGGCTATATATTTTCATGACTCTAGTACACATGCGTCCTCCATCAGTAGTTGATCCAAGAAAAGCGAGTGGTGTGGTGTCGCCGAAGCATGAGTTTTCACGTGCCGCTACACGTGTTTCTTCTATGACTTCCTTTCCTGACCCAAACTAACCTCCCAACCATGGTTTTGCAGAGTTTCCCCCCCCCCCCCCCTCCACTAATCCTACCTTTCCTGACCCAACCCAACTTCAAGCCAGAGGCGATGAATTGCTTCGAATTTTGTCTCGACGTTGGACGAATTTCGGCCGCTTGAACCCCAATCAAGCCCTTTCGAGTCCTATCGAAGCTCTATCAAGCCCTGCTCAAATCGCTGCCTAAATATTGCAGCGCGCAAGTCCCCGGTGGCACGAACACAACGCAACTTGACCCACGCGTTTTCATCGCGTTTTCGCAATTTCTATAGAGAATTACGCGGAGCCAAATTTAAGGATTTTAGTTAAGGTGGACTAGGGGCTCTGCCCCTGCGGCCTCCGGCCGCCAACCCCCCCCCCGGCGTGCTTTGGGGCTTCGCCCCAAAGCACCATCTGCACGGGGCCCCCTTGCAGGGGGCTTCGCCCCCTGTCGGTTTTATTTGTTTCTTGTGTTGTTTTGTTTTCCGGTAATTGTTATTTGACCCTTCTGCCACGCTTACCTAACACTTCGTATTTATCTACATATTCATTGCTCAAAGGCGACATTATGGGTACTACTAATGCTGGCTATATATATCAGTTTATCGGGTCCACAGACGTCCACCATCAATTGTTGATCCAAGAAAAGAGAGTTTTCATGTGTTGCCGCACGTGCTGCTTCTAAGTGTTCCTTTACTGACCCAACCCAACCTCCAAACCCAACCGTGTTGTATGTTTCCTGATGCCTTTCCTGCCTTTCGTGCGTGGTTTTTTGCCACTCCCCTTGCTCAACAATGAGTGCCTTTCTTCTAGGGATTATGCAGCAGAGGCAGCGTTCGCAGTGAACCTTCCGTTCCCCCCATCCGGCACCCAGCACCTAGAACCCGGCACCCAGCATCCAGCAACCAACACCCAGCACCCGGCACCCGGCACCCAGCATCCAGCACACGGCACCAGGCACCCAGCACCCAACACCCAGCACTCAGCCCTCAGCACCCAGCACCCAGCACCCAAAACCCAGCACCCAGCACCAAAAACCCAGCACTCAACACCCAGCATCCAGTACCCAGCACCCAGCACCCAGCATCCAGCACCCAGAACCCGACACCCAGCACCCACTTCCCGACCCCCAGGACCCGGCACCCAGCACCCAGCATCCGACCCCCAGGACCCGTGCCCTGTCGGCCGCTGCCTTTGTCCTTTTTTCGTTGCTCGTCGGCGTTAGTCTGGCCTGGGTCAGTCGAGCATGTTTTTTTGGCGGCATCTGTAGTTGTATGATGTGTTTCCAGTATTTCAGTATACAGCTTTAGACGTTCTGAAGGGCAAAACTCTATTTCAAACAAATCGCTGGCCGAGTGTTGCAGAGTTCTAGTCCCAATTGAAAGGAACAGAACGCGACATTGCACCCGGCACCCAGCATCCAGCACCCAACATCCAGCACCCAACACCCAGCACGCGGCACCCAGCATCCAGCACCCAGCACCCAACAACCGACACCCAGCACCCAGCACACGACCCCCAGGACCCGGCACCCAGCATCCAGCACCCAACACCCAGCACCCAGCAGCGAGCCCCTAGCACCCAGCACCCAGCACTCAACACTCAACACCCAGCACCCAACACCCAGCACCCAGCACCTAACACCCAGAATCCAGCACCCGGCACCCAGCATCCAGCACCCAGCACCCGGCACCCAGCATCCAGCACCCAGCACCCGACCCCCTGGACCCGTGCCCTGTCGGCCGCTGCCTTCGAGAATGCTTCGAAAATGCATGTCCTGGTTGTTCTTCCTTTTGTCATGTTCGGTTTTGCTCGGCAAGTGGCGGCAAAGCGAGCATTGCCGACGGCGCAGTGGCATTTCGCGTGCTTGGCAGCTTACTTGGTCCGTGCCCTGTCGGCCGCTACCTTTGTCCTTTCTTCGTTGTCGCGTAAGAGTCGCGTGAAAACTCACAGTTAAACTCGTAGGAAATCTGACAGGAGAACGTGTACACCGATGTCCGCCATCGCGTGGTGTCGCCACTGCATGCGTTTGTCAGTGGCAAAATATTATAGCTCCTGTTACTTGAGGCTGAAGTAAATGAACTTTTCAATGCGATAAATTTTGTAACTATGGATACATTTGGTCGTGCATTGTTGCCAATTGTTGCCTCCAGAGGCGATGACTTTTGGCCGAGTGATTTGGCGTGCGTTTTTCGTTGTTTTCACCATCAATCCGCGCTCAAATCGCTGCCCCGATGTTGCAGCGCTCAAGTCCCAAGTGGTAGGAACATAACGCGACTTGGTCCACGCGTTTTCATCGCGTTTTCGCAATTTCTATAGCGATTTACGCGGTGCAAGTTACATAGTCACATCCAAACATCCCCACATCCCCGCATCCAGGTACCGATAGTATCGTGGCAACCGAAAATAAGGATTTTATATAAGGTGGATGATGATTGAAGGTTGATGTTTACTATGTTTGCTGTGTGTTTGCTGCTTTTCGCGAACCAACGCGAAATTGGTGTCATAACGCGCAAAGTTGACCAATGTTCGCGAACTCTCGATACCGACGCCTTACGAAAACAAATCACAATATCGTCAGTAATTTTCAGATTCATTTTTAGTTTCAATAAAATGTGATCAAAAAAAAAGCTCAATGTGTATGATCAGTTGCGTAATCACGGGACTTCCCCGAAATGCGGCTGGCTGTAGCGAGCCCCCTCTCTCCACGATGTTTTATATGCACTTGGTGGGGCCATGTGTTTTTGGACAAAATACTTCAAAAACAGACCACAGCGCTCATCTAGCTGTCAGCGTTGAACGCAACGAAATAAGTTTAAGAAATTCATACATTTGACGGGAAATAATGTCAAGATGAGCGCAATTTTACCATGCTACCAACGGACATGCACTTTTCAATATCTTCCAAAATGCCCACACCGCGAGTCGGGAGTTTTTGCGAAAAGACCCCCCCCCCCCACCCCCAAAAAAGGGCCCAATTTTGGGCTGGCTAATTTTAAGTCGTGGATTTGTAATAAAAATAGATGCTCTAATTTGGTGGTTGAACCCCCCCCCCCCCCCCCCAAAAAAAGGGCCCATTTTGGCCAAACCATAGCGAGACCCCATAAGTGGGGTGTAGAATGTTGGATCTAGTTCGATTTCAAAGTTTCATAATGATAGGAATATAATTGCTATGTGTAGAGTCGCATGTTTTTGTTTTTGTGAAAAGACCCCCCCCCCCCCCTAAAAGGGCCCAATTTTGGGCTGGCGGCTTTAAAATTTTAGTTTTGAATAAAAAATGAACACTTTTACACGGGTACAAATTTTCAATTCTATTTGTCCAAATTTGACGGGTGTACCCCCCCAAAAAAGGGCTCATTTTGGCCAGACCGAAGCGAAACCCCTGCAGTGAGTTGTAGAATGTGTGATCGAGTGCGTTTCCAGAATTTCATAAAGTTGGGAAAATAATTGCCAAGTTTAATCGCAAGTTTTTTTTTCTGCTAAATGACCCCCTCAAAAGGGCCCAATTTTGGGCTGGCTGATTTGAAAATTTCGATTTGAATTGAAAATTGTTGCTTCTACACGGGTATAAATTTTCAATCCTCCAAGTCCAAATTTGGTAGGTGAACCCCCCCAAAAAAGGGCCCATTTTGGTCAAACCGCAGCGAGACCCCCTCGTTGCACCCATTTATGATGTATCGAGGGCGTTTACAAAATTTCATAAGAATCGGATGGTAACTTTAGGCGTGCATAGACATGTCTGAAAGTGATGAAAACATACTGAACCACAGGGATAATATTAGTATAGGGATTCTCCAAGCTAGTACTAGTGATCAAGTATTTTTCTAGACAATTCTAACTATGCCTAGCTAAAATAGGACTAGAATTAACTAGTTTAAGCTAGAATTTTAAGCAGGGAAGAAAGTAAATAATTGTTTGCTTACATTAAAATATGGTCGATGCCTTGGTTTAAATACTAAGATTAGAAAGTTACAAAAAAATATATGTTTTTGGTGCTTGGTGCATTTTCTTAGCAGAAAGGGAATAAGATGTGAAAAAATCTCTGCCATAAAATATCTTCTTTGTTTCACATTGGATTATGACAGATTTTAGCCATTTTTTAAACTTAATTTGAGGATAAACAACTTCAGCTTGACTTGAAATGACAGCCAAGAGTCCACCTGTCCCCATCTTTGAGACAAGGTTTTGACAGAAGATAACAATAAATGCGCTGACTCATTCTCAAGATGGCCTCACTCACCTTCGATGTGTTTACTTCCGGCTGAGATAACAAATTGATACAAAAAAAAACATTTGCGCTCTCGCAGCTCGGCACTGCGATCCTGTTAATTCTTTCAATCTGAGATGAGATGAGAGCGTTCATTTGTTCCATTAAAAACATTGACAAAAGTGTTCATCTCAACTCACCTTCAAGAAATTAACAGAATCGCACTGCTGTTGTTTTGCCTCGCTGCTTGAGATCAGGAGCAACCATCAGACTTGACAACCGATATCAGATTATACAAGAAATCTTCAAACGATATTTGACTTGATTATTGTCGGATTTCCATATTTTATAATTCCCGCCTATTTTGCTTTCCTTAAAAGAACCTTAAAAGCTGGGAATCACTTATTTAAAATTAAATATGCTAGCAGCCAGGTGGCAGTGAAAATGTTCAACTCGATGAACCTTGCTTTGCAGCCAGGTGAAACAGTTAGCCTGTTGCACAATATACAATAGCTACATAGATAAGCATGAAGTAGACATTTTATCCTAGCAGCTCACTATGCTGACCATGCTAAACTGCAGACACCTGCTCGGAGATCTGTTCTCGTCGAAGCCTGGCAACCTTTCAAACTTGCAACATCTCCTTTTATCCAGCCTCCGAAACACACTGTCTTTGGAAATGCGGAGTGGTTCAGAGCCGTGTTTGGTGGACTGGAGAATGTTCCGTTCTGCTCTGATAAGATGCGTTTGTGGTCCTGATAAGGACCCTGACGATTGTCGACGTTTCGTCCGCGCCAACGTAGACGAAACGTCGACAATCGTCAGGGTCCTTTTCAGGACCGCAAACGCATCTAACCAGAGCAGAACCGAAAATTCTCCAGTCCATACACTGTCTTTGTTACCATCAACAAATAAAACACATAAATCTGATTAAATTTTTATGTACAGTTGCTATCGTGACCCTCGGCATTCTATTTGCTGGCAAACTGTTGCATTGGTGGCGAACCTCGCTCGGACAGCCGACACGAAGAGAAACCAACTTTAACATCGCAGGATGCGAAGGTTAAGGGCTTATAAAAACAAGGAAGAAGCCGGGATTTGGCTCGGTGCGATGTTTTCCAAGTCTGAAGCAACAAGTTTCATAGGAGAGTATTACAAGACAGACGAGTGAGTGACGGACATTTGTGTGTTGAGTGAATTGAGCGACCAGCGCGCTCTGGTTAACAATTAGGAAGCTCTGGTAGCGAGGCGGCCGTGGCTGGACTTGTGTAGCTGCTAGATTAACATCTCGGTGGCGGTGAGTCGGGAGAAAAGTCTCACAATGCAGCCAATAGGAGATAAGAAGCTGTGTTAAGAGACTGACTGGGAGATAAGGGATGGAAAGTTACTCAGGTCGAGTGAATTTGACAGTTTCAGCACACAGGGGTTGGAAGGAGCGAGATCCTTATCTTTGAGATGTTGAAATGTCCATCAATTCGCTATCTTTATTTTCTCTTATCTAATGGCGCTGGCTCCACCTTCCCCCGCCCACCTTGCTGCTTGCTATCAACAGGTCCACGCAACGGCTGGCAGCTGACATCACTGATTACATGGTACATGATACATGATACATGATACATGATACATGATACATGATACATGATACATGATACATGATACATGATACATGATACATGATGAATGATACACCATACATAAAACATGATACAGGATACAGGATACAGGATACAGCATACAGGATAAATGATAAATGATACATAATACATGATACTAACATGATAAATGACACATGGTACATGATACATTTTACATGATACATTATATATAATACATGATACAAGATACTGATACATTATACATGATATATTATATATAAAACATGATACATGATACATTATACATGATACATTATATATAAAACATTATACATGATACATTATACATGATACATTATATATAAAACATGATACATGATACATTATACATGATACATGTCGTTGACCCTCACCGTGATCTCGGCCTCCTTGATGACCATCAGCTGTGAGTCCACGAGCTCGAAGTCGTTGTCAAGCCTACTTCCAATAAAACTCACCAGGGCTTCGCTAGCGCTTGTTTTCACCGCGTTGTGGATCAGCGTTGTTTCAACGAAGCTGATGGAACAATCTGTAAGTTCAACAGGTTGGCAGGGAATTTATTTTGTTGGAAAATAACTGGAAAAAACTGAAGAAACTGGAATAATTTCTAAGATATTTTATCCAAAAGAAAAATCAATCAAGCCAACGTGTTCTTCATAAACATATTATGATTTTTATTTGAATACGGATTACTTAAAATATTAATAAATACATTCAAGAGATAAAGAATAACATAATTTTATTGACCGATCCTGATAGAACTTAAATTTCATTTATATATTTTTAATATTTAAACCACTCAAAAATTAAAACAATTTCCAAGTGGAAATATCTTTCATTTGAAGAAGCATAAATAAAGTGACCGATGCTTCTTAATTTTAATTCAATTTATATAATTTTTAATTAACACAATTGAAAAAATTTAAGAATTTACACATGAAATAAATCTAGCATTTGGACATCTGAAGCGGTGCCTCCTAAAAACTGTACAGTTTCCATCAACTATTTGTATCAAGCTGGGCTTATGCAGGTCCACCAGTGACGTCATAACAATAAACAAAAGAACAGCAATATTAACATTGACAGATAAGAAGGTTTTATTTGAAAGACATTCAACAGTTGCAACGCAGACAAGTAAACATGAGTTGTCTTTGATCGAAGCAACAGGCGTTGTGAGTAAAATCTCGGCTGAATTATCCAGCTCAGCCAGGAACACAACTGAAATATCAGCACCGAGAAAATAGCGACACAAATAAACACAGAGCCAGCTTTATAGTACAATTCAATGGAAAAACACGTGCATTCTGCAGCCTGTTGCTCGTCTCAACTGTCACACGTCATTTCCACGTCAACGTCTCGAACTCGACACAACGAGCTGACATTTTTATAAAGATAAACATGAACACAGTCCGTGTTTCAGACAAATATCAAATAGCGAGACAATCTCAGCCAATCACGTGCACGCTAGGACAGGATTATTACTTGCCGGTGCAACACGTGGTTGCCAACTCGGTCCTGTGTTTAAAACAGTGTTCAACGAGGCCGTGCTTCAGGAGAAGCTTCCGACCCGAGCACTCGACTAACATTCAGTTGCTGCGCGTGGTCAACCACATCTCACATGGTTTCAACTGGAAAAAACACACCGGCGTCGTCTTCCTGGACGTCGCCAAGGCGTTTGACCGGGTGTGGCATACAGGGCTACTGCGAAAGATGATCAAGATGGAGTTTCCGAACTACCTTGTGAATCTGGTGTCGAATTATCTCAGCGGGAGATCTTTTCATGTCACCATGGGAGGGGAGCGATCATCCACCCGACCCATCGCAGCCGGTGTGCCGCAGGGGAGCCTAGTGGGGCCCTTTCTCTTCAATGTGTTCACCAACGACATCCCGGTGGACCTGCCCAAGACCGAGCTAGCACTCTACGCAGACGACGCGGCCATCCTGGTTCAGTCTCGCAGCATGCGGCTGGTCGAGCAGAATCTCCAATCGTCACTCGACCGTCTGAGCACGTGGTACGAGGACTGGCGTATCGCACTCAACACCGCGAAAACCACCGCCACCCTGTTCACCAGGAAGCGAAGTGCCAAAGCCAACCCTCCGAGCATCACACTGCAAGGACAGCAAATCACCTGGTCGGAAACCAGCAAGTATCTGGGAGTCATCCTGGATTCTAAGCTGAGCTGGAAGCCTCATGTCGAGACAGTCAGGAACCGCGCAATCGGCAAGATAGGATCACTGATGCCTTTGTTCAAATCGAAGACAATGTCCATCGATGCGAAACGAAGACTTTACGTGACCATCATCAGACCAACCATCAGCTACGCATCGCCAGTCTGGTGCATGTGCAAGCTAAGTCTCTTTGCCAAGATGCAGCGCGTGCAGAACAGGGCCCTTCGCGCAGTCGCCGGCCTGCCCCAGTTCACACGCACCGACGATATCCACCGAGAACTCGAAGTAGAAACTCTCGAAGAGTTCGTCAACAGGCTGAACGTGGACTTCTTTGCGGAGCTGCCCTCCAATAAGAACCCACTGATCTCAGGCCAAGCTGCCTACGTCACAATGCCTCATGACAAGTACCCGAGGCCACACGCAGCCCTGCCCCTCTAGCGTGTCCGGCTTGCCGGTTTCAAGATATAACAACCCCGACATGAATTTTCCACACCACCACTTAGGGAATCACGCGTAATGCGGATAATCCCTCCCATCCTCGGCTAGGTGTGCGAGTTCCTCGCACACCAACACCGACAACAAGTACGGACGGAGTTTTCAGGAGAAGCGAGGAGAAGACATCGTCCCGGCGGCCAACCGGATCAATCGACCAATCAGAGCAATCAGCTCGAAGCCAGCGCGCGGCCGGCGTTCGCAAAAACATCGCTCCCGTCCAATCCGCGGCGAGGAGGCAACAAGTGGAGCCGGCAGGTGCAAGTGTCAAACACCGGTTGACTGTTGCCAGGCAACTCGGTGTTGCTAGGCAACAAGTGGAGCCGGCAGGTGCAAGTGTCAAACACCGGTTGACTGTTGCCCGGCAACTCGGTGTTGCTAGGCAACAAGTGGAGCCGGCAGGTGCAAGTGTCAAACACCGGTTGACTGTTGCCCGGCAACTCGGTGTTGCTAGGCAACAAGTGGAGCCGGCAGGTGCAAGTGTCAAACACCGGTTGACTGTTGCCCGGCAACTCGGTGTTGCTAGGCAACAAGTGGAGCCGGCAGGTGCAAGTGTCAAACACCGGTTGACTGTTGCCCGGCAACTCGGTGTTGCTAGGCAACAAGTGGAGCCGGCAGGTGCAAGTGTCAAACACCGGTTGACTGTTGCCGGCATCACGGCGAGCTTCAACTAGGCCGTGCTCTCGACTTCGTCCTCCGCGGCGCGCAAAACACTTGCAACGTCATCGTGTCTACAACGAATCGCCCGATCCGCGGGCGTCTTACCTTCAATATCACGGCTTTGTTGGTCAGCGCCCTGGCCGAGCAGGAAGCGCACGATATCAGCGTGGCCGTGTTCAGCAACAAGGTGCAGGGCTGTGTAACCCTCGGAGTCTCGCAGATTGACGTATTCAACGCTTGACAACTCTTCTTCACTTCCCCTAGCAACGCCGGCTCCTCGTGGCTTGCTGGTTTTGTTTGTGACAAAGTTCAAAATGAACTCGACCACGTCCTGGTGACCTCTCTCAGCCGCTGCCATCAACGCTGTTCTTTGCTCAAACCCGACTGGACCCAGCGTCGCCCCGGCGTTCACAAGAAGCTCCAGCGATTCGATGCTTCCTGCCCTGGCCGCCAGGTGGACTGCTGTTAGCCCCGACTCATCGCTTGTATTCACAACTGAAGCCTTCTCCTCGGCGTCGGGCATTGCGTCAAGTATCGCCATGACAACGTTCGGGTGATTTCCTGCAACTGCTTCGTGTAAAGCAGTGCGACCTTGTTTACCACGGCTTCGTGGGTCAGCGCCCTGGCCGAGCAGGAAGCGCACGACATCAAGGTGGCCGTGTTCTGTGGCGAGATGAAGGGCAGTGTTGCCAAACTTGTCTCGCCTGTCAATGAGATCGATGGCAGCTTGCCGCCTGTTGTTGCCTTGCAACTTGTTGCGTACCCACGTTCTAAGATTGCTTCTAGGCCGGGACTTGTTGCTTCGCCACGCGCTGAGAAGCATCTCTGCGATGGCAAGATGTCCGTGTTGACAAGCGATGTGCAACAGGGTTTTCTCTTCATCATATTCCCAATCGATGCTTGCGCCTTTTTTAACAAGCAGCGTTGCGACACGCAAGCTTCCTTGTTCACACGCACTGGGAAGCAGATATTGGAAATCACTAGTTAAGCGAAAGAGTTGACCCCGAACATGCAAATAAAACCTCATCAGTGAATCTAAGTCATGAAAGAAAACATGCCACAACAGGTCATCGTCTTTGATTAATTTCTTGGATCTAACGAGATATTTGTTCGTAGCTTTGCAAGCGAGCAGCTTATCAACGGCGATCCAAGATGCTGTGAAGTCTGCAAGTCCAAGAGGAGGGAGATTTAAAATATTATCTTTTTGCTCGAAGTCGGTGGTTCGGTTGGCAAGAAGGTCCAACATTTCACGGCATCTTGTGACTTCTGCAGGCTCCTCAGGGACACCGAAGGTGACAGCTAAATGCAGAGCAGTTCTTCCTCCGGCGTCCCTGGCGTTGACGTCGCATCCTTCCGTGTCCAGCAATTCCCTGACTTTCACGACATCGTTGTTCAACACCGTGGTGTGTAGATGCTGGTCTCTGCACAGAATCCGGTCGAAGATGTCGCGGACAACAGTCAAGTTGGCGGTGAACAAGTTGTTTTTCAAGAAGAGTGCATTCTCTGCAACATGCCTGGCGAACCACATGGCCGTGAAATACTGTGCGAAGACGCGATGCACGAAGCGCGGCTTGTTGTCAACCATGCTGTCGATGATGCCAGTCTTGTCCCGGCCACTTCTGATTCGCTCGAAGAAAGCTTCGGTGTCTTTGTTTAAAGGTGTTGCATGAAGGAGTCCTAGATCTTGGTCGCTCAGGATTGCAATGAGCCCCGCCTGCATGTGATCGCCAGTTGTTTCCACTTTCAAACGTCGTAGATGATCTTCATAATCTGTGCTACTTGGATTCATAAGAAGCTTGTTTTTTGCAAAGATGTGGAGATTCTTGTCAATAAACTGTTCCAGCAATTGAAGCAAGTCTAACTTCTCCAGCGACATTTCGGTCTTGCCGGTAATGTAATCTTCGTGGACCTCGGCCATCATCTGCGTCTGCAAGGGAACTCCCATGAATTCCTTCTCCCGGTCGCTGAAGGCTTCGTGGGTCATCTTGAGGAGGCTGGCAATGAACTCGTCTAAGTCTGCCGGACTCAGGGCTGGTTGTTTCCAATACTTTAAAAAGAAGTCTCGCTGGTCGCCTTCGTTGAATTTGCGTAGTTTCATTGCAATGATTTTTAAATGATCTTCAAGTTTTTGTTTCATTGTATTACGAGATGTAATCCAAATTTTACCTGCACTTGTTTTTAAAAGACTTGACATAAGGCTACAACATTGTTCTTCATAAGTTGGAGAGATTTCATCGAATCCATCCATCATGATGATCACATTCCCAGAAGTAGCTAAGGCAGACTTGAACAATGACCGTTGAAGTGATGACGTAATGTTGGTGGCAGCCAATAGGAATTCAACGGCGTCGAGATGGATATTATCTTGAAAAAGCTTGGTATGGTCGTTAAGAGCTATCTTGATAACCCAGACGTGGGGAAGGGCTTGCTTGGTCTGGAGGGCGAGATGGTTCATCAGCGTGGTTTTGCCCATCCCGGGCTCGTTGCAGACCAGCACCACTCTTTCCTCAACGTCGGCCACGGAGTCAGGACGGAGCTCGGTGACTTGAGCCTCGTCCACGTGTCTTCGGATCAAGTCCATGCTGTCGCCCACAGACTTCTTCCACTGGAGCCGTTCGCCCGACAAGCGGAAGAAATGCTCGCTTCGGTTGAAACCCGACAGTGTTGTGACATCTTCATCGCTCACTTCTTCACTCACAAAGAGAACACATCCTCGGCTGGAGTTGTCCTGGAGACGGATTCGTAGCGCCGTGACTTCGTCTTCCTGGCCGACCCTTAGGCCTACGTTACAACCTTCAAACGATCCGAGTTTAAACTTGGTCCCCATGATAAAATTGACTGTGTTTTTATTAGGTTTTCGTATTATTCGAGAGTATCTTTCGGTGGTTTCATGGAAAATATTTTGAGAAATTGAATGGTCGCATTTCTCTATGATTTTCTGAACATCCTGTTGGGAAGACACAAACACGGTTACACCTGTTGCTAGTGAAGGATCTTGTATTATGCTGTGTTTCACGAATGTGCGATGCTCAAGTGTTCTTGGAATGAAGTAAGTGATGTCATCGGCCAAGGCGGGGCCAACGGAAACTTCATTGTCGCACCTGATGACGTCAACGAGACAGGCCCAGTGCAGAGCTTGAGTTTCTTGGTCGCAATCCCGGCCGAGGAACTTCTCCAGCGACGCGGGGAAACCCTGGAACTTGAACTTGGCGTCCAGCCTCTTGGTCTCCGATTCGCTGATCTGGGAGAACTCGAAGGTGTCCGTGACGCGCTTGAAGCGACTTCCCAACGACGCAGCAAGTGCCTCTGTTAAACTGTTGCTCGCACGAGACAGAACCACGGCCCGGTGCTTGCTTCCAGTGGCAGACAAGATGGCGGACATTTCCTTGGCAACATCCGCGTAACCTTGGGAACCCTGGGCCTCGGCTTGTTCAGACATGAGGACAATGAGAGTCTTGGCGTTTCCCTCGCGCCAGACGGGCAAGATGGAGGCGTGGTTTTCTGCCAAGTGGCCGATGGTTGTAAAGAGGCTTGCGCCTGCGCCGGCCTGCAGGACTTTAGCGCAGGTCAAGCGCGCAGAGGCCTCGCTGGCCGCGACGTGGAGCGCCGACCAATCAGACGCTGCCAGCGTTGTTTTCAGGAGTCTTAGCTCTTGGAATTCTATCTTCAGCCGGTGCTGCTCCTGCTGCTGCTGTGACTGCGTCTGCACAAGCGCCCTCTTCTCGGCCAACTCCAGCAAGTCACTGCACCGATCCAAGATGGCCGCCATGCCCGGTTTCTCCCACCAGTTTGTCACGCAGGCCATGAAGCTCATTGCAAAGATGGCGGCGCTCACTTCCTGCCTCTTCAGCTTGGCCAGCTCGTCGAGGATCAGCGCGTCGAAGGCGCCGGCGCCGGCCTGGCTGCAGAACAGCTTCGTCTGCCTCATGAACCGGATCTTGTCGTCGGCGTCGCCCTCCAAGCTGTCGAACACCATCTTGTCCAAGCTCTCCGCGTCCTCCGCGTCCGGATCGAAGTCGTAGATCTTGCCGTCGGCCGAAGTGCTCAAGAATTCCTCGACCTGCCCCTTGACCTCGCTACGCCCCCGCCCCTTGAACTTGTTCGGTGGCGCGTTGGTGAAGATGACGAACACTTTGTCTGCGATGGCCCCGGACAACAAGTCAACTTTGGCGCCAGGAGCTTCGCTGGACTTCCTCGCTTGGATGTCCTTAAACGACTTGAAGTATTTAGGCAAAGAGAAGTCACCTTTGTCTGATGAGAACATGACGGGCGTCATGGCGTCCTTACTGTGTTTGGTCTGCACGAACACCGATGTCCAGGTGGTGGTGTCCGGCCTGCGGAACCGGAAGACGATGTCGTCGAATGCGCCGGCGCCGACCACGCTGGACGCCAGCTGGAAGTCGAGGCCGCTGTTGACGGCGCGCAGGTGAAGCAGCGCACAGAGCTTCGCCTCCATTGACTCGCCCTCGGAGTTCGAGAAGCCTGCGAGCTTCTTGTAGTGCGCCATCGTCGGCTGCAAGCGAGGACAGAACACCGTTAGCCGGCAGCCAGACTTCTCTGTCCGTTCCGTGTATCAAGCACAGCAAGACTTGAAAACAACATCCGGGAATCGGAGACACAATACCTATACATATTATCTTTACCACAATACCACAGCAAGACTTGAGATGTTTATTGCTTGAATGCATAGGGGTTTAAGAACAAAACGTAAAAAAAATGAGTTCCTTCTACAGGAGTTCGTATACTTCCAGTTCTTAGACTCACAGGATGCAAAGTTTCTTGGCCTTGCCGTAGGAGAAAGCGCATGAAAGTAAACGAGAATGTTCCCGATCAAATGTTTATTGATGAGCGTAACGCGAGCGTAGCAAGTGAAACAAAATTTTTAATCACACTTTACTGCTAAAAAAATCCAGAATCATATATTTTTTTGTGTGTTTTTGTTCGCGTTCTACAGGCCAAACTCCAAAACGGATTTTGATGAAAATTTTTGTGAGCCTTGTTTTTCCCTGAACTAAGATCTGCAACGTTTATGAAGCAATTCGGACGAGTAAATTTTATGTTATTAAGTTTTTACGAAAATTTTCAGTTTTTTCAAAACACGTTTTACACTCTAGAGGCCAAGCATCTGAATATATTTTCACGAAACTTTCAGGATATGTTGACCCTCACGATTTAATGTTTGTGTAAATATTTAATTGTTGTGTGTTAAGCACTTTTCTTGAAAATGGCGCTTTAAAGACGTTTTTTGCGATTTTGTAGCGTTTTTTCAGTTTTTTGCAACTAAGCAACTTTTTCTTCAACCGATGTTCACAAAATTTACTGTGTGCATTATAAACCGTAAAAAAGAAGATACTGTGTTATTTGAAGCAAATCAATTGATTAGTTTTACTTTAAATCGATTTTTACGTTTTGAAATATTCAAATAATTTCACGACGACCACATCATGATATTTTCAGGTAACGAATGTCATTGAGAAAGCTGCTTAACTATCAATGGACATGTTAAATTGATCATAAAAGCCTCTAGGCTTTGCGCAGACGCAATATAATCGCGTTGAGGGTGAGCGTAAATATTACGCTCAAATACAACACGATTATATAAGTGTTCAATCACACTGATTGAAAAAATATCATAACAAGATATTCTTTGATGTAGGAAAATTCTGGTCTTGGCTAGATAATGTATGTAACCAAGGGTGGGACTCACCTGTTTGTCATTTGGTTGTGAAGAGGCCTCCTGAGATGTCTCCGATTCTGTAGGACTGTTGTAGCCGGAGTCTGGAAAAATGAGAAGTAGTTAAGAGTTAGCCCAATTTTTCAGCCTCAAGCCGTAGAATTCCATTTCCGAATGCTTATCCAATCAAAGAGGACGGCAGCAACAGACAATTACAGTGGTCGCCAGTTTTTCAAAACAAAACATTCAACGGTTTTGCTGCTACGGTTTTTCGAACGATTACATTAACCTTTTTGTGGATAAGCTTTCTTTGAACGATGCTTAAGCAATCTAAGAGGCTTAAAAGTGAGTGCCAGAACTGCTGAGAACTGGTTAGAAAATAAAAAAATAAACATGAACAAGCACGAGCTACGCTTGACCTTGGTGCCCGTGGAGCACAGGCATAGGCGCATAGCGCAGATCTATGCGCAGAACGCAAATCATGGCCCGAAGGCCCGATGGTCAGCCCCCGGTTGCCCTTATGTCGTAAAAACTCGGCCAAAAACAGAAATTTTAAAAATATTTCAATCCGAGCCTGACTATCAGGTCGGGTTTTTATTCGAGTTTCTAATATGAAATAGCAGCGGAGCCCGAGCCTACGGCACTATGAGCTTATAACTTATCCTCACAGTGTGTTTGTTTTTTTTCAGTTATTATAAGGCCATAAAGCTGAGCCTTTTCTCATATAGCGAACCAATGCCCATGTGGCAAACCTATATGCTCTAAAGGAAAACCCAGATGCTAATAAGGTATACCTATATGCCCATAAGGCAAACCCCTATGTCCATTAGGCAAAACCCTATGCCAATAAGTCAAAACCCTATGCCCAAAAGGCATAACCGATTAGCCCATCGGGCAAATAATATGCCCATAAGGAAAAACCCCAAGCCCATAAGGAAAAACCTTTGCCCTTAAGGCAGAGCCTGTAAGCCCATTAGGCAAAAAACTATGCTTTATGCATACCTATATGCCCATAAGGCAAGAAAAACATGCCCATAGGCCAAAACTACGTGATCTTATTTTAAAAACAGGATGTCCAAAGGGCAAAATCTCGGCATAACGTGTTTTTACGTAACGAAATAGTTGACGGATTCTCACGATGTATAGCCTATACAACGTGTCTTGAAATTTTACACATTATTCTTCTAACAGAAGGCTCCAAAATCGCGCGTAAATATGGTTGAATTGCTGAAAACATGAAACATTCCAAAAAAAACAGTTGGAAAAGTGAGCAGGCATGCAGGCAGACAGGGATTTTATATATGGTTGATTAGTAGCGAAGCCCGTGCTCACGGCACTATGTGTTTTCGTCTTATACCTTTAGTTTTTTTATTTTATTTGGTTAACTAGCAGCGGAGCCCGCGCCTACGGCACTATGTGTTTACATCTTTTACTTTGAATTTTTTTTTTTTTTTTCATTTAATTATAAGTCCATAAGGAAAAACCCTTTTTCCCACAAAGCGAACCATATGCCCATAAGGCAAACCTTTTCGCCCATAAGGCAAAAAATTATGTCCGTAAGGCAAACCTATATGCTCATAAGGCAAACCCTATGCCCATAAGGCCAAACCCTATGCCCATGAGGAAGAAACCATATGCCCATAAGGCAAACCCTATGTCCATAAGGCAAACCCTTTAGGCCCATAAGGCAAACCCTATGTCCATAAGGCAAACCCTTTAGGCCCATAAGGCAAACCATATGCGTATAAGGAAGCTTTTAACTTTTTCGTGGCTGGCTGTCTGGTGCTCACTTTCTTAACTGTTTTTTGGGGATTTTTCATGTTTTCAACGATTCAATAATACTTAGGCACAATTTCGGACCCTTCTGTTAGGAGAATAGTGTGTAGAATTCTACGACACGTTGTAGAGGCTATAAATCGTGAAAGTTCGTCAAGTATTTCAAGGTGAAAAATGCAAAACACTAGCGATTTTCACTGTGTCTTGCCATTCAAATTTCAATTTTTTTTCTTTCCACTACTTCTACTACTTTCTTTCTACTTTCTCAAGGTAAAAAATGCAAGAAATAGCGAACTAGAAGGTTTATTAACCGGGGGCTTTTAAGGATTGACTAGCAGTGGGGCCCATGCCTACGGCACCATGTGTTTACGTTTTATAATTTGAAACTATTTTTTTTATTTTTTCACTTAATTTTAAGTCCATAAGGCAAACCCTTTTTTCCCATAAAGCAAACCATATGCCCATAAAGGAAAATCCTATGCCGATAAGGCAAACCATATGCCCATAAGGCAAACCCTATGCCCATAAGGCAAATCCTATGCCCATAAGGCATAACTTATAAGCCCATAGGGCAAAACATTTTTTTTTTTGGAAACTTTTAGTTGTTTTCAATAAATCAACCCTGGAACAGCCCCAGTAAAAAAATAAACTGTAAAACAGAGTAGATAGAAAAAAAATTGAAATTTTAATGGCAACACACGGTGAAGATCGCTAGTATTTTGCATTTTTCACCTTAAAATACTTGACGGATTCTTACGAAATGCAGCCTATACAACGTGTCGTGAAATTCTACACATTATTCTCCCAACAGAAGGGTCCGAAATCGTGCGTAAATTTGGTTGAATAGCTGAAAACATGAAAAAGCCCGAAAAACAGTTGGAAAAGTGAGCAGGCAGGCAGCCACGAAAATGTTGAAGGCTACCAAAATAGGGATTTTATATTAGGTTTATTTATTTGAAAACTTTAAAATTTGCCGCCGTAAATTTTGCACCTACTGGCAAATAGTTTTTCTCTATGGGCATACTTCTTGCTCTTTGGGCATGTAGGTTTGCCTTATGGGCAAATAGGTATGCCTTGGGCATAGTTTTTTCCCTATAGGCTTATGGGTCTTGCTTTATGGGCATAGTTTTTTCCCTGTAGGCTTATGGGTCTTGCCTTATGGGCATAGGTTTTGCCTTATAGAGGCATTGCGCTTTGCTTAAAGGACATAGGGGTCTACCATTTGAGCATATTGTTTTTCCTTATTTGCTTAGGGGCATAAGGGTTTGCCTTATGGGCATTATGTTTGCCTTATGGGCATTGGTTTTGCCTTTTTGGTTAACGGTTTGCCTTATGGGACAGTCCATGAATTTTCAACTGATCAAAAAACCGCCACCTCACCGATTTTGATAAAACTTTCTAGGATTGTTACCCGGTCAATTTGTAAGTTTACATATTTTTTTGTTCGCCTCTGGGACGAACGGATCGCCCGCCACGGCGCCCGAACGCCGTTCGTGTGTAAAAATTTAGGGTGCGCGCGCCGTGTTTCAAATGCAAATAGCTTCGGCCCTGTTAAAGGTAGAGGTGTGAAACAAAAAATATTTGAAACCTCTTTAAGAGCTCTTTCATTTAAACGAGAAAAATTTTGGAAATTTTCAACAAAACCCCCCCGCCCCCCCTTTTTTATTTTTACCCCCCATTTATCTTCCAAAGTGTATTTTCCATTTTCTTTAAAATAAGATATGTTTCTTAACAATGTCTTATCGGTAAATGGTGAAATTTTCAGAGTGGGACACGGTTGGGTTTACACAGGAAAAAATAAAACGTGTCGAAATGTGTAATAAATCCATTGAAAACCATGCTTTAACAGGCATATTTTTAACTCATATTGATCCAATGAGTGTAAAAATGTTACCAAATACCAAATTACAAAATTTTAAAGCTTTTTGCTGTGTTGGGTTGGTAAAAGAGTTGCTTTTGAAGATATCCCCCAATACTTTTTCTTTCTTGAGCCCAGATAGGGGTGAAATATAGAAAAAAATAACATATTTTTGAAGAAAATTTGATTTTTTAATGGAATTTGGAAATTTGTAATTAAAAATGGATACATGTTATCTGGAGAACGTAAATTTGCCAATTCTTTTTTCAATTTACACCCCTATTTTGGGGTGAAAAACAAAAAAGGAGTTTAATCCATTATTATTCTAATTTTTATTATTAGATTTTTATTGAATGTATGAATTCGGGTTGTTTTTGATAAATTTCATCAAATTTCTTTCTTTTCCCCTAAAAAAAAAAAAAAATAGTGGTGCAAGATAACAAAATTGAGGGTATTTATATATTAGTATGATATTTGAATTAGAATTGAGAAAAAATATATATTTTGAATTGAATTTTTTTTTTCATCTCCATCACAGGGGTGAGATTTAAAATAATCGGACATATTTTAAGAAATCCACTTTCTTTTTTTCAATTTAGTGACATAAAATTCAATTTTCATTACCAAATCAAATAAGCCTAAGTAAATCTGTCCTATTATATTTACTGCACTCCCTTTTTGGGGGTTGATAAAATAAAAAATAGGGTGAAATTAATTGAAAACAACTGTCAATCATATATTCAATACAAAACCAGCAATTACAAGGAAGAATAATAATAAATAAAACTCTTTTTTTGTATTTTCACCCTAAAATAGGGGTGTAAATTGGAAAAAAAATGAATTATTTACATTCTCCAGATCAAATGTATCTAATTTCAATTTAAAATTTCCAAATTCCATTAAAAAATCAATTTTTCCTCAAAAATATGTTATTTTTTCTATATTTCCCCCCTATTTTGGGCTCAAGAAAGAAAAAATATTGGGGGATATCTTCAAAAGCAACTCTTTTACCAACCCAACACAGCAAAAAGCTTTAAAATTTTGTAATTTGGTATTTGGTAACATTTTTACACTCATTGGATCAATATGAGTTAAAAATATGCCTGTTAAAGCATGGTTTTCAATGGATTTATTACACATTTCGACACGTTTTATTTTTTCCTGTGTAAACCCACCGGTGTCCCACTCTGAAAATTTCACCATTTACCAATAAGACATTGTTTAGAAACATGTCTTATTTTAAAGAAAATGGAAAATACACTTTGGAAGATAAAGGGGGGGTAAAAATAAAAAAGGGGGGGCGGGGGGGTTTTGTTGAAAATTTCCAAAATTTTTCTCGTTTAAATGAAAGAGCTCTTAAAGAGGTTTCAAATATTTTTTGTTTCACACCTCTACCTTTAACAGGGCCGAAGCTATTTGCATTTGAAACACGGCGCGCGCACCCTAAATTTTTACACACGAACGGCGTTCGGGCGCCGTCGCGGGCGATCCGTTCGTCCCAGAGGCAAACAAAAAAATAGGTAAACTTACAAATTGACCAGGTAACCATCCTAGAAAGTTTTATCAAAATCGGTGAGGTGGCTGTACGATTTTCCCAAAAAATCAGTTGATTTGACATGGAATGCCTCTTATGGGCTTTTAATTAAACTAGGTAAACGATAAGTAGAGCCTACACTCGTTGCAGGATGAGCGAGCCGTAATCTCCCTGAGGAAATCCAAACAAAAAACATTTGACAATCATATTGTTGAAAACGGTGCTTTTATGATCAAGTATATTTTTTATTATTAAGTCATTTTATTTTTCTGATTAGCAAAATACTTCATGTACTAATCTGAAACTTAGGCGATTTGTTTAACTTGTTATCACATATATTCACTCCAAATTTGGTGCGGATCGGTTAATTAATTACGAAGCTAGTACCAAAAAACTGAAAATTTTACGGGTTTTTGCTCATAAAAACAAAATGACCGACCAGATTTTGCTCAAAAACCATAAAGCACCTCGCTGAGTCACCCCGAACGTTTTTGCTAAATTTCGCAACGATCTGTGACCTGTAAGTTGGGCTGCTCGTTTTTGTTACAAACAAAAAAAAAAAAAATCCAAATGCTTTTCTTTCCCCTATGTTGTTAAATTGAAGGATTTCGCTCGCTTCGCTCGCTCATCCAATGATAAAAACTAAAAACACACACAGTATAAGGAGCCGTAGGCACGGGCTCCTCCGCTAGTACATTTATTAAAACTCGGCACAATTTTGGATTCGCTGCTTTCAAAATTTTACGTCTCATTTAAAATGGGCAATTCCACATGGGTATAAAATTTCAATCCTCCAAGTCCAAATTTGATTAGTTAATCTCCCCAAAAAAGGGCCCATTTCTGGCAAAATGCAGTGAGAACTCGTCACTGCCGTGAAAATGGTTTTTCGAGTGCGTTTCTTCAATTTCATAAATATAGGATAATAATTTTAGGCGGGCATAGAAATGTAAGAAAGTGATGAAAACACGCTGAACCAAAGGGATAGTCGATGAGCGTAACGAGCGTAGCGAGTGAAGCGAAATCTTTAACTTCACGTCTTTACTGCTTAAAAAAAATCTCCAATGTTTTTTTTTGTGTTTGTTCGCGCTCTACAGACCAAACGCCAAAACTGATTTTCATTAAAATTTAAATGGACCTTCGTTTTCTCTAAGCTTAGATCTGCCACGTTTTTGAAGCAATTTAGACGAGTAAATTTCATGTTATTAAGTCTTAACAAAATTTTTCAGTTTTTCCAAAACACGTTTTGCACTCTAGAGGCCAAGCATCTAAATATAATTTGACGAAACTATCAGGATATGTTGACCCTAACGATTCAATGCTTGTGTGAAAATTTCACTATTGTATGTTAAGTACTTTTCTTGAAAATGGCGCTTTTATGACGTTTTTTTGCGATTTTTTTGCGTTTTTTCAGTTTTTTGAAACTAAAGCAACTTTATCTTCAACCGATATTCACAAAATTTACTGTGCGCATTAAAGATTGTAGAAAGAAGATACTGTGTTAATTTGAAGCAAATAATTTTAATAATTTTTCTTTAAATCGGTTTTTACGTTTTGGAATATTCAAATAATTTCACGACGACTACATCATGATATTTTCAGGTAGCGAATGTCATTAAGAGAGCTGCTAAATTATCACTGGAAATGTTAAATTGATCATATTAGCATCTAGGCTATGCGCACACGCAATATTATCGCGTTGTGGGTGAGCGTACATATTACGCTCATCCGGAACACGATTATATGAGTGTTCGCATAGCCTAGTTGGCTAAAATTTCTCTCAAATCATTGAATTAAAAACTTTTGCATTTTTTCGACACAATTCTCGAATATTAACCAGCGGGCATCATTCAATTAACGTATAAATCAACAACTCTCTTCTTCTGACTGTTGACAAAACTCACGAGGCGAAGACAAGCGAGCGAGAAGTTGTGTACCTGAAGAAAGCCGTTTGGTTTGAAAATTAGGAAGCTGCAGCTCCAAATCCTTCCGAGGCTTAAGGTTAAACTGGTTCGGGTTAATGAAGTCTTCCGAAACAGCCACGCTGTCCCCCACTTCATGAAAATTCTTCTGCTTGAGATGCTCTGTGGATGAAGACAAAATTGTCAGCTTGCTCCCCATGCAAATAGCTGACCACATATTAAAGGTAAGTTTACTACTTAAATTTGCGACAGTGGCAAGCGTTGCGCTGTGGCTTTACTAGCGCCGGGTTGGTTACAGTGGAGCGTTGCGCTGTGGCTTTACTAGCGCCGGGTTGGTTACAGTTGAGCGTTGCGCTGTGGCTTTACTAGCGCCGGGTTGGTTACTGTGGAGCGTTGTGCTGTGGCTTTACTAGCGCCGGGTTGGTTACAGTGGAGCGTTGCGCTGTGGCTTTACTAGCGCCGGGTTGGTTACAGTGGAGCGTTGCGCTGTGGCTTTACTAGCGCCGGGTTGTTTACAGTGGAGCGTTGCGCTGTGGCTTTACTGGCGCCGGGCTGGTTACAGTGGAGCGTTGCGCTGTGGCTTTACTAGCGCCGGGTTGGTTACAGTGAAGCGTTGCGCTGTGGCTTTACTAGCGCCGGGTTGGTTACAGTGGAGCGTTGCGCTGTGGCTTTACTAGCGCCGGGTTGTTTACAGTGAAGTTTTGCGCAGTGGCTTTACTAGCGCCGGGTTGCTTACAGTGGAGCGTTGCCCTGTGGCTTTACTAGCGCCGGGTTGGTTACAGTGAAGCGTTGCGCTGTGGCTTTACTAGTGCAGGGTTGCTTACAGTGGAGCGTTGCTGCTGTGGCTTTACTAGCGCCGGATTGTCTACAGTGGAGCGTTGCGCTGTGGCCTTACTAGCGCCGGATTTTTAACAGTAGAGCGTTGCGCTGTGGCTTTACTAGCGCTGGGTTGTTTACATTGGAGCGTTGCGCTGTGGCTTCACTAGCGCCGGGTTGTTTACAGTGGAGCGTTGCGCTGTGGCTTTACTAGCGCCGGGTTGTTTACAGTGGAGCATTGCGCTGTGGCTTTACTAGCGCTGGGTTGGTTACAGTGAAGCGTTGCGCTGTGGCTTTACTAGCGCCGGGTTGCTTACAGTGGAGCGTTGCTGCTGTGGCTTTACTAGCGCCGGATTGTCTACAGTGGAGCGTTGCGCTGTGGCCTTACTAGCGCCGGATTTTTAACAGTAGAGCGTTGCGCTGTGGCTTTACTAGCGCTGGGTTGTTTACATTGGAGCGTTGCGCTGTGGCTTCACTAGCGCCGGGTTGTTTACAGTGGAGCGTTGCGCTGTGGCTTTACTAGCGCTGGGTTGTTTACAGGGGAGCGTTGCGCTGTGGCTTTACTAGCGCCGGGTTGTTTACAGTGGAGCGTTGCGCTGTGGCTTTACTAGCGCCGGGTTGTTTACAGTGGAGCGTTGCGCTGTGGCTTTACTAGCGCCGGGTTGTTTACAGTGGAGCGTTGCGCTGTGGCTTTACTAGCTCCGGGTTGTTTACAGGGGAGCGTTGCGCTGTGGCTTTACTAGCGCCGGGTTGGTTACAGTGAAGCGTTGCGCTGTGGCTTTTCTAGCGCCGGGTTGTTTACAGTGGAGCGTTGCGCTGTGGCTTTACTAGCGCCGGGTTGTTTACATTGGAGCGTTGCGCTGTGGCTTTACTAGCGCCGGGTTGTTTACAGTGGAGCGTTGCGCTGTGGCTTTACTAGCGCCGGGTTGTTTACAGGGGAGCGTTGCGCTGTGGCTTTACTAGCGCCGGGTTGGTTACAGTGAAGCGTTGCGCTGTGGCTTTACTAGCGCCGGGTTGTTTACAGTGGAGCGTTGCGCTGTGGCTTTACTAGCGACGGGTTGTTTACAGTGGAGCGTTGCGCTGTGGCTTTACTAGCGCCGGGTTGTTTACAGTGGAGCGTGGCGCTGTGGCTTTACTAGCGCCGGGTTGTTTACAGTGGAGCGTTGCGCTGTGGCTTTACTAGCGCCGGGTTGTTTACAGTGGAGCGTTGCGCTGTGGCTTTACTAGCGCCGGGTTGTTTACAGTGGAGCGTTGCGCTGTGGCTTTACTAGCGCCGGGTTGTTTACAGTGGAGCGTTGCGCTGTGGCTTTACTAGCGCCGGGTTGTTTACAGTGTAGCGTTACGCTGTGGCTTTACTAGCGCCGGGTTGTTTACAGTGGAGCGTTGCGCTGTAGCTTTACTAGCGCCGGGTTGTTTACAGTGGAGCGTTGCGCTGTGGCTTTACTAGCGCCGGGTTGTTTACAGTGGAGCGTTGCGCTGTGGCTTTACTAGCGCCGGGTTGTTTACAGTGGAGCGTTGCGCTGTGGCTTTACTAGCGCCGGGTTGTTTACAGTGGAGCGTTGCGCTGTGGCTTTACTAGTGCCTGGTATTTTACAGTGGAGCGTTGCGCTGTGGCTTTACTAGCGCCGGGTTGCTTACAGTGGAGCGTTGCGCTTTGAGCTTTACTAGCGCCGGGTGGTTTACAGTGGAGCGTTGCGCTGTGGCTTTACTAGCGCCAGGTTTTTCACAGTGGAGCTTTGACTGATGACAAATGACAAGAAAAAAACTTTTAAAAAATTGAAAATGTACATTTAGAAAAAGAAAAAACTTACCAGGCAAAGTCGGGCGATCACGGATATGTGATTCTGATAAAAGCCGACTGGCTTGGAAATCAGGATGCTGTCGCTTGAATTTCTCCTGAGACTCAGGGTCAAGCTGGCTCGGGTCAAAGGTATCTTCAAAAACAGTCACGCTTTCTTGCACGATTTGAGGAAGCTTCTGCTTAAGACTGTCTTTAGATGAGGACATAATTATCAGCTTGCTCCCCACGGTGTGTTGTTTAAGCATTTCAGTTATAACGTAAGATAAATGTTCTGAAGTCACTTTGGGACTGGTCATTTTTATCAACAAAGTGGTGTGCTTTCGACCCGCCCATACTGAGATGACCGATCTGGAAGAATGCATCAAATTGACGTCACTTATAAATAGGTACGGGCCTTTGATTGCCTGCAGGAGCTTACTGTCGCTCCACTGTGATAAATTGGGATCTGATATCATTTCAATTATAAATCCCTTTGGATCAAGATACTTTTTTCTCAGTGCGCAGAGAACGTCTTCATTGAACTTGAAGTTTAGAAGATGATTGCTTTCCTGAACGATGGAAAAATTTTCCACCAAAGTTTTGTCCCATGCTTGAACCACCAAGTCACTTCTCTTATCCAAGACAGTATTACTTGTATTCCACCACTTGCTTATCTTGCTTCTCAAATTATTTAAAAATAAATTCTTTCTGGTGTGTATCGTGATGGCTTTGAATTTGGTCAGCTCATTATCGATAGCAGAGACTATCTGCGAACCTTTCGTTTGAAAGCACATCAGCATTTCAGCAAGCTCAAGCAGCATTTCTTCATCATGTTCTGCTTCAAACTTGAACCCGTTACAACCGAAGGACTGACTTTCGAAATCTCTCGAAAAGTCAGCAATGTTATCTCCGTGAATTTGACTTGACATGACAAGAACCACAAGCTTGAAGTCTTCGACACCTCCGTCGAACAAGAATTGCTTGTTGAGTGCACTTTCTTTGATCGCAGAAAACGGAGTGCGATAGTCGGCGAGTTTGGGCTCCTTCTGTCCGTGGTGCAGATGCACAAAGTAGGTGGTCCAAGTGTCAGCCCGTCCCTCCGGCTTTACCCTCAAGACGAGGTCGCCCAGGACTCCGGCTCCGTCCACGTTGGACGCCAACTGGAAGTCGAGCCCGCTGTTGACTGCCCTCAAGTAGAGAAGAGATGCCATCGCTACCTCGAATCGCCTCTTCCGATTTGCTAGGATTCCGCTCTTTCGTTCATCCACTTCACTGTCTATTTCACTGTCCAATTCACTGTCCACTTCACTGTCCACTTCACTGTCCAATTCACTGTCCACTTCACTGTCCAATTCACTGTCCACTTCACTGTCCACTTCACTGTCCACTTCACTGTCTACGTCGCAGTCCATGGAATGCGGCTGAAAGAGAGTTAATCAAATTTTTCTTATTATTTGATTCCAAACAAAACAAACTTGTTCGCTTGCAAAGAAAAGACGTCATTGTGCCTTTAAAAACGTCAACATAACATTATAAATATGAAAACAGTCTGCATTTGAAAGTATGAAGGGTAAATAAAGACGTCAAAAACCACCAATCTCCACACTCACCATCCATATGGAAGAAAACATGGAAAAATTTTTATCAATATATTTTAAAGTGTCGCTTAAAAATAGTCAAGTAGTATTGAAAAATTTGGGAAGATAATTGAAAGTAATTGTAGGGGAAACAAGGGACTTCAAAAAGGATGAATTTAATTTAATGATAAAAAATTCTAAGAAAAAAAACCAGAACTTTTTATTTAAAAAAATTAATAATTTGTTAAAGCTACCAAAATACGGATTTTATATAAGATTGTCTAAAAGCGGAACCTGTGCCCACGGCACTATGTGCTTACGACTTTTACTCACCTATATGCCAATAAGGTAAAACCATGTGCCACCCAAGGAAACGCTATATGCCCCTAAGGCATACCTATATGCCCACGGGGCAGAACTTTTTGCCCATAAGGCCATAAGGCATAAACCATGTCCATAAAATTATATGGCCATATGGGTCATACCTATTTCTCTAAGGCAAGTCTTAGAGGCGTGAATTTCAACACATCTTTATTTCAACATATCGGCCCAAAATTGCGCGTTAATAATATCATGAATCACTAAAAAAAGTAGAATCCAGAAAAAAAACTGTTGGAAAAGTGAGAAGCAGCCAGAAGCAGCCAGTCAGACACGGAAAAAATTAATGCTACCAAAATATGGATTTTAGATAAGGTTTATCAGGTATCAGGTTTATTCTGAAATTTCATTCCTCTGAAAAATATGGAAAATATGGATAGTACCAGTGGCTCCACCCCTGCGGCCTACGGCCGCCGACCCCACCAGGAAAATAACAATATCGTCTGTAACTTTCAGATTCATTTTTAGTTTCAATTCAATGTGTTAAAAAAAAAATACTCGATTTTTATGATCAGTTGCGCAATCACGCAACTTCCCCGAAATTTGCTTCAGCCGCATTGGCTGGCTGTAGCGAGCCCCCTCTCTCCACGATGATTTATATGCACTTGGTGGGGCCATGTGTTTTTTGCAGAAAGAAGAAGAGTCGCATTTTTTTGTTTTTGTGAAAAGATTCCCCCCCCCCTCCCCCCCTAAAATGGCCCAATTTTGGGCTGGCGGATGTAAAATTATAGGTTTGAATAAATAATGAACACTTTTACACGGGTACAAATTTTCAATTCTATGTGTTCAAATTTGACAAGCAAACCCCCCCAAAAAGGGCCCATTTTGGCCAGACCAAAGCGAAACCCCAGCAGTGAGTTGTAGAAAGTGGGATCGAGTGCGTTTCCAGAATTTCATAAAGTTAGGAAAATAATTGCCAAGTGTAATCGCAAGTTTTTGTTTTTGCTAAATGACCCCCTCAAAAGGGCCCAATCTTGGGCTGGCTGATTCGAAAAATTTCATTTGAATTTCAAATGGTCGCTTCTACACGAATATAAATTTTTAATCCTCCAAGTCCAAATTTGGTACGCGAACCCCCCCAAAAAAGGGCCCATTTTGTCAAACCGCAGCGAGACCCCCTCGTTGCACCCAATAATGGTGTATCGAGTGCGTTGCCAAAATTTCATAAGAATAAGATGAGAACTTTAGGCGTGCATAGACATGTCTGAAAATGTTGATAATATTAGTATAGGGATTGTGTCGTGGTTATAGGAAAACGACAATGACAATTATTGAAGATATTTTATTTATTGACCTCTTTTAGACCTCCAACAAAATGACCATATTTTGGACCTCTAAAAATAACTGTTCATTTCTTGCCTTGAAGACGCCACGCCATGGATCACTTGACGAAACGACAGAATTACATCAAATATTAATTGATGCGCGTACGGCGTAACGAGCGAATGCTATTCATATTCTAAATGTTGGGGTGATTCGTTTCATAAATGGTAGATAACGAACTTGAAGTGATTTTTTGGGGGGCTAGTGAAATCGAATAAATTCTCTTCGCTCGCTACGCTCATCAAAAACATTAATTACTATTGCATCGCTTAGCCGACACTTTATGGGACATCTGCTGTCCTACTTATGGAGATACCATTACTAAATCTTATACCTGTGGGAAATATTTCAATATATCAATCTTTTTCATGTAAGTCTCTTGTTTTTCCGTGAGAACAACAACTAATTTCGCATTCAAATCATCTTCTGGCGTGTTCTGCTTGCTGCCAGCCCTTTCCTTAGTATATTGAACCCAAATATCTCGCCATGTTATCGCTTCATTACCATCAATCTTTACAAGTGTGTTGCAAATATCATTTCTACTCTCCATTGTCAAATGAGCGCACTCAAAATTGTCTACCAATGGCTCATTACTTTTAAATAGACTTAAAAGGTTACTATCTTTTTCTTCATCCTTGAACAAAACAACAACACGTTTGTGAGCATTGGCACTCAAAACGTCCTTCATATTTTTCACTATCTTCTCGCATTGATCAATGCTCTCAATTTCGGTATCAATTACCATTATCATCCAGTTATTCTTCCCTTCTTTCCATATAAATAGGACATCTTCACAGTTTTGTACCAAATCACTCGAATGCAGTGTGAGAAAGTCCTCATTGCCGATTGATTGGACCGTCTTATTGAAAGTAAGACGGATATTATTGTGGGTAGTGCTATGAATGATGGTGATCTGCTTGTCATATGTTATCGAAGATAAAATTGTATCGTTGAATTTTACTTTCTGCAAGAAATTTTCCTCGCATCTAAAAAACGCACAATTTTCTATTGAAGTTTTAATCGTTAAAACATGAATTTTTTCTTCTACGCATTTCTTTGTTAATGGTAAGACAAAATTGTCCGTTTTTGGTTGAGAATGGTATTTTTTTATAAAACTAATATAAGATTTAGAAATATTTTTAGTAAATGTGGAGGGTTTTCCAAAGAGACACTTAAACTTTTGAACTTGGCCAACTAGCAATCTTTTCGCTTCTGTGCCTTCAGGTTGATCACACCACAGAGAAATTTTACCCATAAAATCAGAAACCTCATCAGCTGATAATTGTTTCTGTATTTCTTCTTTTGTGGCGGAGTGGTATTCAGAGTTGAAAGTAAATTTTTTTTCCACATCGTCATAATATGAACATATTGTTTCGTATGGTACTGTTAAATTTGCCTTCGCATTGGTATACAAATTAAGACAAAAAATACGTCCGGAATGCCAAATATCTTTATCTTCATTGTTTTCAAAATTTTGCCACGAACCAATATACTGACACAAATAGAACGGTAATTTATTCTTCTTAGGAGGTGTGATGAACATGTGAGGCTCCACTGTTGCCTTTTCTTTATATTTTAGTTGGAAAAAAGACATCTCCCACTGATCCGAGTCGTCCTTCCTCCGCTTGTAGACTATCAGGGCGATTGTGTAACTTTTTACAGATCGGTATCTAGAGATAACAATCGGTAGCTAAGGAGATAACGATTCGGTAAAAAATCTGCGATTGTGTAAGATTTTATCGATCGATAGCCTGCCGAGCGATCGTTAAAATTAACGACATCAAAATAGGTGTCGTTATGTATTTACCGATCGGTAGATGGTTTAAAGATGGCGGATAACCTTTCAAATCTTCTACATGTCGAATAATTAGCGATTGAATACGATTTAATAAACTAAGAAAACAATGTTAGGAAAGTGAGAGTCGAAAGTGAATTTTTGAGAGATCGATTTGATCCATTTCAAATGTCGGACAATAATTTCATACATCTTTACCGGGTAGAAAAAATAGCTGTGTACGACCTCGTGACAGCCATGCCGGCGAACATCTTCAATTCCGCCTTCGATGAGAGTGGATGAGTGTAAGCTAACCTTTTTCTAAATACAATCTAATATTTTGAATTAACGCGCAAATACTTTGACGCCCAGCCAGCTGTCGGCCTTGGCCTTGCTGTAAGTCGCCGGCTGTCATCCAGCAAGTTGGCAGATCATCGGACTGAATCTTGTTTGGTCAATTGTCGCACATTTGCCCGTTGCTTTATCTACAAAACATGTGTTCAACAAGAAAAAACTTAACTGTTTGATTGTTCTTTTCCAGGTAAAATCACCGCTTTGGTTTATTTTTGCTTCGGGGAGCTATCAACGACGAAATGGACAAGATTATATCAGTGCGATGTGCCAAACATCAGTGTCTGTTTGCATCAAGGAGGTTATTATGGCAATTAATAATCATCTTTTAGATGATTGGATAAAGTTTCCGAGGACAGAGTTAGAGTTTCAAACCATGAAGCAAAGGTATGGTGCACCTACCTTTTCCATTTAATTTACACCGATGTGAGATGAGAATTAGGTGAAAAATAGGTACCTACCTAGTACCTACTCTATACTACTAGCATTGGATTTGGAATCATAGCAAATTCGATGCTTCTAGCATTCTACTAGGTAGGTAT